>JAOTAV010000027.1:751838-780621 GCA_026546445.1 Cyclargus thomasi | reverse complement strand
CTGGATGTCCCAAAGATATTAAAAGTTTCCTTGGATTGGCTTCTTATTATCGTCGTTTTATACCAGACTTTTCAAAACCAGTAAAACCTTCGAGAAGATAACGTATTTTCTTTTTATAAAGACCGGCAACGCTGTATAATAGCTCTTCTGATGTCGCGAGTCCACGATCGACCGTAGTTTTCCATCATATGATCGGTTTGTTAAATTTCGAAAAAAAAAAATATATAAAAAACAAATTCAATTCCGAAATATTTCCGTCAATTTAACACAAAACTGGAATACGCAATTCCCTTCAGCTATTCTGGAGTGAAAATTCAACATTCCCAAAGAGTTCTGTTATATTTGGACTCGAAATCACAAATTTTCAGCTCTAATTGCTAAGCTTCGCCCCGCTTAGCGCTAACATTTATTTTAATTTCTTATTCCTTTACTGTTGGGGTTCTGCCGAGTTTTATTCATTTTAATTCTAATTAATTTTTTATAATTTTACCATCAGTCTCATCATTCATCAATTTATGAGTGGCAGTCTTCTACTGTGCGCTTTTCGCGTAACTTCCTGCCTCGCACAGTGGAAAACTCTGGAATGAACTATCACCAGCAGTATTTCCGGACCGCTGTGACCTGCAAAGCTTCAAGTAGAGAGAGTATTTCCTCTTAAACTTTAACTACTCATCTGCAACTTTTCTAATGCTGTGTCTACGGCGATGAGACTTGCTTTTCATCAGGGAATACTTTTCTCGGTTGCCTCCTTATTTAATAAAAATGTATGTTTGAGGTAAACAATTGATGAGAATGAGAAAACTTATTATTTTATTTTATAGATTTATTTTAAATTTTCCATACGTAACTATTTTAAAACCCTGCAATAAAATTTGGCTCTAAGTAAGTGGTGACCCTACGGCTTTGCTGGTAGATAAAAAAGTTATATCTCACATTTTCCTACTGAACTAATGAGGGTTGTCCCGTCTCGCGCTTATCCGTTTTTTACAGCAGCCGTAAAAATTACGATACCACGGCCGAGGCTATATATATTTGCTTTTCATTACCCTTAAGGCTTTAAAGGGTTTTTGGATTGTTTAACTGTGCTATTTAAGGGCGTTCTACACGGCGGGAACAAACATCACGCAAAGATGATGATGCAATACATTTTCAATCTTACGCCCATGAACTGAAGATGCATTTTAGATATTAATGTTGTAAATGGTTTGGGTTTGTCAAATACGAAACTTGATGCACTCCAAATTGTACCCTCAGTTCATGGCGTAAGATTGAATTGAGGGTGCACCTTAGATATTAATGTTGTAAATGGTGTCCATCGAGTATAGCTATTCTCAATCTTCTGCCATGAACTGAGGGTGCAATTTGGATTGCATTGCAATCCTTACAAGGCACAAACAGAGAAAAATAATTATTTATTACTTTTCAGTTCATCCATCAGCTTTTTTTTCTGTGGAAGTCACTTTTTATTTTTTTGTTTAAAATTAATAGCCGATTTTCTGTTTCTGTTTTTAGACATTTTGTTATGTTTTTTTTACATTTCTTTATCCTAGTCGAATGTATAGTTAACGTGACCGTTTTATAAGATACTCGCTTTGTGGAAACAAAATAAATGGATGTATGAAATTGCCATCAGCATATTCGGGCCGATGCGACCTGCAGCTTCAAGAAGAGAAAGTAGTCCCTCTTTTGGTGTCGGCATCGCACTCTTCTGATGTTGTAAGGGCGACAGTTGTTTTCCACAGCAAACCCTTGTTCGTTTGCTCGTAATAATATTTTACGCCAACGAGTGTATGTTTAAAATTATCAAAATCTAATCAGTAGACTCGAAAACAAACTTTTACATTTTACTATTGTGATATTTTACACAACATGACCCGTATTATGTAATAAATTTATTAGAAATAAATATTTGATTGATTGAATGAAATCAGTGTATCAGATTCAAAGCGCTATAGGAACATGTATCAAAGACTAAAATAAACCTAAAACCTGATGATATAATATGAAGTACATTATTTTACAATTAAATCAGTATATTAACGGCCTGTTTCACCGCTTACAGATAGTCTATCCGTAACTTTATTTTATAGATGTATGGATATATATAATCTGATAAAAAAGTTGTGGATAGCCTAACAGAAACTTTATCAGTAAGCGGTGAAACAAGCCCTTATAGTCGCAATGAATTAATATTATAAGTGACATTACAAAAAGTATCAGGCGCTGGGTGAAGTTTAGTATACAAAAAGTGTCGCATTCTGTAATGTCGGATTAAATTCAGGATACAACTTCGCTGACTATAGTACTATATTGCCAAGAGTCCTATTGCAACCGATATCCACGCCACGCCACTGCCTGAGAAAATTGACCAATATGCCAATATGGCCTAGAAACTTACAACAAACTTTTTTGACTCTAATATCCAGTAGCGACGATAGGGGGGAGAAATCTTGTGGGGCGTATATTATTGTATTAAAATGTAGTTTAGATGATGGAAAACAGGACTAAAAATACAAGCATCTTTTGAAACGTGGCAGCCGGCAGGTGCAAACATTCAATGGAGTCTTACTCTCTCTGTCTTCAAAATTTTGATAAACCTAACAAAGGTCGATCGATGGCGATACCTAATAAATTAAAACTGGATTAAAATTATTTCAAATATTAATTGTTATAAAAATATGTTGCAAGTTGGCCAAGTCTAGAAAGAAACATAAAATATTGTACACTATATTCCTGTAACTGGGTATTTAATATCACAGTAAATAGATTTGTTATATTATCTACTCTGCTAACAGCTTACACAAGCAAAAGAAAGAAAATAAAATAATTGACACGTCAAAAGAATTTGAATTTTTCGCGGGCTTTTAGTACCAACATAAAAATTTTATATTTGAAGTTTGAACACCGAACGTCCAACTGGATATGAGAAGCTAGAAAGAGACGGAAGACTGACTACAGAAGTTGCAAACTATTATTTAAGCTTCATTACTGTTATGTTATGTGACAGCTGAAGAAGATGAAGAAGAAGTACTAAGGAAAGTATTTTTTTGCTGAATTCTATTTACAATGTTTTAATTTTAACTTGCAAAAATGTGAAACTTTTTAAGTGCTCGCTAGATTTTTGGAATGCTATGACATTCCAAAGCATCCTATGACTGTTGCATATTTTTTCAAATATATTTTTATGGTTCCGGATTACAATATAATGTAGATACTCTGTATGTTAAATAAAACAATGATTTTAAATAAAAATAAATGAGTTTAAATTTACATTTACATTTGCACATCTTAACTCATAGATGGCGTTAGTAGTACAATGTTATTTTAATTAATTTTTTATTATTATCTATTACTATTTTTATTTTAATAAAACGCATCTACACATGTAGTAAAATTACTATAGTTTTTCCGTAAACATATACAGAGAGTGGGAAAAAAACTTAGAACACAAATACTACAAATTATTACATATAGTAGTTGTACTTGTAAAGTTTGTTTTGTCTTGTTCCCACAAGAATGATGAAAGATGTATCAATAAATCTCTGAAACTACGAGGTCGATTGAGAATAAATTTACGATATTTTTTACACTAAGCATAAAGTCTATTTATCTTTGAAGGAATAAGACATATAAGGAATAAGTGATATTTTATTTTAAGTTGAGAACTGTGTTAATAACTGTGATATGCCAATAAAAAAATAAAATAAGAAGCAAACTAGCAAAAAAACGCAGCTTTACGAGGGCTTGCGAGATTTTTTATATGCTGTGACATTGGGCTGGGTTTTATTATGTATTCTGCGAATCCAAATGTTTGAATTGAATACTCAGTTCGTTTAGTTTATCTTTAGATTTGCACATATTTACTCATAGACGGCGTTTCTAGTACAATATTCTCTTTTATTATTACCTAAAATAATATTACTACTTAATTTAAAACACAACTACACATACACAAAAATCACTATGCGAAATCTTAAACCTAGAGTTCTTATCCTTTTTATCGTAAAGTGTACTACAAACATATTCGGAGAGAGGAATGTAGAGGGCTCGCTTTGCTCCCCCAATTTTACATAATTATAAAATTACTAGCAAAAAAAATTCTAAATGTTGGACATAAAAGGTTTTTAACATCTGGAATTTATAGGTGATTGTTGAATGTTGGCAGCATTGACGCCTTTACACGCACATGCGCAGAACGACAGGTGGTCGGCGACTCGACCCATCCGTTTATTCCGAACATCGACTTCTGTGGCTCATCATCAGCCACTTTCGTATCCAAGTGAGAACGACATGCAGTGCTTTGTGTTGAAGTGGTCGTGGTGACATGGCGTCTTTGTTTTAAAATTCTAGAAAGTGATAAAAAGTTTACAAATCACAATGAGTGTGGATTATGATAGTGTTTGTAGACTGTGCTTAGCATCCGAGCGCGAATTACTGCCGATATTTCCTACCACCAGTTCGGATGACTCGGAACCCCTCGTCCTCGCTTTGAAAATCAAAGATTGCGTGTCCATACAGGTACGTAGAGTGTGCATATCGCGCAGAATAGTCGTTTTTAGTGAAAGTGATTCCATGGTGTACGTGAGAACTCGTCATCCGTTTCGGTTCGTGTAATGACAGGCAGCGGGGCGACTAGGTGGAGATGTCGTAAGAGCGTCCACCATTTTGTAATGCTCCACGGCTATCGTTCGAGGCCACGCCGCGTCGCATTCCGCGAAGCCGGGATGGAGCGGTTCGGGCTAGGAGGGTCGGGATTGGCAATATTCCCGAGGGTTCGGCCGGGAGGGGGTCTAGCTAGATCGTCTCGGCGTTGGACACGAGGCGTATCGATTTATCGGCCCGTCCAGGCCGGTGCAGCCGGCGGCCGGAGCGCGTCGATGTGGGCGTCAGCGCGGTGTAGACGTGTGTGTGTCGTATCGAGCGGTAACCCTCGAGGGGCACGCTGGTTGCTCGCCTCTACTCGCTCGGCCGAGGAGCCGCCGCTCCGACATACCTACGCCTACCTACCGCGTTTCTCCTTGCCTCGCGTCGTATCTCTGCACTGACGGCGCGGTTTCGGCCCGTTCTGATGAAACACGCGCGCCGTATGACCTCGCTTTAATGATCGTGTACGATTATTTTTCAGATCGAGGAGAATGACGATCTACCAAGTAATATATGCAAGAAATGCAGTGATAATGTTAATAACTGGGAGATATTCAAGGGAGTTTGTGAAAGAACACAAAATAAGCTTCTACAATTGACCAACAAAAAGGACAGCAGCCAACTGGAAGAGGTGTGTTTGACAAACATTTATGATATTCCTGGTGAGTTGTCACTTTACTATGGATTTGACATTAAAAAGGCTATTGTTTTTTCAGTTAAATGTGAAAAGAGAGCCGTACACAGATGAAGCCTATGAGGAAGGAGTGATCATAGATGGCTCATACCAGGAAAGTGAGGTCAGTAGGTCACAGACATTTCTGATACTTTGTAATTATCTGTCTAGCTTTAGCATCAGTGGTTTTGTGTCAAGGACATGGGCCAGGTTGTCAGTTTATTTACTCGACCAGTTAAATATCATGAATATTAATTTTCTTTTGTTCATAAATAATTTGATACCTAATTTAGTCTTTTGTTAATTTTGTATTTGATAATTTCAGAGCAACGAGGGAACAAACAAATTACAACCTGAGGGGCCACCAATACTTACTTCTTTGGGATTGACGCCGAGGAGTGATAAGGTAAATACAGTCTTATCACTGACAGTCATAGCTGCAATATCAGTGAATTTGTGATATAAAATATAACCCACTAATACAATAAACCAACGAGCAGTTTTAGAATAGTTCAATTGAATTAATTTCATTCACAGAAATATGTAGATCCCAGAATGGACTGGCAACGAGTCCATGCAATATTGGACATTGTTCAAGAGGACGAGGTCATTGACTCGTTACAAATGAGAGAGGAGTGCGATGTTGTCCATCAATCGGAACACGACTCTGACACAGATATTGAACTCAATGAGGACATAAAGCAGGAGTATCTGGAATTCAAGAAAGGATATGTTTGTAAAAATAAGAAGATACTGTCTAAGAACCCAAAACTTTTATCTTCTCATAACATTGCTCGAGCTCGGAAGGTTGTCAGCTTGAGAAAGAAACAAACTGTATTGCCGCACAAGTATTACTCTATGCCACGCCACACTTGGCAGCTGTTCATTTCCGATGATCTTTTGGAGCTAATTGTGGCTGCAACTAATGTGAAAATGGAAATGAATGAGCCGAGATACTTTCCAACAAAGATTAGTGAAATAAAAACACTTATAGGTATCCTGTACTACCACGGGATAACAAGAGCAACACACCAAAAGTGTAGTGAGCTCTGGAGCCATGAGTTTGGAGCGCCATGTGTTCAAGCATCCATGAAGTACGACCGATTTAAGACTTTGCTTCAGAACCTGAGCTTTGAAAATAAAGAAAATGAAACAATCATGGAGCTGGATGTCATGAAGCAAATACGTCAAGTGTTTGAAATATTCGCATTAAACTGTCGAACTTCTTTTGCGGTTGGTAATACTGTTGTAATTGATGAAGTTATGCTGCCAGTGTATGGTCCTTGCCCTTTCCGATATCAGATTAAAAAGAAAGAACTCAGCTCCGGAATAAAAATGGTACTCATAGTGGATCCGAGTAACTTTTATATATCTAATTTGGATGTGATAACGGATCCATATTTTGAAAGTGATGACATTGCAATGAAGCTCTTGCAGCATTTGGCTGGTACTTACAAAACTGTCGTCATGGACAGTTGGTTTTCATCTTCAAGATTAGTTAATAAATTACTTAATGAATACAAACTTTTCTCTTTGGCTGCTGTAAATGAGAAAAATGAAATCTTGCCACCATTATTTGTGTCTCATCACAGGAAAAATAGAGTTTTACTTAACGGTTTTGTAGATGAACATGTACTTCTAATGTCACTTATCGATTCCAACCTCAAGACTGTCAATGTACTGACTAATGAACCTAAACACTACAAAAAGAGCAATGTGAACTCCATAACACCAATTTCACTATACAAGAAACATCAGTCGGCCGTCCAAGTTATAGATGTTCTAATGCATTACTATACAACTATGCAGCATACTAATGATTGGATGCTGTCCATATTTTTCATGTTGCTTAACATTGCATCGGTAAATGCTCAAGTCATGTGGACTTCCCAGTCACCGAATACGAGCATGAAACGTCGCTTCTTCATCAGAGAGTTAGCACTGAGTCTTATGGATTCACAGTATGAACCTCTGATCTCAGAGTTTAATGTCGGTTCCAAGAGAAGGAAGTTGAGCATGGAACATTTGACTCAGTCCTATAAAAGCAGAAGACGTTGCAAGCCCTGCCATACAATGTTCAAACGTGACAGACGGACTAAAACATTCTGTACTAGATGTGGTGTGTATGTTTGCAGGGAGCATACTATTATTATCTGCACTGATTGTGGCTCGACAGAAAATAATTAATCATATTTGTATACAATCCAAATATGATATTGTTATGTTGCTTAAACTATTTGTTGTTTTGTTGAAATTTTTATCTAAAAAGTATTAATGACAAAGATTTAAAACCTATTTGTATTTATTGATCTCTTTCTATAAATTTTAAACTAGCGTTTTTTACTTTTATAAAAAAAAAACTTGAACTCGTATTAGTTGAATTGACACTAATAAAAATTGTCTTAAAATGTGCATTGATGTTTGGAATGTTAGAGAATTGCATGAACTTTTTTTAAGTTTGTTTATATTTATTATATTATGTAAAAAGTTTATTCCTGTAAAATTATTAGACTTGGACAACATAGAAAATTTTTTGTTACTGACATGTTTACATAGATATAGTGAGTGGTAATGACTTATGGTAAACGCTTGTTGGTTTATTTGAAAATATTATTTTTTAATATAAAAATATTGAAAATATTTCAATTATTGATCTCTATTGGTTATGTTGATAAGAATCTTTTGAAATCTCTTATATTTAGATGTAAGACTTAAAAGAAATTATATTTGCTTGTGTAAAGAGACATAAATACAACTAATATATTTTACTGTATAAGACTTCTTTGGTTTTTATAATTATTATGCAATGCATTTTTTGCAACAATGTTTTATGTTAATTTTTAATATTTCATAAACTAAGTTCATAAACAAATAATAATTTCATAGTGAGCTTATGAAGGCTTGAGGTTTTTTTCCGCAATTTTCAATTTAATAAGTTTCTTGAAAATTACATTTAAAATAAATTTCTAGTAATTATAAAAATAAATATTCATTAAAACAATATTTTCATAGGTTGAAGGAATACTTAACTTGAAACTGGTTTTTCTTCAATTGTATATTCTGTAAAGTCTGTGTTTTTCAACTGTCTCAATATTTTTCGTTGGTTTTTTTTTTCTAGTTAATTTTATTCTAGTTTTGTATAGAATAATAAATGTTCAAATATTTTAATCCTTGTTTTTGTGGCGAGAGCCTAATAAAATTATAACTTTAAATTATAACTATTACTTTTTACTAATAGAATTACAATTGTTAAAAGATATCGGCCGAGTGCGAGTTGGACACAGAGCGTAAAAAAGATTCCATACCATATTAGAGCCAACATTGTATGAGAGTCCACCATAATTATTATTTTGTTAAACTTTTATTTTTAATTAGTGAAGTATAAACACAACGATGTATTTTGTGAACATTTCAAGTGCCTACCTATTGCCATTACTAGTATAGACAAAAAAATGGCAAAAAACAACAAATGTGTTGTATAAGGACCCCACTTATTTATGTATATTTTTTTGTTATAGCGCCAACATAAATATATAATCTGTGATAATTTTCAAGTCTCTATCTATTATAATTCTTGAGATACAGCCTAATGACAGATAGACGGGCAGACATCAAAGTCTTAGTAATAGGGTCCCGTTTTCACCTTTTGGGTACAGAACTTCCCGAAAATCAGTTTGCAATTACTTTCTTCTAAAACAAATTAGGATTTAAAAGTTTTTGTAAGAAATGAAACACTATAATTTTTTTCGACTATTTTATTACACACTATAAACAAATTTCAGGGTGTGGACAGCGATAAAGAGGATTACGAGGACGACCAGGACGAGCCCGCTGACGATGACGAGGAGGAAGTGAAGGAGCAGAAACCATACTCCAACATACCCAACATGCCCGAAGTGTCCATAACCGTGATGCGACCTACCGGGGAGACTCTGCACGCAAGGCAGGGGATCCAGCAGCTCGCCTCTAAGGACTGTCTCGTCTGCGGCCGCAGCTACAGGTACTCTCATAACGCGCGCCGACACGAGCTGGGAGCTCACAACTTTGACCGATACACCAACAACCACGCCGCCAAGAAGATAATGCAACCCAAGTTCAGACCCAACCCCTTCAACCCTAAAGCCAGACTCATGCCCAACCCTATCAGCCACAAAATGCAGTACATGAACATGAACATGGGCATGACCAAGCCCCTGCAGAAGAAGATAGTGCCTCAAAAACTGGTCGCCTGCCCGAAACCGATACCGATAAAGAACGCCAAACCGAACCAAACCAATCTGCCGTACCCGCTGCGTATAAAAGCTCTGAAGGACCTTCAAATCAAAAAGAAGGAGCCCCAGATCCTGAAGACTCTTTTGACTTCGAAACCTGAAGTTTTGGTCTCCGAACCGGAAATAATGAATTCCGGCCCCGAGAGTCCGGAGACATTGATATCCGAGCCGGAGATAGCGTCTTTCGCGGTCGAGACCATCCTGTCCGAGCCGGACGGGTACGCCCCTCACGACGACTACGAAGCCGAGGAACAGAATAAGCGAGGGCATAACTACGATACGGTGGACATGGACTCTGAGAACGAAATAGAAATAGCGCGCCAGCAGGCCGACGTCGATTACGACGAGGATCACGAGCAGAAGGAGGGCGACACCAAGGAGGACTTCAATGACAACGACGACTCCGACAAAAACAGCGCCGGCGATAACGTGGGTGATATCAGTGAGGCTAAACAGGAGGAGGAAGGCGACGACGGCGGAGACAAAGTGAACGAGGACCTGACGGAGAACAAGGACGACCAAGACGCCCCCGACGACGAGGACGAAGACGAGGACATGCCTCCCATCGCGCCCGTCGTCGAGATTAATGAGGAAATGAACGACTCCTTCAATAATGACGACAACGACGACGACTATCTCGATGATACCGTCGACCCCAACGACGCCGCTGACCTTGACACTACCCCTAAGATACTCGATCCCGACAAAATCTACGTGACGAAGACTCAAAAGGAGTTCATAGACAAATATCGCGACATCATTCAGCAGATAAACACCATGACCTGCCTCTGCTGCAACAAGGAGCACCCCCGACGGAAGGCGGTCATCCAGCACCTCCAGAAGAATGGCCACAAGGTCCCCAAGCACACCTGCTACAACTGCGTCATCACGTTCAGTCACATAGGCGCCCTGCTGAGCCACATGCGTGCCAACTGTTGCACCGATCTGTGGAAAATTATATTCAACGAGAACGGCATCACTGACGACATGGTGATCGAGGACGAGCCGAAGGACAACAAGGTCGCGTATAAGGACATCTTCAACGCGAGATCGTACGCCTGCAAACTCTGCCCGGCGAAGTTCCAGCTGAAACAGTTCATAATGAAGCACGTCTTGGACGTCCACGAGGATGGTCAGTCGCGGGTGCAGCTGGCGTGCGTCCACTGCCGGTCGAGGTTCAAGGACAAGGCGCTGTGGAAGAAGCACATCCGAAACGGCGAGTGCACTGTGTACATCGCGTGCGACCTGTGCACCGAGACCTTTATAACCATGCAGGAGTTCAACGACCACGCGCTCGCCGTGCACGCCGGGCACTTCGACCCCGACAGCCAGAACAAGTGCGTCGACGGCCGCCCCACCGACTGCCCGATTTGCGGCAAGAAGAACAGCGGCTACCCCAATCTCGTAAAGCACTTGAAGATCATCCACGACGAGGAGCGGCCGCACTACTGCCGGCACTGCGACTCCAAGTTCAAGGAGGCGGGCGACCTCAACGAGCACATTTACGCGGCTCACTCCGACCGCTCGATGCGCGGCGCCGAGCCCGACCTGGCCGCGGTCAAGGAGGAGGCCGAGGAGTACCACTACTCGTGCACCGAGTGTGACGCCATATTTGAGACTGTCGATGCCTGGACCGACCACCAGGTCGCCGAGCACGACCAGATTGCGCACCACTGCGACCAGTGCGAGAAAAAGTTCCTCCGCCCCTCCGAGCTCGCCGAGCACAAGAACGCGCACCTCCGCGTCAAGTTCTACCCGTGCTCTATCTGCGCCAACTCGTACAGCACGGCGGCTAAGCTGGCCGAGCACGCGCAGCGGGCGCACCCTGGCGCCGGCACCGCGGCTACTCCCGGCGAGAACCTCTTCAACTGCGACGCCTGCGTGCGCGGCTTCAAGAGCCGCCAGGCCTACTCGAACCATATGCGCATCCACTCGAAGCTCCCCCAGGCTGGCGGCCGCGCGGATCGCCGCAGCTTTGCCCCGCAGATCGTCGGGAAGCCGATCCTGCATTACCCTCTGATGCAGCAGGGCTTCCGGTCGAACCTGTCCGTCCCCAACGCGCCCTACTCCTGCGACATCTGCGGCAAGGGCTTCATGCATAAGAAGAACATCTGGAAGCACAAGAAGGTGCTGCACGCCGACGTCGTCGCCGACCGCGTCGACAGCGAGGAGAACACTATGCACGCGTCCACGGAAGAGGACGAGCACAACGGGGACGAGAACGGCGGGCTCTCGACGCCGCAGTTCGACAGCTTCGACTTTGGTGGCCGCCCCGCCGTTGCCCCGCCCCGCCCCGCCGCGCCCCGCGCCGCCCCGCCGCCGCCGGACGCCGCGCAGTACGCGTGCGACCTGTGCTCCAAGCGATTCCCCCAGCGTACGAGCCTGTGGAAGCACAAGCGCGCGAAGCACGGTATCATCAACGCCGCCGCCATCGGCACGGCCGACGTCCAGCCGGCCGGCAGCGAGGGCGGCGGCCGCTCCAGCTGCACCATCTGCCGGATCACCTTCGCCGACAAGAAGTCCTACTACAGGCACAGGAAGAACGTGCACAAGTCCACCGTTCAGATGTGTAAGCTGTGCGGGCAGACACTCAACTCAACACTCGAACTGTACGAGCACCTCAAGGCGGCGCACTCTCGCGAGCTGCTGGGCCCCACCGCCCCACAGCCCGCCGGCGAGTACGAGCCGGACGATCGGGAGGCCGAGCCCGTGCGCGCTGATCCTGCCGACTACCAGGCGCACTACACCTGCGACGCCTGCGGTAAGCGCTTTGTCGGCCTCCTCGCCCTGCAGAATCACCGGTGCGTCTCCGCCGTGCCGCAGCAGTCGCAAACTTTCGAGTGCGAGATCTGCAACAAGAGCTACGTCTCCATCGCGGCGCTCAAAAGCCACCGCGGCTGGCACCTGCGCTCGCCGGACGGCAAGGCGGCCGCGACTAACTCCGGCCTGTGGATGCCGCACGCGAAGGTCACCAGCAAGGTCAGCAAGTTCGAGGTGGTGGACCCGGGAGCGCGGGCGGGGGGCACGCCGCCCGGCCCCGCCGCGCTTGCCAAGCGCCGCCTGCCGCCCGAGGTCGAGGTGACTGTCGTTAACCCCAACAAGCGCATGCGCCCCGACGACGCCGGTGAACCGGAGCGGGCACCCGCGCCCGCCGGCGACGACCGCTACTGCAACATCTGCGACAAGGAATTCACCAAGCGGGCCGCGTACCAGCGGCACATGGACGAGGTGCACCGGCCAAACTCCGTCTTCTGCCCCGTGTGCGACCGCAGCTTCACGCGCAAGTCGACGCTCATCGTACACATGAAGAAGCACTACGAGGCGGAGGAGGGTGGTTCGGCGGGCGGCGGCGGGGGGGAGGAGGCGCTCGCGTGCGACGTGTGCGGCGTGCAGTTCAACGACGAGGCAGAGCTGGCCGCGCATCGCGAGATGCACGACGAGGAGTCCGCCGAGTCCGGTGGGGAGGAGGGGGGCCATGCGCCGCCGCCGGGGGAGTTCACGTGCGCGCAGTGCGGGGACGGCGTGGCCAGCCCGCGGGACCTGATCGCGCACCGCGCCATGCACGCGACGCCCACCAAGTTCTTCTGCAACATCTGCAAGGTGTACTTCGCGCGAGCTATCGACCTGTCCACGCATACGCGCGCACGGCACGCCGACGACGATAAGGTGTTCTTCCCGTGCGCCATGTGCGATCGCTTCTACATGAACAAGAAGAGCCTTCAGCGGCACATCGAGACGTCCCACTGATCCCGGGGGCTCCGTCCTCGCCGCTCCGCCGGGGGCCTCTCACCCGACTACTGTAAATAGAGATCGCGAGGTGGCAGTTCCGGACGTCGGTCTGCGCCCGCCGGTCTGTCCGTTTCGATCTTTGCTCAGACTTTGTGTTATTTATTTTTTTAACGTAGCATGTAATGTTACTGCGGTAGGCGTCTACTGTCGTAGGGTGCCGAAGCGACCGGCGAACGAAGTAGGCGACCGAGATTTTGTCTATTATAGTGTAAAAAATATTGGAATCGGGCCAAAATTTTAATTAGTCAATAGTGATACGTTATTATGCTAGTGTAATTTAATTTTTTCCATATTTTAATGCGTTTCGGAGTTCAAAGTTTTGGTTTCGATAAGGAGCTTCGATGGTTACTACGGTGTACATAAATTTAACTCCTACGTAGTGAAGGAAGACGGGAGGTCGGTTGAGTTTTCAAAGTACTGATTATTTTAGTATGTAAACTTAATTGTATATTTTATACGAGCGGTCGCCACGGAAGACACTCATCTATGGTGGTAAGGCCTAATAAGTCGTTTTTAATTTTTTTTCTTTTGCCAATGAATATGTTTTACTCAGGTGGTATGTTACTTTTTAAAAATATAATTTACAAATTCAATTCGCGAATCCTATTATATTACTTACTGTATTTTAAATGACTATATTGTGTTCAAATTAGCCTCGCTATAACATATTCAATAACCATATGAAATCAAATAACTTATATGTTACACAGGTAATATGTACTATGTAGTGTTTTAGTTTTTAGACGGCTAAAACATTTCTAATCGTGCCTCCCACTGACTAAAATTGTATACAAGTTTGAGTTTAATATGTATTGTATTACTGTTATGTAATATAAAATTAATAAATTATATTATTAAGAATTTCGTTGCCATACTCTTCAGATTGTGATAAAACTTTGAAATATTTCATAATAATTCATAACTGTATGCCAGTGAATATACTAAATAATTCTGTAAAATTCAAATATGGAAACTTATACAATGATACAAATGAGTTTATAACAGACAATTATAATCAGTTCTGTCTTACAAATTGTATTGTGGGTTCTTGGTGGAAATTCATGTTCAACATAAATAAAACTCACTTGTTACTTTCCACTATATTTACTGTTATTTATAATTTATCGAAATACATCATCTTCAGGTGTAGACAAACCTGAATATGAAATATAGTTGAGACAGTGCAAGTAACAAGTCAGTTTTATTAATGTTCACAAATTGATTAAAAGGGGAAAGGGGTCAAATTCATAAAA
Source organism: Cyclargus thomasi (assembly GCA_026546445.1). Lineage (NCBI taxonomy): Eukaryota > Metazoa > Arthropoda > Insecta > Lepidoptera > Lycaenidae > Cyclargus > Cyclargus thomasi. The sequence continues at coordinate 765,991 of JAOTAV010000027.1, read as the reverse complement.
AGAATAAAGCAGAAATACGTTCGATTTTAGAGTATTCATTCACATGAAATAGTTTGGTCACCGAACAGGTGGAAATTCGACTATTGACCTATAACTACTTTTCTCTTTTCCTCGCGATCAAAAAATATAATATAACAAGGGCGTGCTACGACAACTCAGCTTAAACACATTATTTTTTGTGATAATTCGACTGAAACAGTAGCTATAGGTCATTGACCGAGTTTCACCATCAACTGCATTCCGACTATATCGAAGGAGTTGATTTTAATTAATTAAAATTAAATAATTGTATGCCAACAAATATATGTAAAAATTGGTTTAAGTCTTTACCATCTGTAAAATTATTTTTAAAAATGAAAAATTGTACTTAGCGTTTAAAATTGTACTTTATTATGATATCAATTTTTGTATGACAATATATTTTTGTTTATATACCTTTAGCGATAAAGGTGAACTTGTATCTGTCCATAGATGAGGTTTCATCGTCTTGTGGTTTCATCAATAAAGTGACTTAACTTTTACTATGAGTTTTATTTTATATGACGGTACTAACTACCAAGCCAACTATAACTTGGCAACATTACTAATATGGGATCACAATAGTTAAATATATATTTTTTAATAAAAATAAGGGGGCCAACGAGCAAACGGGTGATCTGATGGAAAGCAACCACCGCCGCCCATAGACACTCGCAACATGAAGGTTGCAGGTGCGTTGCCGGCCTTTTAAGAGGGAATACGCTCTCTTGAAGGTTTATAGGTCGTAGCGGTCCGGAAATACTGATGATATTGTATAATATTAAATTAGTATAAATTGTCTGAAATCAAGTTCGAAGCCAAGTTGTAACCCATTACCCAGTGGCGTAACGATAGGTGGCAGGCCTATCAAGAAGCTTTTGGCTCCTGATCCAAAAGGGGCCCGCGCAAACACCATTTTACAAGTAATGTATTCTGATTCCTGTGGTACTGGGTCGACCCTGTCTGAGGCATAAATTTTTAGCACCGGCCTGACGTAGTACGGTTAAGCCTCCCGGATTTCCCTGGATGCGAGGAATTTAGGGGGACGGTGAAAGAATTGGGTAAGATTAATAAAAGTTCGAGTAGATTGCACAAAACGTTTTAATATAAACTTAAAAAGTCGTACAACAATATGAAAAATTATTATTGACTAATTATATTGCGGGCGTGGAGTGCCGCTCACTATATTATGCAAATATATTACTATCTTTAACACTTCCATCGAATATATCTTACAAAAGAAAGAAAAATAAAAGTATCTTTAGTAATAAAAAATTTCTTTACGCTATTTAATATTAAACTTACAATATAGAGTTTTATCTACAAATACTGCAGCGTCGGCGGCGGGCGGCCGAGACGGACTTACGATACAAGAATAGGACTTTAAAGGTACCGAAATCATACAACTAGGCTTAATCTAAATCAAAATATAAAAATAGTAAAAAAATAGCTGCATATTTATGTCAGCGGCGGCGTCGTGCCGCGCGGGTCGATCGCTCTACCGGCCTCGTACAAACCCGGCGGTGCCGCCTCGGCGAACGAAATGCTCCCCTATTTAAGTGAAAATGTAAACTTCTACCGGGCATTTCGCCGAGCGCGGGGCGGCACGGGACGGCGCGCGACACGGCGCCGCACTAGAACGACGGACCTATAGCTAACGTCCGCTTCGGTCGACCGCTGCGCCCGTCGAGTGAAATATAAAAAAGATAAATAACACGTAGTATTTTTTTTTATTTTCATAATTTGCATGCACCCGTTAGTTTATGAATTGAGAAATATTTTTCTATCGTTTATCGTAGTATCCGTGTCTTTCATAACAACAATATAAGTTTACCGTAAGCCTAGAGCCGGCGCGGCGGGCGGACGGCGCCGCCGACGTCGGAGGTACACGAGGACTAATATCTTCTTAAAAAAATACTGTTAGATCGAAACGTAGCTAATCCTATAATATATTATGTATAGTAAGGGTACATTCGTAGTGACGATTACGCTAGGTGAGATCTCCGGGCCCGGCGCGGGTCGGGCCCCGACGGGATATGCAAACGTTAAACGGTAGGTACACGATACATATCTGTACGCTAGTACACCCTATGAATTCAATTTTCAATATTAAAAATACATCATTTCTCTATTGGCCTTTCGTTTCCACGAGAGAACTAGTCGCGCGTACGAATATATATTAAATATGTATACATAAGCGGTCGCGCGGACCGGAGGACGTATGCGTGCGGCCCGCGGACGGCGGTCCGGCTCCCGGCCCCCCGGCTCCCGGCCCCCGGCCCGCGGGACCGACCGGCTCTAAATAGTACGAAAATAAATCGCCGGCGAGGCGCGCGGCCGATTATTGCTCCTATCGATAAATTTACGTAACGCAAGAGAATACAAAAAGTTATGGAAAAATCGTCCGGATATCACAAGCGGCGGGCGGCGCGGGACGCCCCCGCGGAAAATAAAAAAATAAATCGCGCGGCGCTCAGCATGCGGCGCGGGGCGGGCGCGGGGGCGGGCGCTGGGGCGCGGCTCAGTTGGCCAGCAGCAGCGCGGGGTAGGAGGGCGAGGCGGGGGCGTCGCGCCGGCCGAAGTACGCGCCCGGCTCGGCGGCCGGCGACAGCGCGCGCGCGGCGAGCTGCTGCTGCACGGCGCGCTGCTTGATGTAGTTGCTGAACTCCGTCGGCGACATGCGGTTGGCGCGCTTGCTGCTGCTCTTCAGCTTGGTGCTGCCGAACTTGGTCTGCGCGAACGTGGCCGTGGTGAAGGTGAGCGGCTGCGCGCGGAAGGGCGGCGCGGGAGAGAAGGCGGCGGGCGCGGGGGGCGAGGGTGCCGCCACCGGCTCCACCGGCCGGAAGCACTGCGCTTCGGGGTTGAACGCGCGCGTCACCTGGAAACAGAGTCAGAACTGTAGGTAAAAAAATAACAAGAAGTCGGAGAGCATTAAAAACAGGCAAATGCTAGTTGCAATACCAGGGTAGCATCAGTAGGTAAAAGAAAAAACTCTCGAGTATTATGTATCCAATAAAGAAATTTGCTTGCACGTTTCCATCATTAATCGACGCTGGAAATATATTTACGAGGCGTAGCAATCGATTTGATATATCGCAGAGCATTTATACGAAACAAATTCAATTGTAGTTCATACAACTTTGTCGTGTACACTGTAGAGACGTGAGGTGCTGCAGCAAGTTTTAGTTTTGTTACGGTCTTAAGTCATTATTTACGTGGGAGAGGCCGTTCTAATGGGGGTTCTACACGGCGGGAACAAACATCACGCAAAAGTGCACTTTAATGCAATCCAAATTGCACCATCAGTTCATGGCGGAAGATTGAAAATAGCTATACTCGATGGACACCATTTACAACATTAATATCTAAGGTGCACCCCCTAAATTCAATCTTACGCTATGAACTGAGGGTGCAATTTAGATTGCATCAAGGTCGTGTCGACATCAAGGTTTGCCAAACACGACCACAACATTCATATCTAAAATGCACCTTCAGTTCATGGCATAAGATTGAAAATGCATTGCATCATCACCTTTGCGTGATGTTTGTTCACGCCGTGTAGAACGCCCTTTAACGACTGCATTACCAGTGGCTTAACCATGCCATGTGGGAGCCGGTTGGCACTCGAGGCAGATAGATGGGGGTCAATAAAAATCGTCATAATAATAATAACATCGTCGCAAATGTTTTGCCGCCCTTTTAATAAAGAAATAGGAACGGTTATAGAGATTGGGAATGAGGTGTAGGGTGTTGGACCTCAAGCTCCGGTAAACTTTGTCACTTGATGAAACACAGCGCAATGCTGTTTCACGACAGTTCTGTGGCAAGAATGGGCCGGCTCGACCGGAGAGATACCACAGCCTCACAGGAAACTGGCGTGAAACGGCATTGTGCTGTGTTTCGTTCAGTGAGTGAGGCTATCCCTATTCCCATTCCCTATTCCCTCATAAAGGCCGTCAACGCAACGCGACTCTTCGGATGTCACGAGTGTCCATGGGCGACGGCAGTTGCCCCCTAAATTTCATAAAAAATTAGCCGATTTATTCGTGTCGGAGCATGGCTCTCCTAGGGCGAAAGTGCTACCAGGAAAACAGGAGTGTTGAGGAGCTCACCTCTCTGTCGGTCCTCTCGTCGGCGGCGCGCTCGTCGCTGCTGAAGAGGACTTTTACTGCGCCCTTTTCGCCAATGCGGTATGACACCTCACCTGGAAAAATTAACACATTTTTACTATGCTATCCAGATGTCTTAAATTCTATTATTTAAGGACTATAAAGATTATACTTGGAATTTGGATGTTTTGTATAATTTGTATCTGCTCGAAACTAATCAAAATGATTCTCTTCTCGCTCAAGATTGGCGGTATGGTTCATTAACCCTCTCTCGAATTGTCAACAGCAAAGTGACAACTCAACACTTTGTTTACAATCGACTTTTATAAGGAAATGACATTTTTTTTGACAGGGGCTAATGGACAATACCGCCAATTGAGCGAATTGCATAACAGGCTTCGAACAAATATTATGAAGATTCACAGTTACCGTCTAAAAAGTGGCACAGGCAAAACCGCTCATAATGCCTTGTTCCGCTCCTAGTCGCGCCGAGACCGCGAGATTAAACTTTTGTACGATTGTCAGCTTTAACTCATTAAATTAAGTTTTATTTTTCAATACAATTAAGTTTGGTTTGAGTTGTTTTGTGTCAGATAGTCTTGGTGGCAATATTTTGTTCAATTTTTGAGGGATCTGTGCATCTTAGTAATATTTGATCGAATATAGTAGCACATTCTTCCTCTACATAACATCACATAATACATATAATGTGAGAGCTAGTAATTTTCTTGATACATAATTCAATACACGCCCACGCCCGCTAGGCGTTGTAAGTAAAACAGTAAACGCTCTACGTAAATGCCAAAAATATTACTTATAATGTAATCTTAAAACATATTTTGGATCATTCATTTCCCTTATGGAAAGCAACTGCTGTCGTCCATGGACTCTCGTAACATCCGAGGAGTCGCAAGTGCGTTGCCGGCCTTTAATGCGAGAAAAGGCTATCGGAGTAGGGAGCGGAAATAAAGATAGGTTTGAGGTAGTTAGGCCTCTGGTAAATTCACCGGACGAAACACAGCGCAACGCTGTTTTACGCCAGTTTTCTGGGGGGGGGGGGATTTTTTTGGTCAAGTTGGCCCATTCGTGCCAAAGAAAGGCTCTCGCATGGCAACGGCATTCTTACTTATATGTCTACGTCTTAACATAACTTAGTAACATCTTTAAATAATACAATTCTGCAAAAGTGCACCAAAGCATCGATAAAACAAAGATCTATACGACCTTTCGCGTTGCATTGAAAGTTTGAATTACGTCTTAAGCTGGAACGATGCCATAAGTAGCAATAAAGTCGCAGTAAAAACCGCCACAACCTCTCTAGATAACTGAAATAGGTCCGACCTAGTCCTACAATACTTATGGAGGTTCTGCACTGCGTGAACAAACACCACGCAAAGGTGACTTTGATGCAATCCAAATTGCACCCTCAGTTCATGACAGAAGATTGAAAATAGCTATACTCCATGGATACCATTTACAACATTAATATGCAAAGATACACCCTTTAATTCAATCTTACGCCATTAACTGAGGGTGTAATTTTGAGTGCATCAAGGTCATGTTTGACAAACGGATTGCCAAACACGACCATTTACAACATTCATATCTAAAATGCACCTTCAGTTCTGGCGTAAGATTGAAAATGCATTGCATCATCACCTTTGCGTGATGTTTGTTCACGCCGTGTAGAACCCCCTTTATTCTACTAGCTTTTAATTTGCAATGAAATTTGCGCTTTATGTAGATGTTTAGTTTTGTTTCGCTAATGACTTAGCTAATTTTTAAGTGATTTGTTACAGTATCGGTTTTAAAGACAAACAACGAGACTAGGTTACGTAAGTAACTACTGGACTGATTTTTGAACTCGTGGGACAGCCATGTTCGGCACGAATGGGCCGGCTCAACCGGAGTGATACGTGCTGTGTTTCGTTCAGTGAGTGAGTTTACCCGTGGCCTAACTTCCCTAATACTTTATCCCTATTCCCATTTCTTATTCCCTCAAAAAAGGCCGTCAACGCATTTGCGAGCTTTCGGATGGCGCGAGTGTCCATGGGCGACAACAGTTACTTTCCATCAGGTAACCCGAAAAAAAAGTTAATCTGTAGCTTACCTGGATCCACCCACACAGCAAGGTCGCGCGGTAGATGTTCCAACACGTCTCTGACAGGGACGCCCGACTCCCGCGCCGCTCGTTCCAAAACCGGATCCAAGGGGCCCCCGGTCTTTAAGCACCGGAAGGCGGAGCCCCGGCACGGCCGGTCGGGGTACCAGTGCCCTCGGAACTTATCCTTCAGCGCCTTCTCTAGCTCCTCCCCGAAGATGTTGACCCGCCGCCTCGGCAGCTTGTTGTATAGGTACGATATCACGAAGTTGAGAGCCACTTGCACTTCAATATGCATTTTGGTGTCACTGGAAAGAAAAACAAGCAATTAGTCACGGTTGTGGAAACTAGATGGCGTTGCTGCCAGTTTCTGTCATCACAATTTACTTTTTTTTTGGTAAATTTAACATGAAGCAAAACTCTAGGCGAATCTAATGCGCTCTATACAAAACCGCCGACAGCCGCTGCCCGCTGACACCCGCCAGCCTATTTGGATTAAGAAGTGTCGGCGACACGATCCGTGTCGCTGACACATGCGACAAATATTGTCGTCAAATGTCGGCGGGGACAGCGGCTTAGGTGTGTAGAGAGTACAGAGCTTCTATATGAAGGCTCTATGTCAAAATAACTAGATATTGTTATGAATTATATCGACGCGTAATTAAATGTTACCGATTTTAAACTTAGAGTTGAAACCAAATATTTAGATTTTGAATAAAAGTACTGGACCTTCTAGTAGTTTTGTCAATTATTACACGGCACCTTACGTCAGAGAGTTTTTCATTGATTATTCAAGCTATGTAGAAATGTTTGTCTGTCTGTATGCTACATAGTTCCCATTCCTGACGATTGCCAAATTAGCAGACTTTCTGTATTCCTCTCGAGGCATCAAATTATCATTAATTTATATCACTTTATCTACGAACGCCACGCAGCTCATCTGATGGCAAGTAAACATTGAAAACATCATAATACAAACGTCAAAATGTGTATGAAATTTAATGTCAATTATTTTTGATCGAAAGTACAATTTTCATAAAATCATCCTTTTCCGGGACTCAAAGTATCTCCATTTCAGTAAAATCACTTCCATGGTTTGAACGTGAAAAACAAAATAAAAAAAATATTTTTGTGTACATTTTTCACGCTGTCTTTTTCCTCGACGGTGTAACAAAAGTGAGTTAAGATAGTCAGGAAGCCCAAGAGGGGATTTTTGGATGTACTCGAACGCGTCAGATTAAGCTTGTGTAGGCTTTCTACATATCTCTGGTTATCATGGTATAAAATCAGATTTTTTGTTTGGTTCAATTCTTTAAAAGTTATTTTTAAGTACCGAAATGTCGTTTAAACCGATAATTATAGATTAGCATATTGGGTTTTAAAAATACGCAAAAAGACATTTCAATATAAAACACAGATGATTTAAATGTAAGGTAAGCCTGTAATAGCTTGGAACAAAAAAGCGTCATATGTTCGTAATCAGGCTTCCCAGATATTGTAAGTCACATTTAACTAAATGCTTTAGGTTTTGCTGTCTAAAATCGTCCAATAAATGTTATAAACGTAAACTATTTGTAAACAATAAAAAAAATATTTTTTATATTTAACCTTAAAATAGTTGTAGCGTCTTAATCCACACCTAAAATAAAAAAGCCCTTGTTATTTTTTTCAACGTTTTACCTAATCTACAAAACGTACTAGGTCTACGCGACGCTCGAGTTACTACAAAAATAGCACTCTCACCTCCCCGGCTATAATACTTTAGGGTGTTTATTGTGTTCCTTTTATTTAATTCACTGTCAAAGTATCCCACACAAGTCACACAATTTTTTCTAATTTAGCACTGCTACTTTCACAGTGAACTATACAAAAAAATTTTTGGTACATGTTATGCACAACTTGTTTATACAAGTTGTGCGAAACTAAACTATATCGAAATTATGAAAAATCGAAGAATATATCCCAGTATCAAGGGACCTATTTAAATATTAATATTCTTATTCGTAAGACGATCTAGAAACCATGAAAGTATTGATTGTACAATCAGATAAGTTGAAACAGATACAGATAGTAGATACAGATAGAAGTAATTTGGTCGGGTTTGACATATTCCGACCAAATGACGTAGGTCCGTCAACTGGCTCTCTTTCAATTTCCCCCATTATACATAACACCTCGCACTATTTATATTAAAGGTGTTAAATTCTTATGTAATAAGCCAGCAAGCCATACAGGAAAACGTCTTATCGCGTTAGCTCAGCCTTATCGGTTATTGCAACTACACTATATTTTATGATCGCCTGGTACAAGGCTAGAACTACGAGCAAACAGGCAGACGCATAACCTGATTATTGTGTTATTACTTACCACTAGCCGCAACTTTGGAGGAATCCAAAGTGCGTCTTTGTTAATTTAACTTCGAATATATAATATCTTATGCAGGCTCTTCATAATTGGCGATGATCGTTCATAGTCGCCACGAACATTATTCCACACAATCATTCGGTCCGTCCGCGAGTTGACCGGCCATAGACAATGATCGGCGAGCAGACGTGAGTACCTGCACAATCGTACTCGCGTGTCATCGTTTGTAATCGTGGACTATAAAGAACCGTTACATTACAATTTTATGCAACCACCACTCACTAGCATAGTAGACCGGGAAAGTGTTTCTTTTTTTTAACAGCAAGATCGACAAAAAAATGTTGAAGTGACGCATAAACTACAGACAGATTTCCTATCTGTCAGTTTATTCCGACCATCTGTCAGTTTATCCGTACTTTCGTATGTCTACTGACGCTATGCTAGCCCTAAAGGTTGGACCGATCTAAAGTTAATACGATTGTCCAGTGTTTGAATTGCTTTTAAATCGTCTACGTTCGTGGTCGATTGTGCCCTGTGTAGGTTAGCGATCATTATAGCAGTCATTGCTATCATGGTCTTATGAAGACGGGCCTTAAGCGAACAAGTTCGATCAGAATATTATGTTTATGTATGACCCTATATTAAGCATGTAAAGATTTAAAAACAATACAATATAAATGCAAATTTATCGAGTGGGTGTCAGTTTGAAATAGAACCACGTATGACCTTTTTTAAACCTGAAAAATTGTACTTTTGTGAAGTGTCAAAACAACCTTCTATAATCTTTGTTAAGGGGGCGAATAAAGCAAAAAAAAAGTTCTCTCTTCGCACTTTTGACCGTTATATGCCAGGTGAAACAAAACAAGGCGGAATCGCCGCTAAAATAGTTTTTTTTAAATATCTCGATGGATATACAAAATTAAAAAAAACTGCTTCTACAGGAAGTCGGTAACAGAATTTTGTATCGTGTGTTAAAATAATAATAATATCTATCGACGCTTCTCACCACGTCAGTCTGGCCCCTTGCTAAGTATTTAAAGGAAATGTGTTACGGGTACCAGACACCAGAAATATATTTAATAATTTTATACTATACACATATTTAAGATTTTTTTTACATGATACACATATTTAATGCACATTCAAGAACAAGGAACAATGAAAAAATTTGGTTCCGTCGGCGGGATTCGAAACCGCGACCCCTGGCTTAAGCTACCAACGCTTTACCAACTTTACCTTTACCAACAGAGCCACAGATGTCGTCAAAATACCGAGTCCATCGAATGCGCCGTTTTGCGAAACGAAGAATAATTCTTGTGAAAATTAGAGGCATCTTTGTGATATTTTTTATCGAGAAAATTTTAAGCAATCGTGTTTTCGCTACTACAGAAGAAACGATTCGTAGCTTATTAACAAGTATAAAACGGAATTATGCGATAGTCAATTTTGCTTTTATCGCCCTCTTAAGAACTTACGTATAAAAACTTGTGAGGTGATGTACCTAGTCGGTACCTACACGAGGGACATTTTGTCTTAAGATATTATGTAAGATCATTAAAAAATCTACGTTTCGAATGAAGTTCGACTTGGCCATCGTGCGAAAAAGAAAAAAGACTAAACTAGAGACCCAGATTACTTATTGATAGTAAAACTTCATCTAAGAAAGTCAGTCTTCCGTTAAAGGTCGATCTTAGCCAAAGGTCAAGCTATTTCACCTCAACGAAGCATATAATATACTAAAGTCATAAGTTATAAGTAGATTATAAGGCTCATTACATTTCGTTTTTTGTTAATCTTGTTAAAAAATAAGCCTATGAAATAACATAGTTGGGAACGTTAATAAGTTCATGTACTCTTGTTACATCAACAGAAAATATGTTTTTAACAAAAGTAACAGTATTGAAATTAACTTAATCAGGAACAATAAAGGATCAAAAAATTTAGGACCCGTTTCAGCTCTTTCTAATAAGTGTTGGATAGGCTATCCACAACTTTTTGGACTGATTCTCCATACATAATGTGACAAAAAACACACGCACAATAGAATTATGTATCAAGATTTATGACTATAGCAACATAGGGGACCATCCATAAAGTACGTCACACCTAAACGTGACACCCGTACACAAAGTGTGACATGTATGTCAGGGGAAAAGGGGGTCTTTAGTTTTGAAATATTGGGGTGGTTTCAATTTTTAAACGAAAAATTGCGAATTTGTGACATCACAATGATGGTCTCAGAAATGTAACCATCTGTGAAAAGGGGGAGGGAGGGGTCTAAAATTTGTGTGACATACTTTATGGACGGTCCCTAGTTACTGAGGTCATCGTCCGACACCAGATGCCAAAACTTATCTTAATTCAACACCACAGTCGTACGACTTACATTGTTATGTTTGCCTATTACATAGTAACGAAGTAGGAATTTATTCATGACATAAATCTAGGTATCTAGGTGCTGTTTCTAGGTTGCATATCATTTACTTAATAATGTCTATGTATCCGTATAATCTTCTGGGCTAAACTGCTATACCAGTTTTTTAATTATATTTTTGCCTTAATATAATAAGAGCAGACGGGTTGCCTGATGAAAGCAACTGCCGTATCCGATCCGATGAGTCGCAAGTGCATTGCCGGCCTTTTATGAGGGAATAGGGTTAGGGGATTAGAGAAGTTGAGCCTTTGTTCATAATTATTCATAAAAATATTTAAACAGTGTATAACTAATCAATATTCGCAGTCCTTTTCTGGAATATTGTAAACGTCACACGACAGCAAGGAACAGCGAACCTTGATTAGTTAAACGCTGTTTAAATATTCTATTGATTCAGGGGGTAGAATTTTAATGAAATTGCGTTTAGCGAATAAGTTTACCCTCCTTAATGTCTTGTTTACACGTATTAAGTAGATAAGTAGGTAACTAAATTAAGTTATTTAACTTGCCACTTGCTACGAAATTTTATGTTTACATGCAACTAATAACTCAAAATTAAGTTAAAATTTAATTTTACCTACTTATCAACTTAATACCTGTAAACCAGAAATTACTCTCTTAGCCATCCGTCCTTAACTGCACTCGCAACTTATTGTGATGTAACAAGTGTCCACAAGTGACGACAGCATTACATCAGGTGACCCTGCTCGTTTTCCCCCTGATTTCATAAAATACATTCAACATTAAACAGAGGAGTCTCTTAAATGTGTTACTGAGAGTAATGAATATTTTCAGTTCTAGTGTTATGTATTCTGTGATTATATAATGTAGTGACGTAGAAGCATGTGACTGGACGTGTGACTGCGCAGTTACAGTGGACAATAGTCAATGGATACACTTATTATAGTACTATGGAATAGTATATGAGTTAATAGAAATTGTATTTTTTTGTAATTAGAATGAGACGAGTTGGTCAACTGATGGAACGCTGAAACTACCATCGTCCACGGAAACTCGAAATATCAGTTGCAGGTGCCTCGCTGGTTTTTTGCGAAAAAACCAGTGAAAAAAAATAGCGAAATTATGTAATCCTAGCGTTACCAATGAGTAAAAATTACCGAAACGTAACTCTCATACTGTTACCCTTTTTATACCGGTTCCTTTTGAACCATCACTTGTCGACTGATTTACTGAAGGTGCTGACTACCTAATTAATACTCAAAATGTTTTTGAACTCTCGTGGAGTATGTTTTTTTTCGGTGGAATATCAACCGAAGCCGGATAGGACCGTTAAAATATTTATAGTTTAATGCGGTGTACCTTGCGCTAATCAGGATTAAAGTTGAACTAGGTTTAATGTGTTATGTTGCTTCTGTATATTCATATACAAGCCTTCAGGCTTGTGAATGGACCAGCGGGGTAAGTTTAACCTCTAATAGGTATGTTAAAATGTTAAGTACATTATTAAAAAAATATGTATAATATTGAATGATTTTCTTTAATATCTGACGAGGAATTTTTCCCTAAACTTATGGTTCATTAGAAAAAAATGTACCGTAGACATCGATTTAAAAAAAAGGATAAACAACTAAACTAGTCGGTTAAGATAAACGATTTTTTATACAATACAAGTTACACTATAATCTCTGAAGATTTATTATTATTTCTTCTTTTTATTTATTGTATATAAGTTATCTTCTGTTCGCGGGGGGAGAGATTCGAAACTCCGAATGTATGGAATCTTTATATTGAAAATGTGTACGTTTTTGAACTCTCGTTGAGCATGTTTTTTTTGTTGTAATGTACCTTGCGCTAATCGGGATTATAATTAAGCTAGATTTAGTATGTTGTTGCTTCTATTTATTAATGAAAGTCATCATATTAGATATTGTAGGTATAAAAACAAATGATGTGCGCCTTAGCCCGTACTCTATAATGAGAATATTATCGTATAACGTATTTTACTTTAACTATTAATTAATATTGTTGCTATGTTACATGACATTGTATTAACACGCATATATAATAACTGTGAAGGTTGTCATTGTATATATAACCTTACTGTTAACCTAACCTTAGTTTTGCACATTGCCTGCCCACATACTAATATTATAAATGCAAAAGTGTATCTATCTGATTGTCTGTACAAATTACTCCGATTATGTAGCTAAAATTATTTTTTGATAATTGATATAAAAATTGGTGTTTTTGAACTAGGGGTTGTAGGTACGTATCTGGCTAGTTACAAATGTAACAATACGTTTTTTTTTTAAATTAGGGGTTACTATTTTTTGAATTTGGAAGCTGATTTTCTGTCATTATTGTTTTTAAGAGATTATTAATAATATATATTATGTTCATTACAAAACAAGTTTAACAACCTTCTCGATTTAATAACGAATATCGAACTCTGAATTTTCAGTTGTGAAAACTTTTACGATCTTTACGTTTACTGCTAGTCGAATCTTAAGATTGTATAACCCGTATAAATTGAAAACAAACTTTAGAGATAACGACTTGTTGAAATGAGAGACGATAGTACAGCGAGCCCGCAGATGTCTCCTCTCTGAAATAGCTGGTATTCAATTTATTATCTATTGAAGATTTAAAAATACGATTCTGAGGAGTACTGAAGTATAGAGATAAGGGCTATCTACATATATAAAAATTTCGTAACGATGTTGTTGACTGAATCGCGCTATCAGAGTTTGTGGAGGATGTTTTGAAAATATTTGTATTGTCATTACAGCATCAAAAATATTTTGTAGTCAGATGGCTCCTTTTCATAATCGGCATTTAAAAATTAAGTTTTTTTGCACACTACAAAAGCTCGTAACAGTGTAAGATACGAGGTCTCTTCTTCGTAATCGGTGATTGTGGTGAGGGTTACTTGGCTCTTGTTCGACGATCATTGTCAATAATCGCCTTCAAGCCCTTTCATCAATGGGTGAATCAACTTTTTTTTGTACCGCAATTTCTGCCTTTACGAGTTTAAAACGTAATAATTACTAATTATTAATACCTAATTTAAATTTAATCATATACATATTTTATCTTAATACATAGACCAATATTATAACTGAGAATTTCAGAAAAAAAATACAGTTTTTATATGTTTACAAGCAGT
>JAOTAV010000027.1:711558-735906 GCA_026546445.1 Cyclargus thomasi | reverse complement strand
ACCCACCCCAGCCATCACACCCAAATCCACCACCCGCCCCCCCCCCCCCCCCCCCCCCCCCCCCCCCCCCGCCCCCCCCCCCCCCGGGTGACCCTTAAAACAGGGCAACCTAGTTAGGGCACCAGTTTCCTGCTACGAGTATATTATTTTGTAACTTATATTGACTGTAAAAATTGTAATGTGGGAGAAGACAATAAAGATTTTTTAATTTTTTTTGAATTATAAAACAAGGAAAAACATTAAGGAGTATAAAAACAACCTTTTCGAAAGAAGTAAATTTTCTAATTCTGTATTTTATAAAAAAGAGTATAGATGAAATACGAAAATAATGTTTGCTAGCAATTCTTATGACTAGTACTTTTACTGAGAAATCTATTTTCTCACAAATTTTATTGATTTTTCTTTATTCTATTTCTGATAAATCCTGAAACTCTCGTAACGTTACACGAAAAATGTTTTATTATGTTTCATTTTCAACATACTTTCTATTAGGTCTTGTTTGGTGATTAAATAAATAAATCATTTTGTGATCATTATTTAAAGAAAAATTAACTAGAACACGTGAGTTATTCCGTTATAATCGTACGTTATTCCGAGACAACATGTATGAATATGCTATGTCCTTTCCGAGACTCAACGTATCTCTTTCAAAATTTCAGACAAATCTGTTTAGAAGTTGGAGCATGTAGAGATAATAGATACACAGAGACACACAGACTGATATTTCTAGAAAAGAGAACCAGTTGACGGACCTACGTCTTTTGGTCGATATATGTCAATTCCATGTAAGTCGTGATCTGTCGGCTGGGTTTGACATAACGCGATTAATTTACTAAGATCTGCAATCTTTATCTGTTTCAGCTTCTCTGCCCTCTAGACAAGTGGCAAGCGATTAACGTTTACGATAATCGCTTGACGTGTTTTTGTATGGGATCGACATTTTCGAACGACGACTAGATCACGTGACTTTTCGTTCGACAATGTCAATCCCATACACGCCAAGCGATTTTCGTAAACGATAATCGCGTACCACTCGTCTAGGGGGGCTGATTGTACATTAAATATGTTATTGAAACTTGTTGGTGTAGAAATATTGCTGAGTATTGGATAACTATTATAGAGACGAAGTTTCCAGCAATAACAAACTTCATCATAACCGACGAATATTACAACTAGTTAGCACTACTTGATTGTGAACCCTAATTCCCTAAAGTTAGGATTCATTTTAGAGTACAGCATTTAGGGGCTAACTGAATTGGAATCGTGAATGTTTCAATGTATATGAAAGGACCTGGGTATACGTGAGCTAGCTGGTTAATAGGGTTCCGTACCCAAAGGTTAAAAACGGGACCCCATTACTAAGACTGCAATGTCTATTCTTGAGATAATCATCATCTCAAGAACGTTAATAGCTAGAGAGAAGTTTTCACAGAATATTTATGTTGCTGCTATAACAACAAATATACAACAAAATAAATTAAATATTTAAATGTGGCTCTCATAAAAGAAACGTGCTTTTTTGTCAGTTGTTTGTTTTTTCGCTAATAGATGTCACTAACCAGGTACTCCTGCCATGGCGTGGTAAATTACTTTTCTATTATACAGCTTTTCAGCTTATAGAACACATTTTTTCAAATTTTTCGCTCTCTACGGAACCTTTCGTGCGCTATCAACTCGCCCTTAGGCTTATGAAGTTATTACGACGTTTCATGTTATTTACGGAAATAGAGGGCCTCTAATAAATAGGGCATAACTACTAGTACTAATATTAATTTTGAGGTATAACGAAGTTTAGATTTATTTGTTTCATGTTAAACGAGGATTACAATTTTGGTAGAAGTCGATTTTTAAAAGGAGTACACATACAAGTCATTCGCAAAATAAGTGAATTTATTATATGGTGTTTTTTTATGAAATAAACACATTATTAGCTCGTTTTCGTCTAGAAACGACATCACGATAAGAAAATTTTCGTACTTTTTATGCGATTTTCAAATTCCACACGAGCGTAGCCGCGGACATAAGCTAGTTTGTCGATATAAGTCCTAAATCTTAACAAAAATAAGGCAGCGTTGCCTCCACGATCGAATCGCAAAAAGTTTCACCCCCGTAGATAAATTTTACGTTAAAAACTTTTTCAAAGTTGAAATTCATTCCACGAATTAGATTAGCTTCAAACTTTTTAACTTCTATTAATATCTTTGGGTTACGAGATTATTATTATGCCTATTATTATAATACTAGACGACGCCCGCGACTCCGTTGCGCCAAAATTCGTTAATGGCACGTTAACCGTACATGATACAGTAGTGCAATTTGGTATGGTCGATTTTCACACAGATTTTCACAATTGATTTCACACACACACACACAAACACACAAAGCATTTCGTTTTATCCAACTTTAAAAAAATCTTACGATGATAATAAACTTTTTAGTTATATAAAACTAATAGAATAAAGGTTATATAAGAACATAACATTTATTCCATTAGTCATAAAAACGCTTTTCCTACGGATCTCTATCAAAAGCTTCCAGAAACCACATTTAATGACTTTGAGGTGAGCTAGATGAAAATATTACTTACCAAAATTTCTTCCGAGGTCACTCGATTTTAGTTTATATCGCCTTTGCGTAGAGTTGCAATTTCCTTGTCAAGAATGGGTACTTTCGTCCGTTTGCCCGCAAGAAAATAAGAGATGTGTTTCGTTAATTTTACAGTTTTGTGCTTGGCAAGGCCGGAACTTAAGTGCTATTTAAGCTGGACTTTAAATATAATGTCGAGAATCGGTACTCTCGAATGTGACCTAAAAACTTATACTTGTTTTAGACGAACATTTTGCAGCCGTATGCTTTAATATTTAAGTTAATTTCATTCAAACGCTATTCATAATGCCTTGATTTTTGAAACGGAAGATTGTGGCTTGGGAGAGCCGTGCTTCGGCACGAATGGACAAGCTAGACCGGATTGATAAAACGGCTTCACAGAAAACTGGTGTGAAACGGCGTTGTGCTATATTTCGTTCAGTGAGTGAGTTTACCGGTGGCCCAACTTCCCTAATACCTATTCCCATTCCCTCATAAAAAGGCCGACAACGCACTTGCGATTCTTCGAATGTCACGAGTGTCCATAGGCGACGGCAGTTGCTTTCCATCAGGTAACCCGTCTACTCGCTTGCCCCTTAAATATCATAAAAAATACTTGATGTTCATTAATTACACTTCATATCGCTGAAGCTCTTAATCACGTACATTATGGCGTAAGAACTTAATAACCATGGCTCACTGCAGGCCATGTTCAATTGTAGACCAAGTAATCGCTCAGCGATTCTGTGTTTTCTTCTATGAACGATCGTGTAAGAGGTTGGATGACACGCAGTGGGCAGAGGGCATACTCTGCCCTGAACATCGACCATCGACAATGATCGACTTTGAGCAACATGTTAATGCTTTCACGACGATCATGCCAATTAAGGGGGCGAATAAAACAAAAAATAAAAAATCTTTCTCTCTTCACATTTACTACCGTCATTCACATGCCTGGTAAGACAAAACGACGCGGAATCGCCGCGAAAACTTTTTAATAACTCAATGAATATTCAATATACAAAAGAAAAACGCTTCTACAGAAACTCGGTAACATTTTGTATCGTGTGTTAAAATACTAAGTCCGTCGAATGCGCCGTTTTGCGAAACGAAGATATATGCATGAAAAGAAAGGAAAAAGATTTTTTTATCGATAAAATTTTAACCTATCGTGTCTTCGCTACTACAGGAACTCACAAATATAATATAGTATCTATGTTTGAAATTGAAACGATTCGTAGCTTATTATCAAATATGGAACGGAATTATGCAATAATCAATTTTGCTTCTATCGACCTCTGAATGATCAACGATCATAGACAATTATGAAGAGTCTGCATTAGATATAACAAAACGTGATTTGATATATCTCAGTCGTGTGCGCGGCCTGGTTGTGTATGTGAGTAAACATTTTTTACTCGGACGACTCTCACCGCGTCACTTTCACATGCACGCACACATAAGGCCGCGCGCTCAACTGAGTTGAACTATAGTACCAGAATGCCCAGAAGTATCTTTAATGATGTTTCTGTTGTTGTCAGGATGTCCCGGAAGTCGCGCTACAGCATCCAGCACCTGCTGCAGTTGCCGGCGCAGACCCCCGCACCCTCAGCCAAGGTACGTACACAGCGATGGATGTTGGTCGACTGCGCCAGAAGAAGGGATACGTTTTCCGAGAGTATGTATCTCTGCAGCCTAAACGGCTAATGGATTTTGGCTTGAGAGGTGTCGTTAGATTCGTATTTACTGTGAGAGTGACACTAGACAATATACCAAAAAACAAAATGTCGGACTTTTGGCGTCAGAATAAAATATTGCATTGTTTAAATTGTTACGGTATTTGCAGGCTGGTTTTTTGGTTTTGGATAATTAACTTGTTTATCGTGGGCCAACAATTTATGGATGATAAATAACCGTATTAATTTTTGTTAATTCGTTAGAATATATAATAAAAGAATGTTTAAAAAAAAAAGTATATAAAAACAGCTAGCTGTTGCCCGCGACTCCATCCGCGTAGTAACAAAGACGAGAACTGTTATTTTCCTGGTTTTCTCTTGACTTTTTCCAGAATTTTCTTTGCTATAAACCTTACAGAGCCCAAGCTCTTTTCCGACGAATGCAAAACCTTGGAAGTAAGTTCGTGCGTTCTGGAGTTAAAGCGTCAGTAAGGAAAACCCGACATAAGTATGTCGGGTTTTTCTATATCGGGATATAAGAGACTAGATTATGTCCGCAACTCCTTTGCACCAAAATTCGTTTTTCACGGAAACCGTACATTTTCCGGGATAAAAAGTATCATAATATGTCCTTCCCCGAAATTCAAAGTATTAGCAAAATCATGACCTGACATGTCAAATTTCAGCAAAATCGATTCAGCGGCTTGGACGTGAAGAGATGACAGACGGACAGACAGACACACTCTCGAATTCATAATATTAGTATGGATATTCATAATATTAGTTCTATATTCTAATATTTATTTAAATTTTGGATCAGATTGGACGACGGAATCTCGTTCTCCCATAATAACTTTAACCCACCTTTTTTTCCCCTTAGAAGACGAATTTTGAAAAATCCATTCTTATTAGTCACCTTCGTACTACGGAAAACACTGCCGCCAAATTTCATGTTTCTACGATCAGTGGTTTAGGATGTACATTGATTCCTAAATGTATAAAGTTGAGGACAAAGGATTTCATATACTGATATAAATTAATAAGACGCAATAAAACTTGTTTTGCTGTTTCAAGTACTTCTTAGAAACTTGAGAGCGTTTCAAGTCAGTACTCAAGTGCCATGGCTTATACACATATTATTATCATACAGTAAAGTACAACTCCATATCTTTTAGTCGCAGGAATATAATTATACATATACAGACACAAAAGTAAATGATAATAATTTTGGGTGTGTACGTTACATTAAAGAGAGCTCACTGTGATAGTAGAGTTGCTGAAAGCATACAGAAAACTGGCGTGAAACGGCGTTGTGCTGTGTTTCGTTCAGTGAGTGAGTTTACCGGTGGCCCAACTTCCCTAATCCCCCTTATCCCCATTCCCGTTCCCTATTCTCTCATAAAGGCCGGCAACGCACTTGCGACTCTTCGGATGTTACGAGTGACCATGGGCGACATCAGATGCTTTCCATCAGGTAACGCGTCTGCTCACTTGTCCCCGTAATATCATAAAAAATCGATTTTTTTTTGGGATCGGTAAAAAATTTGTATGGAAAAACTATCATCGCTGGCGCGCTCGTCCATACAAAAACACACATTTTTTTTTCGCTTTTAATGTCGCTACTTTTTTAGTTACTTTAAATATTATTACACCTTTGTTACACCTTGCGTAGAGGCAACTGGCAAGTGTAACGCACACGTCGTGCATTGTTTTGTTACTCAAATAAATCGGTAATCGAGCTATGTCAGTATTTCGTGTGCGTCTAATCTGAAACTACTATATATGTTTCATACTAGAACTTGGAATATTCATAGTAACATTAATATGAGATTCCGCGAATCGGCTCTATAAATGAGATGAAACACTCGTGTACTGCGTCAAGCAATATTCGTTATTAGGTCGTATTTTTTAGGTTTCTAGAGCGTTTTTAATACTAATGAGTAGAAAATAAAATCAAGGTTTCTTACTTTGTAAGTTCGAATGTGTTATATTGAATATATTTTTCTTGAAGGTAAAAATATGCGCAACTATATTCCGCAATGTACAATCAGAGAAGTGGAAACAGATACAAATCGTGCATCTAATTAATTTGGTCGGGTTATGTCAAACTCGGTCGACAGATCACGACTTACATGGAATTGATTCCATCCAAATGCCATAGGTCCGACAACTGGCTCTCTTTCAATTTCCCCCATCATACAATCAAGGAAGCTATAGCTTGACCACAAGAACTTCACCGCACCTTAGGTATAAGCGCGGTGTGGCGGGAGGGGTTACCATGGGAGGCCGATAGATCACGACTTATACCGTATACGGAATCGACATATTCCGACCTAACGTAGGTCCGCCAACTGGCTCTTTTTCAATTTCCCCCATGGCACTTACAATGCTGAGTCGATAGTTGCATAATAATAACTCCCACACCGGTTTCGGTGATTGTAGCCGATTTCATAGAAACCGCAGGAGTAATTTTATAGTTCCTAAGTGTGTGCGCAGTACACAGGAGCACTCTCTCTTCCTTTACGTAGTAGCGTAGCGTAGGGGGCAAGGGGGGTCACCTCGGGCGGCGCTTTTTAGGGGACAGCAAAATTTTACAGGAAATAAAAAATATTCTAAATATTTGACATTTCCATATTTCATCTTTAGCCATTAAGAAAAGCTCGGAAAATTTCATATTATATAATATGAAATTTTCCGAGTACTTATTCTGTGACGGATTCTGAGAATTGTATACTTTCGTGCGTTGCAAAATACTGATGACGGTTTGACGGACAGACCGACTTTTCACCTGTCTATCCGACGCATGGATCATCTTTCTTGCCAAAAAAAAAAAACTTGGAAATTACATGTTTTCAACGATAAAATCGAACCTACGACCTCCGAGTCAAGAGCTCGTGAAACGTCATCTATTATATCCCAACAATATAATAAAATTATTTTTTTCCTAACCTTAAATAATTTAACAATATGACCATAGCGTAATTCACAAACTTAGCTCATACCTTGAACTGCAGTAACGTAGCTGTTTGACCTTCCGCAAAAGTTACTCGACAAACTTATAAACCTGAAAGTCGAAACCTTGAAGTTAACTTCCGACCTCGAAACTCACCCTTACAATTTTACTGACGGTAAGAACCCATCATTGTAGCAAGCAAGCTACCTAAGTAGGGCACGAGAACTCCAAACAGTTCCGGACGTTTCACACAGATGGCGCTTTCTAGAAAATGTTTTGCGGCATAGAAAAAACACGGCGTATAAAATGATTAATGAAATATAATTATTAAGTTAATATGGTATACTATTTCAATAACACACAGTAAAAATTTATAAATAGAACTTAATCTATATGATATATAAAAAACAAGTCCTGACTGACTGACTGATTCATATTCGCCGAGCGAAAGCTGTTAAAGTTGCAGCCATGAAATGGGTAGACACCCGCTAATAAAGGAATTTTAAAAAATTGTCCTCTAAGGGGTGAAATAGCTTGAAAGTTTGTATGAAAGTTTGTCATTTGTTCAGTTAAAGACAGGAAATTTTATTTCTGAGCTACTGATTCACAATCAATGGATACGTGTATAAGCATTTTTTGAATTTCTACTAGTCTACTAGACATTATTGTAGCCTGTGCCTCTATACATAAACAGTGAAAGAATTTTAGACATCGGATAAGTTTTTTTTTTTTATTGTTCGTTACAAACATATAAAATACGTCTTTTCTTTATGTTAACAGTGTCAAATGTGGGAATTCATACAGCTTTTTCAAATACAATGCGTTACTTGACAGTTCAATACTATCTTAATAACAATTAATGTAATGTTTCTTGTGTGCGTGTGTTCATTACTGAAACGCTTCCAGGGGACCGTCCATTAATCACGTGAGGTTTGAAATGGGGGGGTCTATAAAAAATTACGAAACATCACATGGGGTATGGGTTGTGGTCATTTGATATACTAGCTGCTGAGCACGACTATGTTCGCGTAAAACTTTTAAGTTATCCCTTTTTCACAACATTTTTTGATTGCTGCTCGGCTCCTATTGGTCGTATGATGTTATATAGCCTTTTGCGATAAATAGACTAACAAACACGAAAATTCATTCCGGGCAGTGGTTCCTGAGATCAGCACGTTCAAACAAACAAAATCTTTAGCTTTTTTTCTTTATACTATTAGTATAGATATCACGTGTATTTATTTTGGGATGTTAAACCGAAAATGCGGTGTAACTTTATTAGGTTAACCTTATTTTGTTGTATTCAACAAAATCATAATTTTTGTAGGGATAGTCCTAAATATCACCAAAGGGGAGGGGGAAAATGACAAAAAAAAATAATGGATCCCCAAACGACTGGAACTATTTTGATGAAATATTTTGTGTGTGTTCAAAGACACTTGACAAGGAATTATATTCATAAATTAACACGACAGGACAGCGTCTGTTGGGTCCGAGACTATATATAATATTAATTTATTTCAACTTAAGCCCCAACTTTAGCTACTTAAAAACATCAAAATATACCTTTAAATCTCGCAATAGTAATAATAATCTAGTTCAAAGATTGTTTTTTAAAGATATATAGGGGCTAAGCGAGCAGACTGGCTACCTGATGGAAAGCAACTGCCGTCGCCCTTGTACACTAGCAACATCCGAAGAGTCGCAAGTGCGTTGCCGGCTTTTATGAGGGAATAGGTAATGGAAATAGAAATAGGGGATTAGGGAAGTTGGGCCACCAGTAAACTCACTCACTGACTGAACATAGCACAACGCCATTTCACGTTAGTTTTCTATTAGGCTGTGGTATCACTCTGGTCGAGCCGGCCCATTCGAGCCAAAGCATCGCTCTCCCACGTCAAAAATCATGAATCAACTTGTTACCATATTTTTGCTATATCACTTTTATAGTAAAGTTACAATTTTGATTAATTATAAAACCAATGACATATTTACCCCTTATAAATCATTAATAAATTAAATTTAATCATAAAATAAAAACAATTCACAAAACTTGAATAAAGGCTGCTTTTGTAATCCTTCTCTTAATATATCTTTAAGGGCCTGTTTCACCGCTCACTGTTAAAGTTTGTGTTAGGCCATCGACAACTTTTTGAGAGATTCTCCATATAAAATCTGTAGCGATGAAAGAGGCCCTAAAACTCGTAACTGATCGATAAGTTAGTTCTACCTCAGCGGAGCTCGCAAAGCATTCCCTTGCAACTATTTGTATCTGGGTATTTATTTGGCAAATCAACTATTTATTTGCCGTAGCTTTGATCGCTGACCTCCAACTGCTATTGAACTTCTACAGAACGCCTTTCGAAAGATGTGGACATGACTTCGGCTTTTTTCAAATAGTTTTAGAAGCCGAATAAACCACCTTTCTGATAAAAATATTAACAGTAGGTTCACTGTACTTTTCTGGCATATTTAAAACGTCACATGACGAAAATACATCTTGAATTACCATATAGACCATACGCTGGGCTGGGTCTTCGATCAAATATTAATGAGATACACAGATTAAAAAAAACAGAGAAAAAAATGATTAAAACAATGTCACCGAGACTATCAGACACAAAACAAATTATATTCAAATCAAGTGTATTGAAAAATAATGAGATAAAACTCATAATCGTACAAAAGTTAAAATCGCGGTCTCGGAGCGACAAGGAACAGCGCTTAAGCACGGTTTTGCCGGTGTCACTTTTTAAACGGCAACTGTGAATCTTTATAATATTGATATATTGATATTAATCGAAGCACTGTGAAAATATTTTTGTTAGTAAGAAATCTTTTGCGTATTATAAAATTGATTGCTATACTCCGAATGCATGCAGGCTAGACGACTAGATGACTTTCATAGGACTATCATTATACGAGTATATCATATTTCATAGACTTTCCGCCAGAATACATATTTGGTGTGTGAGTGACAAAATAACCGTTTTAAGAACATAATTTTAAATCGATTCATTTGATTAATAGCAAGATGAAATTGACATAGCCACTGCATGTGCTATAATCCTTTATAAAAAACCATTTGTATAATGGGGGAAATCGAAAGAGAGCCAGTTGAGGGACCCACGTCATTTGGTCGGAATATGTCTATACCATGTAAGTCGTGATCTGTCAGCTGAGTTTGACATAACCCGACAAAATTACTTAGATCCACTATCTGTATCTGTTCCAACTTCTCTGATTACTTTCTCGGTTCAAGACCTATGCCCTCTACACAATGACAAATGGAATTTTTTATTCCAGCCACTAGTTCCTGATATTGGAGCGTTCAAGGAAACAAAAAAAAAATTTGCTTCATATTAATTTTTAAAAATAAAAACCGACTTCCACAGCAAAAAAAATGATAGATGAACTGAAAAGTAATAAATATATTTTTTTCTCTGTTTGTGTCTTATAAGGATCGGCCTAAGCCTCAACATTTACCGTAATCAATC
The DNA here is from genome assembly GCA_026546445.1 of Cyclargus thomasi. NCBI lineage: Eukaryota > Metazoa > Arthropoda > Insecta > Lepidoptera > Lycaenidae > Cyclargus > Cyclargus thomasi. The sequence goes on along the minus strand of JAOTAV010000027.1, from coordinate 725,194 downwards.
TTTATAACTTTGAAGTCATGCATATACCTGGTAAATGTGTCCCTATAAATTTCAAAGAGTCCCCTCGATTCCTCCTGGATCGCATCATCAGATCATTACTTTTGTGAAAATGGAACCAAACTGCAGCTACACCCAGTAAAAAATTGAAAAAAATTTCAAAATCGGTCCACAAACCGCGGAGTTATGCGTGCTCAAAACAAAAAAGAACACAATTATATACAGTCGAATTGAGAAACCTTTTTTGGAAGTTAAAAATTGAATATTAACAAATACGTCAGCTTATCCACGTTATGACCGACGTAACTTGTAAAAAGGGTTTCTTTTCACGGGCCGGCAGCGCTTTGTCTACATTACTACACCCTGTTAGAATTAATGTCTTTACAAGGGTAAATCTTTGCTTTGTGAGGAATCGATGTGTTTTCCTTCCTTGTATTTGATGGACTTTCGTGGTACTTTTGCTGGAATCGTTCTATTTAATCGGAATATCGGAATGAGTGGTGATATCAATCGTGTGTGCGGAAATATGGGTTTGGGACAGTTTGCTAATACGTTCCCATCAGCGCAATGCTGATGGGAACGTATTAGCAAACTGTCATGGATAGAAAAGTGTAGTGGACGCTTTCTTTGGGCGAAAATTTATAATATTAGTAATATTTATGAATGCGAAAGTTTGTGAATTTGTATCTATGTTTGTTACCTTTTAACGCTTTTTTGGTTGGATCAATTCCGATAAAGTTTGGCATGGAGCTAGCTGGTATTCTGGTTTTGACAACACATGAGTTACTTTTTACGCACCACGGGGCATAACTAGAAATATAATATACAGTTGAGGAAGTAATCTCGGTTTAATCTACTAACTTCAAGTATGATTTTCTTTTGCGTGTGAAGTTGTCTACATGCGCCTACTATTTTACGTGTGAAGTTACCTACCTATGCATGAAAAATGGATTTTAAAATACGAAGTATTTTTTAAACTACTCCCAAAAAGGAGGTTTCTCAATTCAACCGTATATAATAATATGTTCTTTCGGTTTGTTCGTGGATTACTCCGACGTTTGTGGACCGATATAGATAATTTTTCTAATAATAACATTCTCTATCATAATAAACTACACTGCGATTACTCTGAAATAAGAAAAGCTCCCGTAAATCCAGAAACCAAATTTAGGGTAAATCAGTGGTGGAGGGCATTTTTGGGCGGCAAATTCCCGTTAATCCGTAGCGTTAAGTGATTAAGCGCGCAGCGGGCGGCCGGTCCTTTCACGCCTATTTGTTAAACAGCTGGCTACTACTAGTGCTTGGACATGAAGGGTATCGATTAAATGTTTTTTTTTTACAACTGTTCCTATCAATATTGCAACAACTTTGTTTCTGTACAATTTTAAAAACTTTTTTTAATTTTTATTAAATGATATTTGGACACGTTAAAACAGTAGTCGAAGAAATTGATACAGAGCCAGTTGAAGGACATTCATCATTTGGACGGAATATCTCGATTCCATGTTAGACGAGATAATATGCAGACTTTGATAATATGTTTGTAAGTAGTCTGTTGGCTGGTTTTGACATCACCCGGCAAAATTTGGCTTTTAATAAATAACGATGATAGTTATGTACTGTAATACAAAAAATTAGCAGCATCAGAGAATTACTGGTGCATAGGCAGGAACGTTAATTCGTCATGCCAGATGAATGCTAGTCGTAAACTGTAAGCTGGGCACCTTATATATTGCCGTAGGGGAGCCATGCTTCGTCACGAATGGACCTCACAGAAGGCCGGCGCAGCGGCGTTAGCAGCGTTGCGCTATGTTTGGTCGAGTAAGTGAGCTTACAGAACGCCCTCCCTGCCTTCTCTTTCCTCAATTTAGATAATTCTCTTATAAACGCCACTTTTTGTTATAATAAACTCGAGCGAGCTTAAAAGTTATTTAAGAATACAATTTTACGATTTATTTGCTATAAATCACAAAACACAATTTGTATGGGTACTGTACATGACTAATGAGAAAAAAAAGTCGATATAAGTGAGGGTACTTTTACAATTCGTTGGGCTAGCTACAATATAGGTGAGTACAGTAAAGTAACCTTATAATAGACCTTTTTTTTGGAAAAAAAAATTAAAACGGGATAATTTATAAAGTTTTACGCAGACATAGACGCGGGCAACCGCTCGTGTCTACTATGAAAAGGTCGATGTGCGCACATTTTATCGACACGTTTCCAGCCCTAATACGAGCAGGCAATATTTCTGAGACGTTGACACCTCGGCCACCGGCGTGATGTACTGCCGATGGCTGAGTGCTGGCACGATTGAAACATAACGACCCGGCCTATTAGTTCACGATAATCATTGTTAGTACAACACTAATGGATAATGGATATGGCGATAATGATGTATGTAAAGACTAGTTGATGTCCGCAACTTCTTCAAAATTTGTATATCACGTGAACCGTACATTTTCCCAGGATATAAAGTATCCTATGTGTTGCCTAGACTTAAAAGCTATTAAATAAAAAAAAAATATTAGAAATCTGATCAGTACTTCCGGAGATTAGCGCGTACATACAGAAAAACAGGCAATTTTTTTGTCGATTTGGGTTTTATTACTGTTCCTAAGCCCCTTACATTCATTAATTTGTAAAACTATCAATTGTAAAGACACGCCAATTTTACTGTTTTATTATATGTATTAGTAGTTGATGCCCGCAACTTCGTTGCGCGAAAATTTTTATGTCATGGGAACCGTACATTTTCCCGGGAATAAAAATGTCCTATATCCAGCCCAGGGACTCAAGGTATCCCAATACCAAATTTCAGTAAAATTGGTTCCGCGGTTTGGACGAAAAGGACTTTCAATTTCCATTTATATTATAAAGGTCGCATTTATAACACTAGTGTATGTGTGTCGTATGTTATTTGGAGAAAGTGTATTTTTTTAATGATATTTAGGGGGCAAGTAAGCAGATGGGTTACCTAATGGAAAGTAACTGCCGTCGCCCACACTCGCGACATTCGAGGAGTCGCAAGTGCGTTGCCGGCCTTTATGAGGGAATATTGAATGGGAAGAGGGATACGGAATAAGAGGAGTTAGGCAACCGATAAACTCAGTCACTAAACGAAACACAGCACAACGCCGTTTCACGCCGGTTTCCTGTGAGGCCGTGGCATGACTCCGGTCGAGCCGAACCATTTCTCCGAAACAAGGCTCTCCCACGGCAACGAGCGTATTATGTACTCGAGATCGGAAAATGTCTCATTGGTACACGCCTCCACCAGAGTTCGAACTTGCACCCTCTCGAATGCGAACCAAAGGTTAAAACCTCTAGGCTACGGACGCTAAAGTGTATGGTGAAGCGGGTAAATTGGATGTCCTGAGTTTAGGTTGCTCAGGTTGGTGATGATACCTGACGCGATAGGAGAGGAATGTAGATCGACCTCTCTTTTCGACTTCACCAAAAAATGCTTAAAGTATTTTTAATTTTCACTACATCACATAAGAGAAAAAAATATTTAACCATACGTACACACTAATTTAGCAATAAATCGTCGATATTAGGATGTAATTTATATTAACTGCTGCTAAACGGACACTTGTATGCAGTGTAAAGACAATCGTTTGTCTACAAACAAAGCGCGCTATAACTCAGGGGAACTTATGGCTCCCTGTAGTACACTTCGCGATAAACGCACGTAAAATTTGCCGATCACGACATCCACCCGATTGCCTATTATTTATCGGCAGACGATTAGTGTCAATAGCGGATTCGATAGACGTTGATTTTATACACGCCTAAAAAGGCTATTTGGAATAAGCTGTCATAAGCCATTTGTCCACCAACACCGTCAACCGAGAAGGATATTATTTCGGCCCGATAAAATGCAACTATATGATCTAGGCTATAAGTTTCATTTTCTAGCGACAGTGCTCTATCGTCAATGTCGTCACTGTCATTAAAGGTGTAGAGGAAAATGAAACCTGTAGTCTATGTCATAAAGTAGCATTTTATCAGGTCGCATTATTCTCGTTCTTGGTTGACGGCTTTGGTTGACAAACGGCCGTAGTCTTGACCAAACGGTTAACTGATTAGTATTTAGCCAACCAAACGTAAAATCATAGTCATAAGCATTTATATTAATAGTATTAATATAAATGCTTATGACTGTCTGTCTGTCTGCTACCTCTTCACGCTCAAACCCCTGAATTGATTTTGCTGAAATTTGATATGGGGTTACTCTGAGTCCCGGGGAAGGACAAAGGTACTTTTCATCTAGGAAAAATTTGAAGTTCCCGCGTGAAGCAAGGAGTAGCTGAAATTATCTAGTCTAACCTTTTTAAAATAATTTCGCTAATACGCGGAAAATTTAATGAATTGATGATTGGTTCCACCGTTAAAGTGTTCTGTTTTATGTTCTTGTAGACTTATAGTATACGAACAACTTAGCTACCAGAATTGAAGGAAAAAGAACGAGTCCATTGGCAAATAAGCTTTTTTTTATTATTTTTAAAAGGATTTTTTTCCACACGGAAAATATCACCCAGATTTTACAATTAGAAAATCAATATAAAAAAAAAACAAAAAAGAAAGTGTACAAAATTACACTTTAACGACACGAACACATCGGTTAAAGCGCTTTATAGCATTTAAAAATCTTATAAAGCGCTCTAACCGATGTTAAAGACGGGAAAGACATAACAGTATTAAATTAGGTTTAGGATTTTCTTACACGAATTACAAGATAAGTATATATTGGAGGTAATTGAAAGATGACGGACCTACGTCATTTGGTCAGAGTAAGTCAATTCCATGTCCAAGTCATGATCTGTCAGCTGTGTTTGACATAACCCGACCAAATTACTTAGATCCACGATCTGTATCAGTTTCAACTTCTCTGATTGTACATAGATAGCAAGACGTAAATCTTAAACATCACCAATTCAAACACTACTTTTAGCTTTCCATACATTTATTTTTTTATTCATTTTGACAGGAATTTCTTTAAAACCTTGCCTCCCAAGACAGTCGAGATACATCTATATCTCGTTATATTCCACACCGTATTGTTTACTTTACATTTATGCACAACAATTTACAAAGTGCAAATCCCTTTAAGATGGCTTCCCAGTGGGGTCGGTTTCAAAAAGTCGTTAGGACAATGTGGTCGGGCTAGAGGAGGGCTGCATTCCTCAAGGCTAGTCCCGACTACGTTATATTACGTTTGCTAACGTTCATTAGTAACGTAGCCGATGACTCTTTGATTCTGTCGGTATGAGGTTGGTGTTGCTCAAAATTTAGTTGTAGTGTCAGTAAATAGCAGATGTTCCTTCCGTATTTGTAATGGTGATTAGTTTTTTTAAGAGTTTTGTAATGCAGCATAATATTTTTATAATAGATTATCTATTTGCACAAATAAGATATAAAAGTACAATAAGATAAAGAAAATAGAATAGCATATAATTTTAAACAACGATTCCCGCATGTTAACTTCAAAACCTTAATCATTACGATTGCAAAACTTTTTCCGGCTTAGTTTGCGATATTTTCATTAGGTGGATACAAAACGTTTTCTTCATATTCGCCCATAAAGGTAAATTACGTTCATATTATAGAATTTGAAAAACGATAATATGAATTAGATTCGTTCAATTCTCTAGAAGGGTTAAAGAAAACCTCTAGGCTGGGGGCTATATTCAAGTTGTTTTGGGAATCTTTGTCGACACCTCGCAATCCATACTCCATCCTTATCCATACTAATAATAGTCTAAATGCGAGAGTGTGTGTGTGTGTACTTATCTGTCTGTCTGTTACTTTTATAAATTTAGTATGGAGATACTCTGAATCCCGGGGAAGGACATAGAATACTTTTTATGCCGGAAAATGTACAGTGCCCGCGAGATAAATATATATTTTAACGCACTAAAGTTGCGGGCATCACTTAGTGAAATATAAGCGAATATAGCTTGAGGCACAAGACAACACATAAGATATTCCAAGTCTTGAGACTGATCCCAGGGCTGATCCACCATTAAGTATTCATCTCCGCCGTTATTAAAACCACCTGTAAAGCCCTGCATATTGTGTGTACACATTATGACTTGTTTCGTCCCTTCCGCCCTTATGAAGGGGTAGAGTTAGGAAAGAAGTTGTGGATAGAAGTGCCATTTCGAGGATCGGACGTAAAATCTTTTATCATTGAGCATATCAAATTTCAAGAAATGGAAAATTATAACATTACTAGTATATTCGCGGCCTTTCCCGCCTAGAAATGATTCATCCCGTTATTATTAAGAATGTGTAATATATAGATGTGTAAGTTATAAAAACTGTCTTCATTTTTAAGCAAACGCCTGTTCAAGGCACTAAGTCTGTATTGTATACTTACTTGGTTTTGCAAATAAACTACTATTAAATATAGGCAAATATACTCAGGCATATTTGCCTATATTTAATACCCCCGGCATTCAGATGCCGAAAAATAATCAGAACCTGTACACGGAACCCTTCGAGTCCAACTCGCACTTGGCCGATCGCCTAAATATTATATAGCCTATGTCACTCTGTCATAATGTAGCAATCTAACGGTGAAATAATTTTTGAGTGCTTGCTTGAAAGCACATTATTAACAAACATACAAAAATACTATAGTGCATTAATACAAACCTTTCCTTTTTATTACTAGTGTGAGATTTGTTTTAGCGTTGCCCGAGATGAATAATTTTATTTTATTTTATTTGATAAAGTTACCAACAGTATATGCATTAAAAATTAACAGTCAATGAGAAAGTACAATAACAATTAATTACCTGATGCACACACCTTTATAGGCAACACAACATTCATTAAATAGGGTACAGCAACATGCAAAACTACATCGCATGTAGAAAGTGCCAGATAAAATCCCAAAATAAATAAATAAATAAATAAATAAATAGATTTAAAAAAACCTAAATTATAACACTGCGCCACATCTACACATACTCGCTCTACATCGTGACTTTTGTCTTGAATCTCCGCGCACGTCTTGGACATCGGGACCACGTCTTACAGAATTAATAATAAGCCGAGAGCGTGCGGTGCGGTCTCCCCGACCCTCATTAGGGGTCCTTCAGACCTCCGCAAACTTTCCGCGTTTTCGCCGTTTATTGATGTCGGCAACATCTCGCTCAGTGTCTTAATAGTCGAATTAGATGCTCTGAGCGACGGTAATTTGAACTGCGGCTTTGATATTTTATACCGATTCAAATAAATTTAATGACGGCGACGGTATTAAATTATTGTGTAGTCGGAGCTGTAGTAGCGGATTAATATTTTCCTGTCCTTAACTATCTTAGATAATTATGTATTTGAAATAAAAGAACAAACTACTTTCGATTATTATCAACGAGCCAAATAACGCTTCATTTAAACGGTCGCTTGCTAGCATTTGGGGTTTCTGCCTGCAACTTACAAAGTGTATACCTCGTATTAGTAGTAGATAGGTGTCCCAGGTAAAATTTCTTAGAAATTTAATAAAATAAACAAGGTAGGTAACACCCGCGCCAGGGCGCATAATAAACTCGAAAGTAAATTTCAATCCTTTATGCGAAAGCCATTTATAATATTAAGACGTTGGTCCTGTGCTCATAATAATTTCAATAGGAGCGGGCGAGTTTTCCTAAAATCAAAAGTTCATTTGAAATTTCAATTACTTATTCGGCAGAAGTGGGGGGTCTGAGGGACCACCGAGCCGGAGGTAGGAAATGAAATAACACTTACGTATGATTTATCGGGGAAAATATCGTTACGTGCTACTCATTGTTTTCTTAAGCACGTACCGGAAAGCTGTGTGTGTTTTAATGATTCGTCCTCGCAAATCTCATAAGGTTTTGTCGAGCAGCCCTCGTGTTTAGGGAATGAGTCTCGCTATATAAACTGTTCGTGTACTTTTAGTTTTTTTTTTATGATATTTTTTTTTTATTATATTTAGGGGGCAAGCGAGCATACGGATTACCTGATGGAACGCAACTGCCGTCGCCCATTCACACTCGTGACATCCGTATCCTTTATGAGAAAATAAGGAATGGAAATAGAGATATGGGGATTAGAGAAACTGGGCAACCGGTAAACTTACAGAACGAAACACAGCACAACGCCGTTTTACGCCAGTTTTTCTATGAGGCCGTGGTATCACTCCGGTTGAGCCGGTCCATCTGTGCCGAAGCATGGCTCTCCCACGGCAATGAGCATCCGTATTATGTACTTGAGTTCGGAAAATGTCTCATTGGTACACGCCTCCACCGACGTTCGAACCTGCACCGTCTCAAGTGCGAACCAATGGTCTTACCCATTAGGGCCACTAAGCTACGGACGTTGCCAAACAAGAACCTTAGCACGCCTTATTAATCTACCATAGTAAATATAAAGTCTGCTAGTTCCACTAGCTTAGTCTTTAACCGTGGCTTAAATCGAATGACATGGAATTAACAGTACCGGTAACAGTTTTGGCGTGATGGGTAGAGAAACATTCAAACGAAAGAAAAATTCTCGTGATTTAATAATCATAAAAAAATGTATATGAAGTTAGTGTTACTGATACGTATCAAAGCATTTTCCCATCAAATTTATTTTAAAAACCCCACAATATTATACGTCATGTTATAAAGATCTCCACTTGTTCCTTCCCAATTTGCTCGTAGAACTCCGTAAGTTAGCAGGACTATAGTCCAAATACATATCAATAGTCAACATGCTCCATAAAGCTGAGCCTACATAACTTCCTAATTTACATGGCCTTTTGCATATTAATCGACATACCCGATGTAAGTGAAAAGCGAAACCTCCAAGTTAGGTTGTTTCAGCTCGTTAATGTGCCAGGGAAAGCGGTGTTTGTTCTATGCGTCTGCAAACTTCCGCACATGCACAGTAATGGACATTTTGGCAAAACAATTTTCAACCTTATAGTCATAATATTAAGATCAGATAGCGGTAAATGGGATATGCGTAATACAATAGTGTACCATTTTCGACGTCCTTTCGAATCCTTTCTCCGATGCGTTTTATCAGAGGCTTCGAGTAGCGTGAGAAACGAAATTTACATTAAGCTCATACCTCTAAGCTTTCCTCTTTAATATCACAATCATACGATAGTTTATGAATTGGAATATAGTCGGATATTGTTTTCATCACAGGGGCTAAAAAGGCCACTTATCAATATTGCTAAGAGCAATTAATTTCAACTACTAAATTTGTGTTGACAATCACGGTTTGTATAGAAATTTGACAGAGGCTAATGAACCTTACCGCCAATCTTGAGTGAAAATACTTATCTGATATTTTGACGTCACAAATAAAGATTGCTCAATCACGTGTGTACGTCAAACTTGAAACCAATGTCAAATTTCTGAAAATAGCTGCTCGTATCCGTTTTTACGTTTTCAAATAGGACGTTTCTCGTATATCTTTATATATATAATTCTTCTGTGAGTGTGTATGTCACAGAACTTCTCTTAAACGACTGGACAGATTTTGATAAAAATTTTTGTGTGTGTTCAAGGGGACCTAATAATGGTTTAGATTCAAAAAATAGCTCGGCAGGACAACATCTGCGGGGTCAACTAGTCTTAATATATAATTTTTGTGTTCGTGTGTTTGTCACTCAACTCTTTCTAAACGACCGGACTGATTTTGATAAACTTTTTGAATGATTTTTCTAGAGGACACTAGAATTGTTTAGATTCACAAACTAGCCCGGTACAACGTCTGTCGGGTCAGTTAGTGTGTTTATATTTTTTTCATCAGGTATGCAGTGATGTCTCTAATGGCTAAGTAATTGAAGTAATAAAAGTAAAAGTGTTCGCGGAAACGTTACCTCCCGACATCTTCCGACCATCTTGACCCGCCCTTTCACCGAATAAAAATAATTTCTATGAAGATGTACTCGTTGCATAAATGTTGCCAGTATGACACAGATTCTCGTTACATAACTAATAGTATGTTCCCAGCTAGTGCTTAAGGTCGCGTTACATGTACGCAGGAAACGTGTGGTCGGACAAAATGCGTATTGTCAGCGATATTGGAAACATTGTGAACGCTTCTTTATTGGGTGATTTATACAGTGACATAACTTCATATAATAAAGAAACAAATATATTTTATTGTGCATAGAAATATTCAATAAACTTAAATATACATAACAGTTATTATCGCCACAGCAGACATGTACACAAAGGTATTAATAACGTGCTACAAAAATCTATACATATAAAATAGTAAAATTTGCATGTCTGTACAATTAATATTTCTACAAACCAATCAATGTAACGGCTTAGAAATAGTAACAGAACACAAATCGACAAAGTTGTCTGTTTATCTGTTTGTAAACGCTATTCTCCGGAAGTATTAGACGGATTCAAATCATCTTTTTTTATTTAATAGCTATTGAGTCTAGGCAACACCCGGTTCCCCTGAATATACAAATTTTCTCGCAACGAAGTTGCGGGCATCAACTAGTGTAGCATAAACATTCAACAAACTCATACTAATATGCAAAATGCGAAAGTAGGTTTGTCGGTATGTTAGCCCAAATGGGTGAATCGATTTTGCTGTAATTTAGCACTTATGTTTATGAGCCCCGGTAGAGGACAAAGGATACTTTTTTTGTCGGAAAAATGTTCTAAAAATACTTTTAGCCGACTTCAATAAAAGGGAGGAGGTTTCTCAATTCTACCGTTTATATGTTCTTTTTTTTTAAATTTTGTTGTCAAATGACTTTAAAACTTCATTAAAAAATGTGTGCACAGCAATTAAACGTGGTCAAAATATGTAATTTATTGCAATATAATTGGTCTAGTTTCCATACATAAGGAGTAAACAAGAAGACAATAGAGCAGACATAAATCATAATAATTATTATATTAATCGTGTGAATTCGGAGCATCGTTCTTGTGGCGCGTGTGGCAATAATTGCGGGTTTACTTTTTTTCTGATATTCCTTAACTGTTTGCACTCCGATACGAATATTCTATTATATATTATATTTAACTAGCGACTTGCCCCGGCTTCGTACGGGTGGACATTTATTTTTTAAGCTCTCTGAAAAAAAATAATTGTGGCGGCCATAATTCATTTTCATACCAATAACAATTTTAAATTCGTAATATCTTTTGAATGGATTGTCCGATTGAAATAAAATGAATATTTATAGCTATTGAAACAATCTTGCACAATTAATTTTTCGACGACTTACAACAACTTTTACAATAACAACAATTTTCACTACCACGAAATATTATTTTCCGGGATATAATATAGCCGTAAAGGCTATATTTTATCCCGGAAATTTTGGAAGCCGTATAGGCTATATTATCCCGGATTCGGAAGAATCCCTCTAAGTGATGGTAAAAGAAATTTTGAAATCGATCCAGTAGTTTTTGAGCCTATTCAATACAAACATACAAAAAATACAAAGGTTTCCTCTTTATAATATTATTTGTAGCATAGATTAAGTGTACTTAAATGTGTTGACACAAGCCCCATACATTGTCTGTCAAACTCTTCATTTAATGATTATGGTATTCGTCTCTGAGTGCGTCGTCTCCCGCACACGCCTAACACCTAAAGTTAACATTCCGATCTTGGCTGCCAACGGCCGGACTACATACAAAGAATCAAATAAAATGTCACTTTATAACATGCGTAATAGATTTCATTTTCTAATGACATTAATCTTATTTCCCGTGACGCCGCTGCCTTGTAGTGGCATAGATCATTAAACCTTTTTTTATCATTTTTATCGTAAAATGACATTTTGTTTGATTTGTTACTGTGTGTCGCGGCTGCTTGGAGCCAAGATCGAAACGTTAGTTTACTAGGTGTAAATGTAATTTCATAGGAGTACATTCCACGGATTTCAGCAACTACATTGCATAATTGCATATAATGCAATCAATCACATTTGTCAAAATATTTGTATTGATAATTTGTCAATTAAGAAATTCTTTAGATAAGTAATAATTAAATAAAATATGTCCTAATCATTGATTCTGATGAGAAAGAGTTGCAATACACAACGTATCACAAGATTCACAACCTTCAATAGCTTATTTGTTTGTCAAAGGTTAGCAAACAGTTTTTATTATGAGCCGTGAGTCATGATATTGATGAAAAAAAATAATGTCAATCATCTGCAGATGTGGTATATTTTTTTTACGATATACGAGCAGACGGGCTACCTGATGGAAAGCAACTGCCGTCGTCCATGGACACTCGTAACATCTCAGGAGTCGCAAGTGCGTTGCCGGCCTTTTATAAGGGAATAGGGAATGGGAATAGGAATTTAGGGATTAATGAAGTTTTTTTTACGAATGGTCATTGATGAGGCTTTAATTTTTAAACTCGGTGAAGTATAAGATGAATCACGACGTGCTACCCTAGACCAGCACTGTTAGCATGGCATCGTAGACATACGATGGTATAGACAACCTGACACGTTGTTGGTCTATCCTGCTGTATAAAGAAATGCTATCTCGGTCACCGTGCCAAGCCTGCTGTAGTACTGATATATACTACTACTAACCTGCCAACCTTCGATAATGCGATCTTGAGCTAATATGCGTGTAAAACAAAATTAATTGAATGCAAATAACTTTGTAATTGTTTTTAATTACTTTATAATTAAATTACTGCCTACAAAATCATTAAATTTAATATTTTACTAAACTAAATACCTATTGCTTTATATACTTTCATAAATTAAATATTATGATTTGAATTGTTCAAAACTCAGACGTCTACACGCTGGTGAGTTAAGTTGGCGGGTGCGGGAAACGCGTAAGGGCACTTGACTCGCCAAAAAATTTAATCGCTTTCTATTCAAGCCTACTTAATTAACAACTTACAGCTTAAGACAATTTTACCGTTCAAACGTCAAAAATAACTAAACTCGCCGCAAGTTAACTTGCTACTTAATTTAACCAATTGTAAATCGACACTAAGTGTAAACGTACAACACGGTACAACTGATGCGAGTACTCGAGTCAATTACTTAACCGTCCGTCAATAGACCTATAAAACGAAACCTCCCAACGAGAAAATTGCGTAAATCACACCCAGTAGGCAATTGTGCATTGTGGACGCGGATTCGACTCCCAGAGGTTGATTTATCGCTATTAAACAATAGTATATCTTCACAGGCAATATGTTAATTAAACCTTGACATAGTAATTGTTTTCCGGTGTTAGTAATCGGTCCGAGCAGAGTAGTCCATGTAGCGAAGTGACCGTTTGAGAAACAATGGGAATGAAGGGTTAACTAAGTGTTTTCATAATCAAGTTGATACTAAAGCTATATTAAAAACTTAACCGATCAATTATGGCCCCCGGCTAAGCAATAAAAAGCCCGAGTGCTAGAAATTCAAGCATTTTTATATATATCCCACTCCCCATACATGTTAGAACTTTTACACTTAACGAAAAAACGATTAGAGCTTTAGGTTTGGGCTTTGGTATAGTAATTTGTGTATATGTCAAGATGTGTTAAAAAATAAAATTGTAATAATAATAATATTAATAGTAATGAAATGTTGACGACCTCTGTGGCGCAGTGGTTGAGCTTTGGTAGCTCACGCCGGAGGTCGCGGGTTCGAATCCCGCCGACGGAA
>JAOTAV010000027.1:699608-711458 GCA_026546445.1 Cyclargus thomasi | reverse complement strand
AATGTCTCATTGGTACACGCCTCCACCGGGGCTCGAACCTGCACCCTCTCGAATGCGAACCAAAGATCTTACCCACTAGGCCACGGACGCTTAGTAGAATTAATTTACTGTAGCGTATTTAAGTCATAACAAAAGCCGAAAACTTAAATCTCATTAATTACGGAGTCACATTTTTGAATCGTTTTAAGATTTCGCGCGCCGCAAAACAAAAGTTGGGCGGCGACGTCTTCGTGGATTTATACCGGCCGCACAAAAGTGGAGGCGAGCTGGTGTACATTATCTTAACAAAGTACGGCAATTAGGTACACCTTCCACATCTGACTACTAAATATGATAAAACTGCGCGCCGAGACGAATGTGCCCCTAACTTATTTATAAATTCTTAAGACGGGGGCCCAACCCTTCTAATGCAATAAAGGGGCACACGTATAGGTATCACCGCTTACGATACGGGCTCATCCCTTTTCTTTGCTAGTTTAAACAATCCGGATCTAGCTCGAGTCGAGGCGGTTCGGGGCCATAAAATTACAGATCAAAATATCGACCGCGTGTCCTTTATCCGAACCCACCGGAGCGAAGTATCAAAGAAAGTCTTCTTGGGAGTTAGCGTCTTAGGGTCGGGAAGTTTGCAAGGGTTGATGCGGGTGGGGGATGTAAATAGTGGAGCGGGTCTCATATGAATTAAATTTAAGTAATTAATAGGGCCGTGCGGGTCAGGCTGTATCCGATGTGCGCTACAACTGTTGACTGGTTGGACAGGTTATTTTTCGCCTTTTGCTACTTTAAGTAGCCTCTTATATTAAAAGACGTGAGATGTACATTTCAAGTTTGATTCAGGAGGGGTTTTTAGATTTTGATCTGAGCATCAAATGCTTTCATTCATGACAGTTCATTTTTCACCTTTTGCTACTTTGTATTAAGGAACCTTTTATATTAAAAGACGTGAGATGTGCATTTCAAGTTTGATTCAGAAGGTGTTTTTAGATTTTGATCCGAGTATCAAATGCTTTAAAATGATCATTTAAGTTAAGATTGTACGTGAAAAATTGTAATTGCAGAAACTATAATATTTATGAGAGAGCCGTTTGTTATTTTAACATCATGTATATAATTTGTATAGTAACAAAAGGAAACTGCATCGAATAATATCTTCAAATAAAACCTGTTGAATTGGGTTTTTGTACATACTATTTTCTACGTGGAAGCGATCGAATTGAATAGCTATTTTTGATAAGGGAATTCAGGTTTTGGCTCAAAAATAGTTAATTCTGAGCATACAACTATACTTCGCTGTTCTTCACTACCTTACTCGAGAGATTTATTGTTGGGAATAACCGGCCGGCCAATACCTTGTTCAGCAGAAAAGTTGTGACGTGGTATTAATAGGAAGGGCGGGCAACCATGACTTGAGAGGCCACGCTATTTAGTTGCGTTGCGTCACTTCGATGCGATTAGTGACGTCATGCTATGTAGCAACCCAATTTTTTTTTTGTTAGCCTGTACTATCCCTATATTGGACAAAGGCCTCCCCCAGGGTCATTCATGACTCGCGTTCCAACGCAACTGTTGACCAGCCTGACTGGTATGCCAGCTCATCTCGCCATCTTTTCCTTGTCCGGCTCGGTCGATATCTTTGCCCAGCGGTTGGAATGTATGCGTCTAACGTAACCAATCCCACTTTAATTTGGCCGTCTTTGGTTCTACGTCCTTGATCCCTGATTTTAAGCGAAGTACCGTGTTTCTTATTTTATTAACCCAAAAATACTCTCTAGTAATTAGTAAAACTCTTATAAAGTTTGAATGAGATTTTTGGTACAAAACCAAATAAAAGAGAAAAACAAAAGATGAAAGAAAATTGATGACCAAATTTTGTTATTGATAAAAAATCTTTTAATGTAGCGTGAGAAGGCCCTACAGTTGCTCATATACTTGCAAAAGCACCCGCGTCGAGCGCCCGCTTAAGGCTTATGGGCTAGAGGGGTAAGTTAACCTCTTATAAGTATGTCAAAACGTTAAACACATTAACCAAAAAATATACGTTATAGAGAGATCTCCATTTTTTCATGACTAGCGAGGACTTTTTTCCTAAGTTTACTAGTTAATTAGAAAAAAAATGTGCTATGAATATAGATTTTTTGTAAAAACCTGTATAAAGTACAAAACTAACCGGTTAAGATTAACGATTTTTATATACAATACAAGTAGCACTATAATATCTAAGGAGGATTTTTTTTTAAATTGTACATTAATTATTTTCAGTTAGCGGGGGGAAATTTTCAAAACTCTGAATGTATATATGGACACTCGCAACATCCGAAGTCGCAAGTGCGCTGCCGGTCTTAATGAGTTTTACGATATTACTAGCTTTTGCACGCGGCTTTGCTCGCGTGAAATTCGAAAATTGGAAAAAATCGACTTTTTTGTCACTCTCCATCTTTTCAACTCAGTCTTTGCCAGAAGCCGAGTAGATTGGTTGCTTCGTGAAGGAAGGGCAAACAAACAAATTAACACACTTTCCCATTTATAACATTAGTAAGGATTGTGATTTACGTTAAGGTAGTATATTATTGTGCATGAGTTAACCGGGTGTGTAGGTCACTTATTAATTATAAGCCCTTAGGGAGAATATTCATCGGCCAAGGAAGGGCCGCCATGTTGTAAGATGGCGCCGTCAGCTGGCGGGAATGTCGTCGGGTCAGGTTCTAATTATTTATTGCTCTTGCGTTGTTTGTGTTTGCATGTGTTTCCTTAAGGTAAAGGATTGTTGTAAGGAATGGCGGACGGGTGATTTAGTACCCGTTGTGAAGGCACCCTTACAAGTGAAATTACTTTCCTAGCTTGTAGTAGTCGTAGTAGTTTTCGCTGACATTCTTGTTGAATTTTTTTTTTTTTTGAAAATGTCCAAAAACTGTGATAAATTACCTGTCAAAATGAACGTGAATTAAATTTCATGATACACCAATTTCTTATTTGAAAGCGTATTGCAACATCGAAGTTGATCAAATGGTACATATTTCTGCAGTCCCTTACTCCGGACGATTTCGATCTGTGGATATCTAAGTCGAGAGTATGCCCCCTCATAAAAGTCCGATAATTTTTCAAATGTTGCGTCCTTTGGCGATTTTCCATTAGGTTCTTGTTTGCTCATTTGTCTAATAATTTTATAAAAATAAACCTAAAACTACTATGCATAGGGTTTTGACACACAATGTTTAATAATTTCCACCAAAATCCAGTGATCATAATGAAGTCAACCCTAAAATGCGCAGTGTTTAAAATATTACACCGTGAAATTATTTAACGTTACGCGGGGGTATAAAGTATCATGCAAGGCGATACCTCTCGATGTTAAAGGCTGGCTGATCAAAGAGTGTCTTAATGAACAAAGACGTCTGGGTTAGCTTAATCTATAACATCTTTATAGATTACTACTGACTTAACATCTTTTGTCTTTGAAGAATGAACTGATAACGTCGTGAATTTTGTTAATTCAAAAGCTATTTTAATGTTTTGTTCTGTTCTAAGTGCCGAGATAGAATATTTATAAAAAAAAATAAAATAATATTTTTGTACATTTCAACAGGTTTCGTTAATGGTTTTTTGGCGATTTGATAATACTAAGATATCTTAATAGGGCAAAATTTTAAACCTAGTAAAGCTACAAGTTTTACAATGGTGCATTGCTTAATTTATTACGACAAAATACTATACAAGGAAGTTTATGATGCTTGAGTTGTGTAACTTGCTACATGCTCAATTTTTACCGTATCCGTAGTAACTTTATTGGAACAACTTTGTTCTCGTTAAATATTCAAAGAAAGGAGTGCCCCTGGGGTCCAAAATACCCTCAAGTTGGTACGGGTTCGTTCGCTCATGCCTCCCTAATTTCCGATTTGTCGACCTGAAGGGTTGACTGATTAGCATCTGACTTGTCAAAACGCATCACCTTTGTACCACGCTGGAGAGTTAATGACATCTATTTGATTATTGCTCGGTAATTGAATGAATCTGCTCGGAAAATTAACGTATTTCGTATTTTAGAGCTCGGTAATTTGCTTAATCTGAATCGTTTATTTACTTTCACTCCCTAGACGGCTTAAAGATGCTCTTCTAAAGCTTTTCATGTTGTTGGTTTTGTCATTATCAGTGTACTTATACAAACAACAATAATTATGACTGACTTTAAGATTCACGGTAATTTTTACCGGCAATTAGACTAAACTTTCTTTTAAAATATTACTCACTATCTTTTTCTCTCAACAAAATCGAATTCAAGAATATTCCTAGTGGGATTTTTATACCCCACGTGCTGATGCAGGGTTATAAGAAGTACATCATTTATCTACCGCGACACCTAACCCTGCGCCCGCCGCATTACGTCCGTAATGACACGTGTAATCCCGGACCGCTCCCGGACTTTCCCGGACACTCCCGGACTACGTTACCGCACACCTCATAAATACATCGTTTATCATCACCCTGTATGTCATTGTTATATCATTATCGTTATTGTTTTTATTATGCCCCTGCTGTCAGCAGATTTTTTGCTAAGTTACTTGAAGATAATTTTAAAATCCTTTAGTGGAATTTGGTATCATATATATCTCTATTATACCTTATATATATTTATTAGCGAAAATCACAACTTTATGGAGGCTCGTAAGATTTTTCACTCAGTGAGATTGGGTTTTCCAAAGTGTTTTGTGACTGTGAGAAAAATAACAATTCTGGATACAATATGCGGGTACTTACTTCGTTTAGTTTAGCCTTACAGGCTTATCTTTACTGATAGATGGCGTTATTTACAATGAATATTTGATAACGTCTCTTAAATAGTGTATAAATTATATTTAAAATAAAATACGACCTTAGGGCTCTATTCCAGATTGGCAATAATAGTTGAAAGGCAACCACAATACAATTTGTCGATGATAGATAATATAATAAATATAGGTATAAATTACCTCTCGAAACGTTTATAATCTTATATCGGTCAATCATAGGTCAAGTTATAGAGGCTGCATTACACGATATAATCATGGTATTTGTAGTTCCGTCGCGATCACAACTCGCTCTACGATAGTTCGCGGAGTTCTCTACAGTCAACAGACAGACCAACTCCATGCTTTATTGCTCAACCTCAAAACTATCGAACAGAAAGTAATAGGAAAGAGCATTGTGGTGTACAAATGAAAATTTAAATTGCTGGTCCGGGACTGCCCGGGGTCCGGGGTTCGGGGTCCGGGAACGCCCGGGGTCCGTTACTTTCCGGGACTGTCCAGCCGCTGGCGACGTATCGGCTGTCACATTACCGCCGCCGCTCCTGTTATTATCAAACTTTTTGAAGGGTCCCCGGCCGCCGCCGCGACGCCGAGATGGGAGATACGTTTGTATGGCGGCAGACTCTTTTGGCATATTGGCCTCTTTTTGCCATGGCCATAACATAATGACGCTTAAAAGTTAGAGAGAGCTCCCAGTTATTTGTATTTTTTTAAGGTTTTTGTACAACTTTGAGTGTAGAAGTGGATGAATATTTGCTGACTGCACATTTTTTAAGTAACATCGGGTTGTTATGTTTAGGAATTTCTTTCATAATTTTTTAGTAATCTTTTTTTTTCTTCTCGCTGACGGGAGGATTCTGTGGCCCTTGAGCCACTGCGACCCTTAAGGATCTATTGTGACGTCTTCGCATTAGTTCTCATTTAAGAAAAATCAGAGAAAAAAGTAACATTTTCGAATATACCACCTAAACGTAAAACAAAGTCCCCTTCCATACACTGTTCGTAGTGGTCATACAGAAGTGAGGCGCATATGGTAATTCCTTATCCCAACAGGAAATAGCGGCGGTCGGTCGCTCGCAATAATCCATCACGGGCATTTGTTGTGTTTTATATCATTTTACGTATTCCTCGCAGGTCCTGATAAATATTTGTCGGGCGTCAGCCGGACAGGGCGGACAGACCGGACAGGCCGGACAGATCCGGTCGTCCGATCGAACACAACCCTTTCGTGATTGGCGTGGGTGGAAACTTTTGTTATTTATGTCTTTTATTTGTTCATGAATATTATTAAATTAAATTTTTCTTTATTTATAAGAACAAGGAAAGAGATATTTTACGTTTCTAGTATTTCGTTTATCTTTAAAATTGGGTCTTAGTAAAACAGATGTAACTAAAATACGAAACCTATTTTAGTAAATTGTGTACATTAAAGATATTTAAAAAAAATAATAATCGGGGGTCTTTCTACGTATATTTAGAAGCCAAAAATGTAGTTAGTTTTTTTCTGTCTGTCTGTAAGTTTGTTCCAACATCACGCCATAACTACTGATCCGATTTGAATGCGGTTTTCACAGTTGTATTTGGCTTCTTCTAACTTAACATTTGGTGAATAAAATTTTTTCCCCCACCCCTCTAAAGGGACAAAAGAGGGGGTAAAATTTTATATCAAACTTCTTCTTTAACATGAAAACTACTGATCCAGATGTATTTGTCTTATACCAACACAACAAATTTTACAAGTACAAGTAATACAGGTAGAAGTATTTGCTGTCATGATGAAACTTAACTGGGGGAAGAGTCAAAACTTTTGCAAACCCCGACAGATTTTGCTCAAATCCTTTTTGCGCATGTCAAAATCACGTCATAACTAAAAACGCAACTGTTTAAAAATCAACGTCAAAATAAATACGACTTCCGAGACTTTGCCATGACAGGGTTTTGTTATGCGCAATGAAGGATTTGTGCGATAGAAAAAATTTAAATGATTATAAAACTATTTTAAAGTACCAAAGATGACATATATTAATATCTCTTTTTCTAGCCTATGCCTATTAACGTGGAAAAATAGCAGTGGTGTCCCAAAAGTCTTGGATGGATGTCGTAGAAAACTGCGTCCCCCGGGCACCCACGTCATTACCGCAGCAGGATCGTATGCATACAGAATCGCCCTTATTCGTTATGCATAATGCTGACACCCCAAAGGTGGGCAAAATATTTCACTGTACAGGCTGTTTGAGTAGCTTCAATCGCGTAAAACGAAAATTAGGTCGTCAGAAAGATTCAGCGTTTCGTCTATTAGTTTCAATTTTACAGCAGTCACAAAAGGATATATCTAGTGCTTAAAAGGCCACATGGTGCAGTTAGCGGAAAGTATGAGAAGTTTTCTCAAAATGTTAAATAAATAAAATAAATGAAATATAAAAATGCTTATTACAAACCATTATTGTTAGTACATACAATCATCAATATTATTACTTTGATTAAAAACTATGTTAGTACATGAAGTAAAAAATAAAAACTAATAAAAATATCTCCGTGGCCTACCAGCGGCACTGGGCACGAAAACATGAATATGTACCCAATGGCACATAATTGGACACTCTACCTTATCACTTATTATGCTAAAATGGTGTTGGTTCTACCGCGAACTCGGCTCATTAAAGATGCAACTCTTTTTCGTATGACATCTTGGAAGCCATCAGTTTGAGTTTGCGCAAGCATATGTGATGCGCTGCAGAGTCGTGGAAGTCACTCTCAGTGCGTGTCAACACACAGACGTGCACGTATACATAGTGACAAAAAGCTCTCAAAAGATAACTCTTTCCATGAATATTATCATACAATTCTAACAAGTAAAATTAACATTTTACTTTTTTAAAATTTTAATCCAATTAAAATTGTAACGTCTAGAAACGCGAGTTACTCACACAATACAGTAGGTAACATGATATCATATTCACAACTGCCAACACTACAAGCACTAGTAAAACAAGAGGAAACAGAGCATGCTGTATATCGCAGCGGTGACTTGACGCGGTCGTGTGTCGTGATGTCAACCTGATGGGTTTTGTTCTGAATCTATTACTGTTCTTTATTTGCCCGCTGTCAAGTCGCATTTGACCGGACTATGAATATTAATGTTAGGCTGTGTTCGCACTGAGGATCTCCAGCCTTATACTGTGTACACGAAGCTTTATTTTTTTTTTTAGAAAAATATATCACATTTTCATGAAACTATGTAATTGCGCGAGTGTAGCGCGCCCTCTATACACAACTTTCAGTACATGTATGTGGTACGCTTTATGGAAAAACTAAGGGATTTTGCATTGTAATTAGAGTGTAGGTCTAGATGTGTTTAAAAATGAAATAGTATTATCATTATATATAATTATAAAAATACAATTGTATCACTAACGCCATCTATGAATTAGAATGTACATCTGTAGATAAACAAAGGAACTGAATATTCAATATCGTAAAGTTTTATTTTTAAAAAATCTTAGTCATAGATTGTTCATAGAATACTTTGGAAGAACCAATCACACTGCACTTTTAAAAAAATATCGCGAGAACTTATCAAGCTGAGTTTTTCGCTAGTCAATAAAAATATTATAATCAAATCAAATTCTTTTTATTCAAAATAAGTACTTTAAGTACACTTTCTGAACGTCGAGACTACGGCGCCTACCACCGGTTCGGGAACTAACCCGGCGAGAAGAACCGGCGTAAGAAAATCGCACGGGTTATTTTCCATCTTAAGGTAAAACCTTTAGATGGAAAATAACAATAATATGTCCTAAAACTAATTTAATAAACAATAGAAATAGACAGACATGTTTAACTCACAACGCACTTCTTTTTTGTCGCAATAAAAATGCTACACTCGAATTCATTAAAATAAATTAAAACTCCCAATCTCAAGAATAAAATCCCTGCCAAACTCGCAAACTTTAAGGTATTTCACAACAATTTTAAGTAAAAAGTGTCGTATCGGTTCCCAATTAACAGTGGCAGCCCCGTCTCATTATATTTTTAATTCGGGGGAGGAATGTTGAAGCGCCGTCAAAGGACATCGCCATTAGAGCTAAATAATTAAAGATTTCGGTCGTCGTTAGAAGCGTGCCCGGTAACAGTGACCGTAATTCGGTCGCTCGGTAACGCACTAATTGTTACTCGTAAATGAGGTAGTTTGAATTTTAATTGTTACGAGTTGTATTTTTTCGTACCCAAGCAGGGCATTCTTATGCGGGAATTCTCATGTACGTGTGTTTGTCACTGAACTCATTCTGAACGAATGGAATGATTTTGATAATTTGCTAATAATGTTTTTATAAAGGGTTTTGAAGTCAAAACATGGTCATAAAGTGTTCTATTAGGAGACATTAGTAGATCTGGGTTAACCCATGCTTGATGGAGATGATAATGCTGCTAGATGCTGGGATGACGGATGCTGGATGCTAAGATGCTGGCTGCTGGGTGCTGCGGATATGCTTGCTGTTAGTGATGATTGAGATTAAATAACACCCAGCTGATGCTAGGTAGTAATGTGTTTATTTCTATATTAATTCTTACATTTATATGTACAAATATGATGAGTAGACAAAACGTACGAGTTCAACGACCTGCTGAACCGTACAAAGTCCTAAAGTTAGGTTTTACCTCAGGGACCAGGGTATCATAAAAACTTGCTAGTATTGGTTCAATTGTTGTTGCTCTTTTCACGTTAGTTTTAATGAATTAAAATTAGTCGAATTTAAATCACATTCATACATACATTCCTATTCATCCAAGAGTCAAACAACATGGTTAATAATGATTTCTAAGGTTGATTTGTTTTGGTTGGATGGTTTTTTAACACTTATTTTGTCTGTGGCTTTCCGCGACAAAATCCGTAAGTGTTAAAAAAACCTGGTTAATTTTAACGCAAAACTCTACAAGCAATCTACAACTAAGTAACCTAGTCAATTCAAAGTATGGTTTTAGATCATTATCCACGTTATAAAGTGCATGCCCCATTAAATTCTTAAAACAGGTATAAAATCGCACTCAACACGTAAGACAGAGGGTAATTATGATCCCTGTAGAAGCGTTTACGTGTCTAGACGTAATTGAAATTTACATACCCGCGACGTACCTGCCTGTAGGGGTTTTATCATAGAATTTATACGAAAGGTAATATTGGTAATATATAAATAGGTTATTCTTTTATTATTACTTAACATACATAAAAGGTTTAAATATCAGGTGTGACTAAAACTCAATGTCCAAAAACAGTAAACCCGATTGCAGGAACCATTACAATTTAAATATCAAGTTATGTATATTTCTAGAATGGCTTTTTAATGGCTTAATTTTGACTCTAAATCCGCCATTTTGATTTTTTTATATTTAATGTACTCAGTGTCACTTGCGCTATCAAGACGAACCTAACGTTAATATAAATATAAATATCTTATACGTTAAAATTTATCAAGCCGTTTAAGCTGCAGAGTGCCTAAGCGGCAATTGCCAAGTGCCAATAATACATACATACATACATACATACATACATACATACATACATACAAACATACATACCCTCGAAAAACATAACCCTCCTTCTGACGCGGTGAGGTAAAAAATACGAGTACTAGTACATACAATTTCTAAGCGATTTTCCGAGACTAGTGCTTACCTACAGAGTGTAACAAAAGAGATATTAAACTTTAAGGTGTGATTGAGAAATTGAGAACCCTGTATAGTTCATTGTTAAAGTAATAGCCAGATAGCGTAACTTTTTAAGTTTTGTAAGGGCAGAGTTGTGAGGCTGAAGTGTTTGCGTTAGGTGCTATTTTCACAGTCAATCCTTTATATGTACCATACACACCCTTAGCTTTAAAAAATCCTTAATTTCATAACAGATCATTGCTGTTATCAAAATTTTAATTGACTGCATTCAAATTACATATTTAAACCTAAATACTAATTAGTGTTATAGCATTTTGCAATACTGTGTGTGTCTCAATAAAATCACTTCAGGATCATTAAACTAAAATGTCTTACGTCTTAAACCTCTCGGTGGCGAACGGAATAGTATTCAAATGGAATAAATCCAGATGCCTGGGGTCTAGCAGGCCCCCGAGAGTAATAAGAGCAGAGATGACCCTAAAGGTACCCGACACTTAAATATGAGATTCACCCGCTGGCCCGCGCAGACGAGCGTCTCGAAAACGGCTTTGTTTTTTTAGGCTCGCTAAAACTCGAGCGTTTCTGAGATGATTTTAATGTTTTTTTTGAAGTGGAAATATGATGTCCGGGGATTTTGATATTAAGTTAAATTAAAAATACGTTGGGTATAGAATTCACTACCAAGGGTCAACGTGCATTTTTAATTACTAATATGTTCATGGTGTCAACCTTACGCTATCAATAAAGAGGAAAGATTTGTATTTTTGTAGGTTTTTTACGAACAAATTTAAAAAGTACTGATCCGTGTTCAAAAATTCTTTAACGGTTTGATTGCCATATATAATAATAATGCCAATACACAGACTGATGTAGGCTAGAATAATGTCTAGAAAAATAACATATATACGGTCAAATTGAGAAATCTCCTCTTTTTTTGAAGTCTGAAGGTTAAAAATTGGCTAAGTGCTTGTTGAACGAAGAGTTCAATATACAGTCAAGATATTAGCTTATTTTAAAATACTGGTTGTTACTATAAAATGCTCTCGCAGGGTAAATCACTTTCACGCGGGCAAAGCCGCAGGTAAATACTATTAAAATATATACGAGCAGTGTAATATACTGTATAAACAGTGCTATCTACATACTCCCTCTAGATCGTATCCAGTGCAGGGCCGCTTGGATTGTTGATTGCCATAGTGTTTCAAACAAGCTGGACCCCCTGAAGTTGCGCCGAGATGTAGCTTCGCTCTGCATTCTTTATAGACTTTATCACGAAGAGTGCTCACAGGAATTATTAGGAATCATTCTACCTGTAACTTTTCGCTATCGACCTACGCGGAAGGTTTACCACCCATATCGTCTTGATGAATGGCAGTCTTCCACAGTACGATTTTCACGTAAC
>JAOTAV010000027.1:669792-691360 GCA_026546445.1 Cyclargus thomasi | reverse complement strand
AATTAATATCGGATCTCTCTTTCTAACTGACTACTTTAAAGGCTTATAACTTTGTTGTTTTCAATTTTATCAAAAAATCTGATTGGACAACATCGTTGTCCTATAAACATAAATTTATTTATATAAAGAATATAAAATCATGCATAATCTCTATTGTAATTCATTGAAGTTATTTTTCACATACACTGTATTACTATCAGTCTCAGTCAGTGATAATGCTGCATTATATTTAAGATTACATATTAAGCTCATATACTTTTTAATATATTCTGTTGTATATACTCTATAATTGCCCGCAGTCCAACTGTATTAAACAGTTTTGCGAATTTCTTGTTATCTTAGTATTAAGAAAGACTTTTATAATAAAATAAATAATTTTATGCTTGTGATTGTATGTATTTTTATTTTCGAGAATGTATTTTCTCAATCTATTTTTAAGGATATTTTTTTCAGCATAAGCTCGTCTAATAACCTCTATAACTTCTTATCGATTAAATTTTTCAGGATAGCAGGTGACAGCGCTTTTAGTAACCCGAACGTCATGGCTACCTTGTACGTTTTGTAGATTAGGTGAAATGGTGATGAAAATAATATGGTCATGTTTAATTTTAACGGTGGGAATTTGCTTTCCCCTAAGGCTATTTTATACATTTATATACGGCTTATTTTTCTTTGTTATTACAGACTTACTACATTTACCCCCATCTTTGAATCTTATAAATTCGATAACATTTCAATACTTAAAAAAACCTATTTTTCTAACTTTGATTTTTCCTAAATCCAAATTTCTCCTCTTGGGCTCCCCAACTATAAGTTGTACACTGTACACTGATTCCATCCATCCAACCATCAACAACCTTACCGTTAAAGTATCTGCTTTCATGTTTAAGCAAATGCGCGAAACTACTTTCATATCTTAAATGTCATTTTACATTAGCCACATATTTCTGCGCTCGCCGAAGCCTGTATTTACAAACTACGGCATTTCCCTCACGTCACTACCCCATTTCAATTTCAATAGCAAACATTGGTCCGCCAAGTTTTCACCAAATCAAATTTAAAATATGGATATTTTCATGCAGATTGAACCCTCGGACCCGTGCGGGTGACAAGTGCGGTGTACCCTGGTGAACACCCAAGGGGGGGCCGAGGGGGACCATTGTCCATGGAACTTGCATAGTTTCACAACACCTCGGCAAAAACCTCATTTTGTACACGTGATGGGTGTGGGATGTAGCTATTTTTGTAAGTAACAGCTGCTTGTAAGTTTGACGCTGCATATTATCAGTACGAAGACATTATATATATACTATGGCTGTTCATGCTTAAAAGACTTATACACTAAGAAACTGTAATGACGCATTTAAGCAATGTTCATTGTTACAAAAGTATGGTGGTATGATGCCTTTTTGTTTACTGTTATGTCGAGTCAGAACATATAGATTTAACTCTTAAAAATAATATTATGTATGTAACATTAAAAAGAAAATGATTCGATTTCTGAAATACCTTCCACATAACAGATGTTGTTACGTTGATACACGCATTCTTAACATGAAACTCTAAGCTTAGTATCAAGATTTCATCACAGAGACATCGACATAATATTTTTCACCGTCGCGTCACCGCTTGCGGCCCTTCAGGAAGGCCCAATGATTCGAAATTAAGCTTTATGCAGTGGAAAATGACAAATTTATGGGAGTCCGGTCTCCTTGGGCGACGATCGTCTTGATTTTTATGGCCGACGCGACGCGTTTGCATAATATAATGCGGCTTTTTACCGTTCGTTTTTATTGTGTTGTCTTATTTGAATAATTATTACAATTGAAATTTCCGATCGACGTTGGGGAACATTGTTTTGGAATGGCCTTAAGTTTTCTGGTGGCTGAGTATTTTACAAAGTATGATGTGTTTCTAAGTCGATGTAACTATGATGGTAAATTATCCCCTTCTTAATAAAAAAATGTCTACAGTGTATGTGATATGTTTAGTTAGTGCACGAGTAGTAAAGTCTTCTAAATACAAAGATAACATTGTATAGATTTTAATTCTGACAAGAATCAAATAAACAAAAGATGTAATATTATTTCTTTTCCATTCGAAAGTATTTTCTTACAAATTTTCATGTCCTATCTTGTCGAAAGTATTATAACTATTTTGTTTTTAAATTCTTCAAAACATATTTCACACCGCGTGTCAATTGATACACTGCAAAAGGTCGCGGAGGTTTCATCCGCGTTTAACTTTGGTGCTCCCCGACAAAATATATGGAGATTTGGATCACGTAGGACGGACTCAACCCTTCATGGATAATATCTTTAAAAGTTCGCCCGCTCCCTACTCTCTGGGGGCTGCTGCTGATCTGGAATTTGGCTGCCTATCGCAAACTATTAGAATAGATTCTAAATCAATATTTTCTTTATACAAATGATTTTCTCTTCTATTTATTATATTTCATCATGGTAGCACTTTATTAGGACCATTAAAGCGTTTAATAACTTCTTCGTAGTTTCTACGTTGCACCTTCGTAGTACATTCATAACATCCTCGTAGCACGTTTGTAGCATCCTCGTAGCAGGTCTGTGGCATCCTCGTAGCACGTTTGCTGCATCCTCGTAGTACGTTTATAGCATCCTCGCAGCTCCTTTGTAGCATCCTCGTAGCACGTTTGTGACATCCTCGTTGCACGTCTGTAGTATCCTCGTAGTAACTTCGTAGCATATTTATAGCACCTGCGTAACATCTTCTTAACCAAGTTATGAGGAAGACCTGCGAAGCATAGTTTTAACACCTTGTTAGCGTTTTTATCACATTATTAAATTTTGTAGCCAGTGATTAGAATACGCAAAAACTTTTATAGCGTCTCCACCTTAAGTAGGTTTGCTACCTACTTAAGTTGGACATGTTTTTTTCACTATAAGACTCTTATCGTCGCTGGTTTATGTAATATTATATCAGATTTTAGATATATCTGTTTTCAATAATGCCATTTTTAATTCAATCCGAAATCAATTCTATTAATCTACAACCTTAACATTACTCCATGAAATTTCAAAACAAAACCTAAAATACAATCTCCTTTATAATCTTCGATTTAATCTAATCAACGATCAAACCGAAGAGGTTGATTTAATTGCGCGACGTACCATTCTTCATTATTTAAGCATGGCTCAGTTAATTAGTTCATAAAAGTAACAAGGTATTTCCATCGCCGGGGCCGCGCCGGATCGTGAATGCAATTACGCTTTTATGAAACTGTTGTGTAAAAGCATCGCGGAATCGCGTTACAGTGAATTATTTAATCGTACGTCATCATCGTCATATCATTGTATATAGACTTAGTTTTTCTGAAACTGTACGTTAGAAATATAAATTACTATCAATCAAATTAATCAAACGCTATCATTCTGCTGTAGGACCTACGTATCTTCCGAGAAAACAATTATTTTTTATTCTCAGTCAGTCTTTTTGACTCAAATTAATCTGATTAAACGTTTAAATTAATATTACGTCGAAATCAGCATAGTCGAATCATCAACAAGTTATGAATTTACAACACACTTTCGTATTACTAATAACACATCATTATTTAGATTAAAACATAACCCTTCTTCTTGCACAGTCGGGTAAATAGCCACTCAATTCATTAAAAACGTTGTTAACTACAGTGTGAAATCATACTCCTTGTAGCAACGGTTATTTTGTGAGTATATTTCGCAGCGAAATTGCTACCGAAGTAATTTGGGGAACAAACCAAGTTGAACTCCATGGATCATCTCATGGAAATAGGTCAGGGGACCCCCGAGCCTAGGGGACTCCCTGATAAAACTTTCAAACAAAACTTTTGTTTTGAGCACCTTCCCGTACTGCCGACAATGGAGCTGTAAATTGCTTAAAATAAAGTCTTTTGAAGGCTTTTTTTAATTACCCAATAATGTCCACCTGCGCGAGCGGCAATCTAAAGTTTAAACGGATTTAAAAATGGATGTAAAAGGTAAAAAATTTGATGAAAAAATGTTGCGTGTCGTGAAAAGTTTGTTTACTTTTTACTATGAGAAATACTTTCTTCATTTTTTTTTATGTACACGACTTTAATGAATTTTCTTTAAATATCAATAACATAAGGGCTAAAGTAAAAAATAACATAAGGACTAAAGTAAGAAATTAATATGTCTGTTGCACATTTTCCTGGTAACTCAATACGATACTTTACCTATCAGATATGTAAAGGATACGAAACTTATCAGCAACCGGCGAAACAGGCCCTAAAACTCTTTTTTAAAACGTATCACTACTTTTGATTGTACTCAGTAAACAGTCGTTCCATTTGTAAATAGCAAGGGTTACCAAAAACGGGCAACATGAAAACAAATAGCTTGGTTTGTACCAGGCAATCAGTATCTCGCGGTGGTCGCAAACAGGGGACGATGGAAATTGATGCTAACGTGTTTTTTACGATGGACTTGTTTGCTATATCTTTATTCCGTCCCCTATCTGGATTGTTTCGGGCTATGAGAGGTTTCGGTCGGCCGACAATATATTATACGTCTATTTGTCGGAAATCATTATATTAATACGCGAGCGGAAAACTTTGTATCCCTTTTTACAAAGGACGCGTAAATGTGAAAGCATGAAATTTCTTACAGTCATAGTTGATATGGAGGAGGAGCGTGGAATAGGAATAATATTTAAAAATGTGCTTTAATCTTGGATATTTTCAATAAATAAAACGCTACGCACACTACGATATTTTGACATGGCACGATAACCATACACGAGATACTCTTTTGTTTATGGTTAAAGTCTTTGATTTTATTTATGTAGAATTAAAATCTGTGTTTGAATAGTGAATAGTAATTTTTTTAGCTCCTGTATAATAAAATTATTATGATCGAATTTCAACCACACCGACCTCTAATATAGGAAATTTTTGAACTTGATGTGGCCATATTTAGTATAATTCTTTAAACGGGGTGTAACAAAAGCTGCTAATAATATTTTAAGGGGTATATGTGTTATATAGAGTCTACTGTTAAACCAGCAGAAGTGAAGGGACATGAAAGTTTTAATTTTTGAGTTTTCCAATACCATAAAAGTTTGACATCAGCGTTATATCTGTAGCGTCGTAGAAATTTCGTAAAATTGCTATTACAAAGTACGAGGTACCTCTGCAGCGGAAATTCCGACTGAAAGCCTCGATATCTAGGCCGCCTGCCAGCTCGCTCGAGCGGAACCGAACTTGTGTTCAGAAGATATTACGACGTTATTGCTTGTATGTCGCTCATATTTATAAGTATGAAGCTTTTGCGCACAACTACGTCCGCGTGAAACTTTAAAGCTATGTCGTTTTAAGAACATTTTTGATTACAGCTCGGCTCCTATTGGTTGTAGCGTGATGTTATAAGCCTATAGCATTCCTCGAGAAATGGACTAACCAACACAAAAATAATTTCTCAATTTTGAGTTTAGCGCGTTCAAACAAACATACTTTTTAGTTTTATATTATTGGTATATACTCGTATATCGGAATGTTCTTTAAGTAGTTTTACCGTAAAATGGTTCCGTGCGAGTTTCATACGTTTTGATCCAGAAACCATTATACAGAAAAATAATATATATTTTTTAAGATATTATAGAACTATACTTTCAGGCTCTTACCGACAATACTTATATATACTTCTCTATCTATAAGGTAAAGCTGAAGAGTTTGTTTGTTTCAACGCGTTAATCTCAGGAAGTACTGTCCGGAAATAAAAAAATCTTTGCGTTTTGGTTAGTGCATTTAACGAAGAAATGCTATATAACATCACGCTAAGACTAATAGGAGTCGAGCAGTAATTTGAAAATATTGTAAGTATAGGATAACTTACAAAGTTTAACGCGGTCGTAGCCGCCGAAAATGGCCGAGCACCATAACTGAAATAGTTTTTATTTTATTTACTGTTTTTTTTTTCTCTCTGAATCACGGCCAACAAATAAGATCGTTGGGGATTGACAGAGGTAATTTATTTATGCGATTTATTGTCGCAGTGGGGAGGCCGGGCAAACATTGACTCGTCGAAGTGTTTGCGTATCGGTGGCGAGCTCCTTCCTGTTGGGATTTTTAACAATATGGCCGCCGAAATTGCTAACAGTTTTGTGGGTTTGTAACTGACACGGGAAGAACCCGTATGCCTATTAATTTTTCACAAGTTTAAGATGAGACCGCATTTTGCGACACTATGTAATTGCGATACAATATGCGACTGCGATAATTTTTTTATGACATTCGGAGCAAGCGAGCACACGGGTTACCTGATGGAAAGCAACTGTCGTCGCTCATGGAAACTCGCGACATTCGAAGAGTCGCAAGTGCGTTGCCGGCCTCTATGAGCGAAAAGGGAATGGGAATAGGAATAAGGGATTGGGGAAGTTGGGCCACCAATAAACTCACTCGCTTTCAAATTTCACGCAAGCGAAGCCGTAGGCAGAAGTTAGTTACGTAATAAATCGACTATTTCATAAAACATTAAATACATAAAATATTTGTATACGGTAAGCGAGAATTGCAACAATATTTCCTAATAATATTATCCGTTGTCGTAGTAGATCACGTCAATAAACGTAATCGTGTATATGAAGCCTATCAGATGTGATCAAAGCATACCCGGGAACAATTATTCGGTTTGCTGATGATAAATTGACTTCATAACATGAGCCAGAGCACTTTTTGTCTGTACGTCGTGAGTGATGCGCCCCGCGGGCTACGGGAGAGTGTGGAGAAGGCTTTTTGTTACTAAATTAAAAAAAAAAGTTATAGTTTTTGTGTTTTTTTTTCTTTGAATACGTCATTATAATTATACAGGACGATAATAAATTAGCTCTTGCCTTTCCTTCTCACAATACTAACTTCTACACTCTTTATCGTTTGACACTCATTTTCTAAAGCACACTTTAACCGTCGACAGTCGCCAATACGAGTCGGCGGCACAAGCCAGCGGCACATCTGAAAGAAACATGTCGACGAACCATGCCCTCGCGTTTGTCCAAATAAGTTGCAGATGCCGCTGAAATGTTTTATCCCGATGATGCTGACATAGTTTTCCGGCATGAAATAACTGAAATCACTAACTTGGCCCGTCGACAAGTGTCGGCGGCGTCAACGGCGTCAACGGCTTATGTGTGTAGTGGGCCATATAAAATATAAAGCGCGTATGTTTGTCTGTTTGTATGAACGAGCTAACCTCAGGAACTACTGGCCATTTATCTAGGAAGGCTATGGACCATCACACTATGACCAATTTAAGGTGAACAGTTTTCAAAAACTTCTTTGTAAAAGTAGTCGCGGGCAAAAGCTTGTAAACAATATAACATGTCACCTTTCACTATTATCTTCACAAAAACAACGCTCCACACTCTCCGAGCCGCGCGCCGGGTTCCCCGCCCGCGGCCTATTGTCGTGTCGCATTAACCAGAATCGCATCATAACTCCCGATAATCTACGTTTATTGGCTCCGTTCGCTGGTTTATTACTCCTCAAACATATCCCCATGTACCCCCATCCTGGAACGAATACTGGATTTGGGGAATTTTACACCTTTATTATTTTTGTCCTGGTAATGGCATCTCCAAATATTTATGATATCCTGGTAACGATACGAGTTTTGGTCCTAGGTATGTTTGTAAATGCAACATTATGTTCAACTTAAATAACAATTGCAACATAACAGCAACTTCGACTATTGAAAATTGAATAATAATTAAACAAAAAATTTATGTTGTTTATATCGTTATTACAATAATATTTCGTAAGATTTTAATTTCAAAATTTGTTAAAGAAGATCAACGGAAAAGTATTCAAATTCTTTCTTTATCAAACAACGGAAAAGTAAATTCACCGCTTTTGACTTTGTTATGATACAAGTTTCTTCGAGACTTGCATGTGCACAAAATGAGGCTATCAATTTTAACACACATAAAAATATTCAGGCTGTAAAACTTCGATCAAATATTAATAATAACACAGATCCCTTCTAAATTTAATAAAACAATGGCACCAAGACTATCTGACTATCTCACAAACAACCAGAAACAAAAGTATTGAAAAATAAAACTTAATTTAATGAGTTAAAGCTCACAATCGTACAAAAGTTAAAATCGCGGCGTCGGAGCGACTAGGAGCGCGTTCTTGCCGATGCGACTTTTTATACGGCAACTGTGAATCTTTATAATATTTAATCGAAGCTGTAAAACATTTTCATGCAACATAAATCACTGCAGCCGTAAGCTATTACAATAATAATTATACAGACAAGAGTACAATCCCGAACGGCCGTTACACTAAAGACAATTCATTATTAGAGGACGGTTATGGAGGCTATAATCGCCAGTTATCGCCCTTTTATCGCAGATTTTACGACCCGAACTATTCACCCAAGAAATGTACTTGTGCTTATCCTGTTAAGGCTTTTGTTGATACTAATTACATTGATATAATTAAACTAGAAAATTAAGACTTAGATTTGCACCATGGAATTGTTTTTTTTAATGTCCACTATTATAGTACTCCACATCTTTAATTTATAAAAACTTTGTAGACTTCGAAGGGATTTACATTATCTACTCATATTTTCATATTTCCTAAAATCTTAAAGTTTCATATTTCTTAAAATCTTAAGATAATCGATTAATTGGCAAAGTAAATGATTTAATTATAGAGTGTAGACTACTAGTCGGCTTAAGCGTAAAACATACTGATCGGACGCGACTTACGGACGTGACTTACGGACGCGACTTACGGACGCGACTTACGGACGCGACTAACAGCCGCGATCTAGATAATAATTGTACGTTGAAGTGTGCAAACTATAAAGCGTAAGTCGCGGACGTTTTGTATGGGCTGTCAGCCGCGTCTGACGTCAGTTGCGAACGTTTTTGTGTGATCTGTCAACCACGTCCAATCAGTTTGTTTTCAGCTTTATAGACAACTCGATAAAATTACATTGGTCCATCTTCCTATTGAGTTGTAAAAGCACGCTATCCCACGAGGAAAATTTAGTTTCTGAATTCGAAAATTTCTTCGTTTAATATTATGTAACGTAAGTTTATAGTCATAACTGGTAATCTGTATTACAAAGCAATGTATAATATTTATAGCCGTGAATAATTTCCAAAATGGTATGACCCCCTTCTTAATATCCTGTGCCTTATCTCCCGTATCCATTAAGGTATAGTTGTTTACAGCGCGTTTACAATATATTATGACCTCGACAATAAAAAAAGGGGTAAGAAAAAATGAGAAGCGGAAAAAGTTAAAATAAAGGAGGCCGCGAATATATACGACTTCCTCGAGGAAATAATAATGCTGTTTACAATTCATTTGGCTACCTGCCCACCCTCCGAGAAACAACGTCTTGAGAACCCCGATTTTTCTCCGCGGGGTCGAAATTTTTATTCAAAACCCTTTGCTTAAACGAATCAAAAGTTAATAAGTGTTAACATGGGTTTGGGCGCAACTGAAAAATGTTTGACGATAAAATACATTTTTAGATACTGTTTTTTATGTCTGTAGTCCTATTATTCATTGTAATACCAAGCAGTATATCAGTTTCGAATAATTTCTATTTAATTGTTTTAAATTAGATGCATCAATTATAATAAAAATATAGCCAACACTATGTTTTAAACGTTGTTTAATAGATCCTTGTATCTTAACTACCTAGGGCATGTTTCACTGCTTATTGATAGGTGTCAGAAAATCTATCATCAACATTATCAGTAAACGGTGAAACGGGCCTTAAATAATATAAAATAAACAAATAACGCTTTTTTCAAGCCTGTCACAAAATTTTCACATGCAACCTCCCTGCCCGAGCAGCACGAACCGACAAATGGTACGTCGTAAAGAAAAATCAAAGTAACGAGGAGGCTTGCTTACATTTAAAAACGTAATTGTAACTAACCGCTCCCTCTTATTAATTCACCTCATTCGTCCCTGTCGTGACGTCACTGAAGGGATAAGGGAAAAAACTTAAGCGCCTGAGATTGTCACAATAAATATCGCTCAGTTTTTTACGGGATAAAATCAGGCAAGGGGTGAGATTAGAAAAACTGGGAACAAATCTGTCGGTATATCTTTACTAATATGTATTATAAATTGGAAAGCGTGTTTATTTGTTTGTTTGTCCTTCCTTAATGTCATAAGGTAGCAACCAATCGACTTGAATTTTGGGATAGACTTAGTTGAAAGGATAGAAAGTTAAAAAGGCTACTTTTGGTTTTGAAAAACCATCCCGTTTTTTTTAAATTGATTTTTTTTACCAATTCTCAAATACCTCGCGAGCGAAGCCGCTTTATAAGAACAAGTTTATTTCGTAGTACCTAATATAATATATTGTATGACATCAAAAAAAAATTTTATAAAACATGTAGTTCAAATCAGAAAATAATTACTGCCTTACTCAAAGCAAATATTTTGTCGCATATTTGGATACGTTTCTCACAATGTATCTCTCTCTCATCTCACATATCATAGCATTTTTCATTTGATATTTTTGTGCCTTGTCTTTGAGTAGAAGATTTCTGTATTGATTATTATACTACCCGACAGCGCCAGAAGTTTATGTTTTTCGAGAAAATGTATGTATGTATATAAAATGTATTTATAATTGTTTGGGACGCTCTGCAGCCTAAACGGCTTTTGGCTTGAGAGATGTCGTTAGATTCATATTTACTGTGAGAGTGACATTAGAAATATCAAAATATATAAAGACAAAATAGCCGATTTAGGCGCTAAATTTGAACGTAGCATTGCTTAAATTCCAACGGTTCCAGCAGTCTGGTTATTGTTTTTAGATACTTAACTTTTTGTACGGCAAATTCTACCGTTACAGTATCATTTTCTAACTTCTAACTAATCTTATTCTACTTTCGTTTCCCGCCGCTCCCAACCGGAAATCTCTATTTATATACCTTTGATTAACGTCCAATAAGGACATCTCAAGTTTGAGTGAAAGACGCAATGAAGTCCGAGTCAATATTTAAGGAGGTGCTCGGTCTCAAGAGACCCGGAGAGTCCCGGAGTCCCTGACACTCGATGAGCAATCGTGGCGCGACTTTAAACGAGATTTTATTTAACACTAATTGGAGTTATATTGTCTGAAATTCATTAAATTTTGTTTAATTTAATCTAAACTATATCGACAACTTCTAAGTTGCCGTCACTACACGGTCTTTTGTTTTAGGAAAATTTTTTTTTTTTTTTGGAATTATAAATTGATACATGATAGCAAGTTCGTAAGTAATATACACACTAGACCCCGTTTTATGGTTTTTTTATGATTTCCTATCTTTGCTGGTGGCATTCGGTATAATTTAACAAATTTTTAACTTAAGTTCGACGAAAAAATAAATTCTGCATTGCCTTCCCCTCCTTCAAACATTCGAATTTCGAAATAAAAAGATCGGAAGCAAACAAAGTGGCTGTCCTTTTGAAGCGCCGCGGCTTTATCCCGGGTCCCGGCAACAAGCCCGCGAATCCCGGCATTTTTATCCCGGACCCGCCGCCCCGGAAAAAGGCTTAGCGCGATTACACCCAAATTTACTTAACACTCAACACATTAAACACGCTAATAAAGATAATTTCCTTATCTGATTACGGACCTTCTGTTTCAATTTGATCATCTGTGAGGCGTTGTGTAAATTCTGTTATGCAAATTCGAGCCGAATGTGATTAGTTTCGCGTTAGGACAAAGGATACTGCATGTGTAGATTGTTGGGATTATTATATTTACGATAAATAGGCGAATAAAATATTATGTTGCAGATCCATAGTACATATTATAAATGCAAAAGTCTATCTATTTGTCTGTTACCTCTTCACGCGTAAACCGCTGAACTGAGTTTACTGAAATAAAGAAATAAACTGCATGTCTGAAATATAAGATCACTGTTATAATATGCTTTAGTACTCTTAGAGATTAGGTTCAAGAACTCCCGTTAGATGTCTTCGGAAGAAACCTATCATCAGAAAAATGGTTGATGTTCAATATGACTTTATTTACAACAAAATTATAGAATCTCGGACTTAGCAATTATCAGCAAAAGCAAATTATTTTTTTTATATATATTTTAGGGGTCAAATGAGCAGAAGGGTTGACCCTGACCTAATGGAAAGCAACTGCCGTCTCCTATGGACAATCGTGACATATGAAGAGTCGCAAGTGCTTTGCTGGCCCTAATGAGGGAATCAGAGTAGGGTTAGGGGGATTAGGGAAGTTTGGCCACCGGTTAACTCACTCACTGGACGAAACACAGCACAAAGCCGTTTCACGTCAATTTCCTATAAAGCCGTGATACCACTCCTGTCGAGCCGACCCATTCGAACCTGAAGCAAGGCTCTCCCACGGCAATGAGCATCCGTATTACGTACTTGAGATAGGAAAAGCTGCTCTCTCTCGTGTGCGAACCAAAAGTCTTATCCACTAGACTACGGACGCTCAAAATTTACAAACTAATATTTTACGACTGACAATTTGTAACGAAAATGGCTCCACCTTGCACCATCTGCCTCAACCTGACCTGAGTCACATTTGTCCCATAAATCTGTTCGTCATTTGGACCGACTCCACGAAAGATGATAAGCGATATATCACCTAAATATAGAACATTTTAAGCCCCGTTATCGTGGAGGGAAGGGGTAATAAATTAATTCGAAGTGATTCGCTACAAAGTAGTGGACCTAAGCTCTGCTGGGGACATCCATTGTCCCCGTGGAATCCGATAAGACCCCGGCTCAGGCAGTAACACCTTCGGATACCTCTTCATACGTCTTGTTTATTGATTACTGATTTATGTATCTTTAGAGTTAGATGTTGTTGAAACTGTACATCGTTATGTACACATATAAATTCTGTACATAGACTACTTTGCGAGTAAATGTACGGGACTTATTCTGACATAAGTCACTCCACACACTATGTCACTCCAGTTAAATATGATTATTCGCTTCTCAATGCGGTTATAGAAATATATCGAAAGAAAAAAATACTTTTAATATTGCCGGCACGAACGGGCCACCTCGACCGGAGTAAAACGACGAACTCACAGAAAACTGGCGTGAAACGGCATTGTGCTGTGTTTCGTTCAGTGAGTGAGTTTACCGGTCGCCTAACTTCCTTAATCCACCATTTTCTATTTCCAATACCTATTCCCTCATAAAGACCGGCAACGCACTTGCGACTCTTCGGATGTTACGAGTGTCCATGGTCGACGGCAGTTCTTCCATCAGGTAACCCGTCTGCTTGCCTGCCTCCTCTATATGTCATTAAAAAAATCTAGATTCCAGATAAAAAATAGTCTCTTCCCTAATCTTTAATGTTCAAGCCCGCGTGTCGTTAAATTTAAATATTTTTTTATTTACACTGATTGAGTTTTAATCCATAACGCTACAAAATGTACAAACTAAATATACCCGAGACCCGACCCCTTAGACAAACCCGAAACAAATTAAACTTTAATTACATATTAATAAGAAAAGGTTAGGTATCGACCCTAAAAGGATTTTAATGTGTCAGCGGCGTGTGGATAAACTTAATCTATAAATCAAGAACCGAAACTATTTCGTAATTAGATCGCATTTAGGGGTACAACACCTTGAGAAAGCCTCCTTCTGCCCTCCGCCCGGGGACCTTCAAGGGCCTCTTTAACGGCTAATATCTTTGGTAAATGGATCTCAAATATTTTGCTCAATAATCGTTATGTCATGTTTATTGGTTCGGCCGAAGTAGAGGGCTCTTAATCTATTCGCTATCGACTCGATATTATTGTAAGTTGTGGCTTCATATTGTTTACTACATCTTATCGTTAAATAAAGGTAAGGATCTCAATTTATATGCGTTAGTAGTAGATTTATAATATTAAGCGTAATCTATACTTTTCTTGATAATATGAAAAAGCGTGTCTGTCTGTTACATCTTTATGCCCACGCCGCCCAAACGATTTTTCTGAAATTTGGTATGGAGAAACTTTGAGTCCCTGGGAGTCCCTTACTCTACTACCTTAGTATAAAGTACACATTGTTTTTCACAATATATTGGGCAAAACAAAAAATCCAATCGCAACTTTTAACACATCAAGGTATGGATGGTGTAGGGTGACCGCCGGATATAACACGACAAAATGCAACATTTTGTCGGATCTCAGTCGAATCAATCCCCTCGATTTTCCGCTGGCAGGGTCACGTGACACGTGACGCGCTCCCATGACCCGAAGTCAGGGAACGTAAAGCTTTTTGATTTCATTTCCATACACGAATCGTGGCATTTTTGTCCGACTACGCGTAGCATAAATGGATAATTTTAACAGCCTGCTTCCAATACGATTTATATAATATATTTTAATTTTGTAAAATGAAATGACTTAAGATTTTCGATGAAATCATATTGAGAGCTGCATGGAGCCTTAAAAGCCTTATGCCCGGGATACACGAGGTCAGCTTTTCAAGCTCATTCTCTTTGGAACTGTCTTGGCTCGATGACAATGCCTCTAGCATGCCGTCCTGAATGAAAGCCTGGCCTCGTGTGTCGTGTAAAATTCGTAAGATCTGATTACGACAGCTGGTCTAAA
Organism: Cyclargus thomasi; assembly: GCA_026546445.1. Classification (NCBI taxonomy): domain Eukaryota; kingdom Metazoa; phylum Arthropoda; class Insecta; order Lepidoptera; family Lycaenidae; genus Cyclargus; species Cyclargus thomasi. The sequence goes on along the minus strand of JAOTAV010000027.1, from coordinate 676,756 downwards.
TTCTAATCCTGTGAGCATAAAACAATGGCGGGAAAAATATTTAATGAGTACATAGGGAGTGGGTAACACACGGTTACTTTTTATTAATTTACAAAGTTGTAATCTTGTTAGCGCACAGCTCTGTGTCGCTACCTGGACATTGTAATAGGATCAGCTATAGACCGAAGCAACACGTAGACAGGGCACTGCCTCGTTGCTATCAGCAACCTAACCTTACCTGCCCTAACTTACAAGGGCTCCTATTTTACGAGGCAGACTTACAAGCCCTTGAAGACTATAAATAATTTGTTATTTGGTTTTATTAAAAAAAAAGAAAATTTTTATTGAAAAAAAAGAACTTTCAACCGAAAAAACTCCTTCTCTTTGGCATGTGGTTAAAACAAAAGAAATAACTGCACCTATGTAGAGTTTATGTCATTGTTTTGGTGAACCGGTAATTATAAATGACCGGTAGATAGAGATATAATAGATAGAAACGGTAGTCTATCCTATATCCCAATTGAACGGGCGAAGCGAGCCTTCTATATACATCTTATCGTAGATTTTTACACTTTATAGAAAAACTGGAAGAACGTTTGAGCTTTAGCATAGCAATTATATAATAATAAACTAAAAATAGTAATAATATCTGCTGTGCTACTGTAAAAATAATCTAAGCCACCTTAGTATCCATATGTATCCAAACCGTAAAATTGTGTTTTAAAAATTCTGTTACAGTCGCTTTCCTTGCTTGAATGCTTTAAAAAGCTAAATAAAAGCCCATTATCAAGCCCTTTTAAAACTGTATAAAACTACCCTGGAATTTCACAAACATTTCTATATCTAAATATTTGTTTAGTCTTAGTTAAGTTAAGTTTAGCCATTTGTTTAACGTTTGAAGATGTTTGATCATGTTAGTTAAACTAAATCAGTTTTTTTTTCCTTTTTTCGTAATGTCGCGTGGTATAATGCCCAAATTTTATTGAATAAACGTTTTATTAATAAAAAACTATTTTTTATTATTTTTGTTTATTTATTTAAACTTATTTTGGTATAATTAGAACTATTAGAATAATTTTTAAATAGGAGAGCATTGAATAATATCAAAACATCTAACTTTCGGCAAAGAGGTAATATAATTTATGTTTTGGATGCGTCACGTCATACATACTATATATTGCGTATCTCTCTCCCTTGCCAAGTCTATTATTTATTAACTCTATGGCATCAGCTTATTAAACACTAAGTACACATCAAAAGCATTTCGGAATAAAAGAATGCTACGCTAAGAGGCTTTGTCGATTGTTTACAATTTTATTATTTTTACAATCTCTGTGCTAATGCCATTCACTTGTTATTTCCTTATGTCAATCACAAAATATTCTTGTTTCCTTTGTAAACAATTAATTCTTTGGCTGAGTATGCTTTAATCATTTGCGCATGACAAAAACGATTAACTAGATTTTTTTTTCATATTTTCATTTTTCAGTTTCCCGAGAAATCCCGTGTCTACATTTGTCTGATAATTAATAGAGTCAAAACCTAATTTTACCAGTCAAATTTAAAAAGCAAATCAAATGTTTGTTACATTAGATTGAAGACATAACATTGTTATTTTCCATCTTTTTGGTAAAAGACCCGTGTGAGTTTCTTACGTCGGTTAGTTCCCGAAGCAGTAGTAGGCATCGTAGTCTCGACATTCAGGAAGTGTACTTAAAGTACTTATTTTGAATAAAAAAATTTTGATTTTTGATTTTTTTATCGGTTCCCTAATTTTGGTGCCAATGGACAAACAATGGACAAAATATTTTACATAACAATACAGAGTAGACTTTTTAACATCACCTACATTATGCCTCTCACAAACCTAATCATGAGCCTTCTCATCACCTTTCCCCCTTTAATAAAACTTTGGGAAGTGACGATAGTTGTTTAGAGCTGACGAAATTCTGGGCACACATGTCATCTTATCCCGCGTTAATGAAACAATAAATTCGTATCCGGGATATGACGGTATATGAACTAGCCCGGGGATTCCCGGCCTGACGCGCGTTGTCTCTCATTAACTTAATACGTTATGGTTTGTACTTGAGCAATATGTACAAAATGAAATACTTGTAACGTACAGGGTGGTTTTCTTTTAATTTTTTTTTTTCGAGAAAAAAGCCTTTTAATTTTTTATTTCTCTTTTATGTAGTGATATATAATATAAGTATTAGCAAAATGTAGTTTACCTTGAACATATTATTATTGCCACCCGCAATTCCGTTGTACCGAAATTTGTCGCGCTGAACCGTCCCTTTTTGCGGGTTTACAAGTACTCGACACTAGTGTTCTATATCCTATCAAAAAATGTTGTAAGAACAGAATAATTTGTAAAGTTTCACGCGGATGTAGTCGCGAGCAACAGCTAGTGAATCATAACAGTATTTTACCTTAGACCCATTTATTTCCAAATTAGATGATGCCCACAACTCCTTTGCGCCATAATTCGTTTATTCTGAGGAACCGTACATTTTTCCGTAATATAAAGTATCCTATGTCCTTCTGCGGGGCTCAAAGTATTTCCATACCGAATTTCAGCAAAATCGTTTCAGCGGTTTGGGCATGAAAGATAACAGACAGATACACTTTCAAATTTATAACATTAAGTATGGAATATACTAATTTACAAAAAATATATATCATTTTTGATCATCCTGTACACGCTCATCAGGAGTATTGCGCTAATGCAAAGTCGCCGGCTGTCATACTCGCGGAGTGGGGGGAGGATGCAGGGGAGTGCGGGCGGAGGGAGGGGTGCGGGCGGACACTTGCTGTAATTGTATGATTAGCCCCCGGCCTCCCCTGGAGAAAGAACGGTTGTTTGAGCCTTACTTATGTGTGTTATATTGACATGACGTAGTAGACAAATGTTATTATGTTTCAATAGTGTTAGGGCCTTCAGACTTCCGCCACGAAAGATGGCCACGCTGTGCACTTTTTGCATGTTTTTTATGCTCTGCTGTGTCTGCGGCTACCCGTCTAACGTTAAAGGAGCACGCCACGGGGTTTCCCGTCGCGGGCACAAGTCTTTAGTTTTAAGTGATTGAATTATATAGTTATTAAATTCATTTGAAAAAGTTTACTACTTCGGTTTATAAAATATCTGCTGATACAATTAATAGAATCAGGCGTTACTTTGCGGAAATCCATAGTTTGCAGTTTAGCAAATTAAGATTTTTAGCAATATTTCGCGAAATTAAGGTCAACCTGTTATTAAAAAAGCGGGTTGAGAACCTCGACGCGCATTTCGTCCCAACACCGGGGCATCCTCAGGATGTGGACTCTACGAACAACGTCGGTTAAGTACGTTGTTCGTAGCGAAACGCGCTTCGAGCTTCTTAACCCGAATTTGAGGTTCTCAACCCGTATTTTTTTACTTACAGTTTGCGGTTAATTTCACGGAATATTGCTAAAAATCTTAATTTGCTACACTGAAATCTGCTGATATTTATACAAGTGTGAGCTAGCAACAGATAAAAATATATTAACTTTAAAAAAACAACTTTACTACAATCTATTTGTGAAAGGGTAGAAATGAATAAATTTGTGCGCGTTCAATAATATAACTTTTTGAAATAACATCTATGCAACACAACCATCTTTACAAAAGTATGCCGTAGTCGTTAAAGGACACGAAGCTTAACTAAAACACCGCCGCTAAGTACATCTACTTTGTCGGCGGCCATAGCTCTCAACCCCGCGTCTACCACGAATGGGTCTTAATGACCCAAGCCGGACATAACATACGGGTGCCAGGAGACCGGCAGAATGTGGCTGATTCGCTCCTCTGGGAGGCGCGTAAAAGGAAACATTACAAGGAGTTATGATGAGTTTTAACACCGAGATTCCGTCTTATTTATCCTTACTTTATCGTTGTTTGTCCTAGTAAACTGGTAAACTGGTAAATATCTGAAATATAAAAAAGACATAATATAAAAAGTTGACGCAGATAGCCAAACAGCGTGATTTGGTCGTATTATATATCAAAATCTTTGTCCATGATAAATATTGAATAGACAAAATCCATTAAGAGATCATCTGCCGATCTATATCTTTAACAGTTTTACATATACTTTCACTGTTAATGGCGTGCGCTGTTCTTACTTACATTTGAAAGTGAACACATATCTGTAACCAATAACAAAGGTATCCTTTTATTACATTAGCAACCCTTTGTACCACTCTAATGCATCGTCCGTTAATTTTTATCCGGCCCTAATTGTAATTTCATTGAACACAGTTTACAGTTCGACCGGTCCATTACCGGACAACAAGGTGGCGTCCGGGTCTCAGTATTTATAACCTCCACTATAGTTGCGGCAATAATTTCATTAGCGGAGCCCAACTAGGCCGGACAAGACAAATGGCGGCCATTAGGCCCCTAACGAGGGCCCCGTCAGTTCCCTAAACTTTTAACGACGGGAATCAGAGTAAATACTGGGCATTATCCTGCCGATTCCGCACTATCATACACTGCGAGAGGGTTAAGTCAGCAGGTGGGCCTAATTAGTACGGTGACCGGACGACTTATCTTGACTCGTGATTTAAATTGATTGTACGATTAGTATTAATATGACCCTCCGATGCCTTTGATTTTGGAAAATTATCAATGTTATGGTATATTATGGTATAACTGGAACTTCTTTGACATGTGGTATGTTATGGTATAACTGGAACTTCTTTGACATGTGGTATGTTATGGTATAACTGGAACTTCTTTGACAAGATTTAACGAAGGGTCCAAAGCCAAAACTAGAAATAATACACTGTGTGTTAATTACCACAAAATATCAATCACACTTAGTGCAAACCATAAACGCCTTAAGGTATATTGCCTGTCACATAACCTAAGCCATAGGGATGTTATTTCTAGAGTGTCTGGACAATTTCAACGCTTTATGATTCGAAACTTGGACAGTGGCAGCTCTCGCGTGTGGGCAAGAATGCCATCTGCCTCGGACAATCAAAACTTTCTGGAATTTTCTGCTAGCGTCCACCATATTGCGTCCGACAGTCGCGCCGCTGGCCAAGATATTCACGTTGTTTTCAGCTCTAAATAGCACTGAAAAGTACTCGAAAGTGTCGCTTCAAAGCATTAAATTTCTTTTTTTATAATAATTAAAATATTTATATTTAATATATAAACTATTCTAGATTACGCATTGCCACTTCATTGCATAAAAACGCAGTCATCGGACTGGAATCGTATTTTTTTCTGGATAAAAAGTGTCAGCTTGCTCCGGGACTTATAGTAATATGTCAAATTTTATTTACCAAAAGTTAGCGATTTGGTATTAATATATAACATACATACACAAAGACATACTCATAAATGCGGATTAACACTCAGACGCTAATCTACAAAGTCGATAGATACTAAAACGTTTCAACTTTGTAAAATACAATATTTTTCTTTCAAATGGACTACGAGGAGTCTACCGCAGTGGTCGAATATATGAGGGAAGTTGCGGCATTTGTTGATCCAATGGGACCGCAACAAAAGGTAGCTTTGTTCCCCCGGCAGAAAAATACTCATCTCAAATACCCTAACACATCAAACGCCGCTACACGCATCATTTCAACACTCAAAGACATTCCACGGTGAAAAATTAAAATAACAGAGCAATACAATGATTACAGATAAGCAAGATGAAAATGTGGATGAAATTGCTGTGTATGGCATGCTTTGTGGAAAAGAAAATTGCTATCGAAAATATGAAGGTAGTGAAAAGGAGCAGGATTTTTTTATATAGTTAATTTATTATTGTGAACTTTTTATATGTATTACATAAGGTCACTTATTATATAGTGATCGTTTCATTAGCCTTTTTTTATTTAAAAAATTATGATATTGATGAATATAATCCTGTTTTAATTTTTTAGTGAAATTTGGTATACATATAGTGCGTCATAATTCTACGTAAGCAACGACGTAAATGAAAAATAATACTCAAATAAATTTATTCTTAAATATTTTCAACAGAAATAAACTATTTATTCTATATCTTGTAATGAATTTCAAAAAGTTTCAAAATTTGATAAAAAAAATAACAAAGTTTCAGCACAATTTGAGGACAACTGAAAAACCTTAAGAAATCCGCTAAAACCACTCATTTGACGCATTATACCGTCAATTGCCTTTAACAATTGGAACAAATTGAACGAAAACAGACGAATTTCGTGGCAATTCGGTATCTGTGACGTGTGATGGATCCTTTGTGCAAGCTTCCGCGCGGTTGGCTTTTGCGCACCGTTCTGAGTTATTTTACATCTAACAACACTTTTGGATTATCAACATAAGGATCATTTTCCAATAGCATTCGGTTGGAGCAACTCTTGGTACCATTTACCGCGTCATTAGTCCACCAAGGTGTGACTGTGTTTGATGGATGCGCGACTTGTTGCGGGATTTCAGCGGCTTTTGTGGCACAATCGCAAGCAATACGTGGCAATTTTTTAAAGGAATGGATCATTTGGTAGATGGCACATGGGAAAATAGGTATGGTGCTACAGAATGTATTTATTTAATCGCAGGGTCGGGTTTTTTTCAATTAAAGGTTTTATTTTAGTTTATTTTTTATTTTTTAAATACATCATTAGTGATGTTTATATTTGGATTTATATATTTCTGTTACATATATTTTATGCATAACTAGCTTTTTCCGCGGCTTCATTCGCTTTACGAAGTATTTTCATACAAACTCTTAAGCCCTATTTTACTCTCGGGGAAATAAAATTTCATAAAACGCTTAGACGCGTATTTATTTATTTTAATTCAGCAGCTCAGGAACAAAATTTTAGGTCTCTAACTTAAGAAATGACGAACTTTTGTAGAAAATTTCATAAAATCTTTAAACCCCTTTTCAAAATGTCCTTAGAGGCGTCAACCGATCATATAAAAGAACGGAACACTAAAATGGCTATCAAAGACAGAAACCTA
>JAOTAV010000027.1:648380-663999 GCA_026546445.1 Cyclargus thomasi | reverse complement strand
TCCTTTTTAAATTTAGTAGTTGAAGAAAGTTCTTTGAATTTATTAGGTATATTATTATATATTTTTATTGCTTGTATGTATGCATTATCTTTGAGTTTAACTTTCCGACACCAAGTCCGAACGTATCTTCTCGTGCTTATTCATAAGTTTGTTAGCGGCCCTCTAGTGAAGTGCAAACAAGCCGCGATATAAATGATTCAGGTCCTGCGGCTGACGAGGCCCGTCCGGCCGCCGTCCGTCACCCGTCCGGCGCCGGACACCGCTCGCCATTCATTATTCACCGCGCTTAGTTTGTGGTCTTTAATAAATCCGATCTCATTTGTGGTCATCTGTTGGGCGCAAATTAATCTTCTGGTCGTTTCACGTTTAAAACGGGTAACTTTTAGTTATAGGGGTGACGGGCGTAAAATTTGAAACAATGATATTTATTGAACAGAATGTGCAGTGTAATATTACAGCCACTAAGTGATACGTCCACTGCATTTTTCGACGAATAAGTGACAATAAAAGCACGTACAAGCACCATTTTCCTGTACATGTAATGCATAACATAACACATCGAGAACTCGTTACTAGCGCGTCCAAATTTTGTGACATGCGATTCGTGTGCAGTTCGTTACAAAACGTTCTTCACTCATTAAAATTTGCTCAGCTTCTAAATTCTACTCTTTTCTCCGCACCTCCATTTCAATATACAGGAAAAAGTGGAGGAGCAGTGTATACGGAGCGCGGGCCGGGAAAAGTTTTCGCCCCCCCCGGCCCACTGGGGGGGCAAAAAGTGTTGCCGACGGGTGAGCGGGACGTATTTATACCTATGTCGGGGAAAAGTTTTCCGTGTTGCGGGTAGGGGGGCGGGGGGTCGGCCGCAGGGGGGTGGGGGGCGCATGCGCGAGGCGCTTACCGCACTACCGATGTACCAGTCCTACGCAGGACTTAATGCACGACGTCGGCCTGCTACTCTCAGGCACAGGATACTCAGTACCGAAGCGACGTTGTACGTCGCGGCGATGCAACGTTTTAAATTTTTAAACCTACCATTTTTTTTAATATTTTGTTTATATTTTAAAAATCAGTTTATTTTTCTTAACACAAAATCAAGGATATCAAATCGATCTCATATAAATTTTCCTCACGTTAAATTAGACGAAAAATGTACATGCTAGTGAAAACCTAACCTAGCAATCTGCAGAAATATATCTGTAGATTATGTTAGTACCTTTGTGGAACGATCTTCTATCGATTAAAAAATCGACGTCTTGGTTAGGTTACGTATAATAGAAAATTAGTAGGTCCATATTCGCTTACTCGTAGAGATCGCACCGAGGATGTTTTCGTTGACCTTAATGTACCCAACATGGGGGCAATCGATTTGACCTCACCCCCCCCCCCCTCACCCCCCAGCGCCCAGTGTGGCCAGCTTCAGGCGCCGCCTACTGTTACCTAGTGGCTGTAAAACGTTGCCTTCAAGCATATTACTATTGAATTTAAATAATATGCTATATTTATATATTAAAAATACTCCTGCTGCTGCTTCGTGCTAAGGAGCCGTTTACGCCATATTATTTTAATTCGTTAAATGGTTTCATTCGTTTGAGAATAAGATGACAAATAGCAGTATCTGGTATGGGAGTTAAATATTTTACGTTCAACGTATCTGGTAATCCCCTTATAAGCTACAAGCATATAACATGCTCCACGCCGCTATTCAGACCATTTATTCGAACACTTTTGCCGTGGGGGAGCCATGCTTTGGCACGAATAAGCCGAATCGACCCGATTGATACCACGGCCTCACAGAAAACTGTCGTGAAACGGCGTTGAGCTGTGTTACGTTCAGTGAGTGAGTTTACCGTTAAAGTTAAGTTAACTACCCTGATCCCCATTCCTTATTCCCAATCTCTTTTCCTTCGTAAAGGTCGGTAACGCACTTGCGACTCTTCGGATGTTGCGAGTGTCCATGGGCGACGTCAGTTGCTTTCCATCAGGTAACCCGTGAGCTCATTTGCCCCCTTAATTATAAAAAACTTTTTCAAAATCTATGCAGCTTTTCTTGGTAACTATTAATATTTTATAATTTGATTTAACGCCTGAAAATTAATGTTTTAATACTGATGAAAACCTTATTTTTGAACTAAGCAAATTTAGTTCCTTAGTTTTTGGACGAAATAAACTTTACGACGTAGGTATGTACACAAGAATATATTTTCACATAAAGTAGATATTGTAGTTTTTATTTACGCTGCACACATTCTCCACACGCACACAAGCAGACGCGAAACAATGACGTCATCGCGCAAGACAAGCGTGAACTTGAAAACGACTCGCGCGCCTCGGATTTGTTGCGACTTGTTGTTACGCCGTTTGTTGCCGAACTAAATTTGAGTTGCTAAACTAAAGTTGTGGATATTTAAAGAGAACTTTTTCTCAGAGTCAACGCCCGCTTAGACAGTCACCCAGTTTCGGAGTACCTCCGGAGTTATGGCAGTTGTTCCGAACTACTTGTTCCGTCGGCCAGAGGGCTGGAAGGTCACTAATTCGACCTTCTACAACTTGCCCGACTTCAGCATGGGTGTTTGCGCACCCAAATTTAATTGTTCGATTGTTGCGAACTTATTCCAACTAATTTTCAAAGTCAAACGCTAGCGGGGAGGATATGTTTTTGGGTTTTTTCTTATCCTCTTTTAGAGACATATTTAATGACTCGACGACGCCCACGACTCTGTACTGGCGAAAACGTTGGAATCGTACATTTTTCCGGAATAAAAAGTATCCTATATACTTCCTCGGGTCTCATAGTATATCTATACAAAATTCCAACAAAACCGTATAAGAGGTTTGGGCGCAAAGAATAACAGACACATAGATACACTTTCGCTTTTATAGTTTTAAAATATTTTCATCATTGATAAATATACTTATAACCTGAAATTGTTGCCGAAATATCTCAATGAGCTATCAACAAACTCTTCCATTCTACAATGACGACGACCGCTGTGGTTGACACCTTGGTGGCTTACCCCGGCGTAAGTCGCGGGTTCTAATCCCTCAGACGGAACAAAAATTTTTTTTTTTAAAATTGGGTCGTGGGTGTGTATTAAATTTATGTAACATATAATAAAAATTTTAAATTTGTGTACAGTATTAAATTATTAAATATATTTCCGTAACACAAGTCCTTACTTACCACGGGGCCAGACTAACGTGGTGTGAAGCGTCCATAGATATTACATAATAATTCCGAAGGCATTGGTCTCGAGCCCTAAAGCTTACGTGAGTCTCTGCAGTACCTAGTAACTACTTATCCCGTACTAACGTGAATCTCCTTGCGTGTGAAACCATTTTTGTGTCGCGGCGGTATGCCCCTCTCGAATTCTTTACCGTCCCTTTTCCTTAAAGGTTAATCCTTTTTATTTGAGTCGACTGAATTGATACCACTTTTAAGTAGTGAGTGAGTCGTTAAAAAGGTTATTTTTAATATTGTAGAGAGTTCGTGATTTTGATGCATATTTAATGATTTATTTGTCTAAAAGGGCCGAATATTGCTGAGAGTAATTCATTTTATGATTATTGCAAATAATTATTATTTTTATGCAATCGTTTTAAATAGATAATAAAGTTATTCTATTAAAACTTTTGATTTCTTTAAAATGTGCACAGAAATGTACAAAAATGAGGTTAAGGCGCCTACATGTGCCAACGGCCTTGAACATGCGTTCGGAGTTTATTTATTTATTTCTAAGACACACCAACAAGGAAATACATTTGAAACAATCAATTGAGCACATTTTGATACAACCTAAAGATAAATGTATCCTTAATTACAGATGTAGTTCTACATGCACACGTTATCTTAAATATATAACACAAAAGACAACAGACCAGAAACAACTGTTACAAAACAGTGCAAAGATAACGATAATAACAACGATAATGATAAGTAATAAAATTAAAACAGTACACGTACAATGAGTTTATTACACATAACACCCTAGGCCAACAATTTCAGTTTCTAAAGTCTCCCCCCGGGAGAAATAATTAATATACAGTGAATAAAAACAAAATATTCATTTACTATCATTATAGTTATATTTATATTGATTGTATAAAAAATCGTTCATCTTAACCGACTCATTTCGTTTATACAATTTTTAGCAAAAATCTATGTCACATTTTTTCCTGATGAACTAAATGCTCAGGGAAATGTCCCTCGATAGAGGTTAAAGAGTTCTTTGGCTAATGTGCTTAACGTTTTAACGTACTTATTACAGGTTAAACTCACCCCGCTGGCCATTGTATATGCCTTAACCGATCTGACTTTGAAACAATCAATCTCATTCGATTTCCATAGGCTTAATTAACTGGATCTAGCCGTCAAAGGCCTCAAACAAATTGGGCAGGACAAAATAATGCTCAGATAATGGTCGCTCGCCGACAGCCCGCGGGCACAGCACCTGACTAACAAAATTAATTACAACCCAATCAGGAAATATTAACCGACCGCTTAATAAGCTGTGAGGATACGCCGCAATTAAATTGGGAGGGTCGCGCAGTCATTATTTATAAACAATAATATATCAATTCCAAGATGGCCGCTCCAGGTTGCGCGCGAGCATTATTCCAATTTTAAATATGAGAAATGTCTCGTGATCTATTTTACGGCGTAGGACTGTAAAAGTCTTGTGCGTGTAAAATACATTACTACCACGTCAATTACAAAGGTTCCTTTGCAAAGTATATTGTTGGTTTATAATATATCTGAAAGTAATGATTGTACAATACTAAGGGCCCGTTTCACCGCTTACTGATAAATGTCGGTTAGTCTAACCACAACAATTTTTGACATAGTATGTTAAACGGAGAATCCTTCCAAAAAGTTGTGGATACCCTGTGAGAAATTTTATGAAAAAGCCGTGAAACAGGCCCAGTTACCTACATACAGTTTACGAGATAAATGTCATTTGGTCATATGATTAAAATTCGGTGTTAATTAAATTTCTGAGATAATGCGACCAAATCACGTAGGTCCACCGTACATCTTACTAATATTAAAACACTTCTCTACAACAACAATTATATATACGAAAGTCTGTCTATCATAACAGACTCTTCACGCCAAAACCGCTGAAACGATTTTACTGAAATTTGGTATGAAGATCCTTTGAGGGGTCTTCCCCAGGACTCAAAGTATCTTCATACCAAATTGAAGGAGGACATAGGATACTTTTTATCACGTAAAAATGTACGGTTTCAGCGTGTTAAACGAATTTTGACCCATTGGAGTTGTGGGCGTTATCTAGTAATCAAGAATGAGAATCTACTTGACGACCTCTGTGGCGCCGTGGTTGAGCGCTTTCGTAGTTCACGCCGGGGATCGCGGGTTCGAATCCCGCCGACGGAACAAAAAGTTTTTCAATGTTCCTGAGATGTTACATATTAAATATGTGTATTATATAATAAAAATCTTAAATATGTGTATAGTATAAAAGTATTAAATAGATTTCCGTTGTCTGGTACCTGTAACACAAGTCCTTCGGGTACTTCACCTGGTTTGAAGCGTCCATAGATAGTATTATTTTATATTATTAATCTACGAACAGAAAAGCTCTATTCCTCCAATATAACAATCCCAGTGAGATGTTATTGCAGTATTTTTACAGGCACGTCGATGTCGGGGAGGGTATTTACGGTCGCACGACGCAAAAGTTTCGAGCGTAGGAGCCGGAGCCATCGATTTTCAAAACTTTTTCGTGGAAATAAACCTACTTTCGTCCCGTTCACGCACACAGACGACACGAACACAGAACTCGATTTGTATAGGATAATTAGAACTGAATCTAATGAGTTCCTTAAGGTCTTAAACATAAGTTATGCCTTTTTTGCCGGAACTCAAAAAAAGTTATTCACTTTCCGTCGTTAGTGTTATAAAATTTAGTACGGCCGTGTATTAGAAGAATGTCTGATTAGCAAACTTTGGACGCCTGTCAGATGCCATACAAGAATATTTTGCGGTGGTGCGAATTTTTCTGATCAGAAATTCGGATTCGGACTGCTAGATGTGTATGTAGATCTGCAAAACAGAATAATCTCACTTGGTATTTCGTGGATAGCATACCTACACTATTTTGTCGAATTGAAGAGATAAGTGGAATAAGCGAAAACATTTTACAACCTTCGAGTAAACCATTTTTTCGATAAAATTTTGATAAACCTTGTGATATAGCATTATTTCAAATAATTTTTCGGCTCCTAAAGCGTCCATTTACGCAAAAATCCGGTAGTTTTTAAAATGTCAGTTACCCGCTTCTTCCACTTATGTCTTCAATTATGTAACCTGATGGTATTCATGATTGGAGTGCAGAGTGTGAGTTTTTTCTTTCACATTCGACCGTGAACGCGTTTCACGTTTACTAATATTTTATATCGTATAAGTCACTCGTTGGCCCTCGCAGAATACCAGTGCAGCGAGCTTGCTTGTAAGCTTGCTTGCTGTGTTTAGCTGAGCCTGGGCCAATTTTGACATCACTTACTATGTACACGACTGTTGTGTACTATCTTATCATTATACTATCTTACATTGTCATAATCTGCTGTTCTGTACGTGTTGTGTGATGACAAAATAAATGTATTCTTATTCTTATTCTTAAACTTTATAATATTAGTATAGATAATTAGGGAGCAGAGGCGAGTGTATCCTCTAGACAATCGTGTTAGCGTGTCGTCGCATCGTCTGTGATCGCCGATTACAAAGAGAAGCAATGAAAGTAAACATATACCCCCCTTATTCGTTAAAATAGGAAAGGTCTGTTCGGTGTAACAGGCAGATTGTTAAAGTTTCTGTCAGGCTATTTACAACTTTTTTTACAGATTCTCCATACAAAATCTGTCAATGAAAGTTGTATCTGTTAAATAAATAGACTATCTGTAAGCGGTGAAACAGGCCCTTAATATAATGTTTAACTTGTCTATGGTTTAACTAATCAAGTTTCGCTGATCCTTTCTTTGATTATTTTATTTACATTTTTTAAAAGTCTTGGTTATTTTAATTTTGCTGCCCCATGTGCTCACAAAATCTGCTGACTTCCTAGGAAGCAAGGTAGCTGCCGCCTTACAACGGCTCACTGATATATCCAAAGTTCCGGGCACAATAACCCACCACAACTCTATCAGCGGTTTTTCTTGTCTCGAGGACTTATAAGTGCAGGCTTTTTTGCTAATAGACATCACAAGAAATAGGCTGTGGCACACAAGAAATAAAAAGGTGTTTAACGATAAAAAATAATATTTTTATATCTGACACATCTCGAAAACTACCGAAATATTTTGATTTACTTTTTAAGTTATAAAATTACGGGGGCACATAGGCATACGGGTTACCTGATGGTAAGCCATTACAGTCGCTACTAGGCCAACATCAGCAGAGTGAAAACTGGCGTGAAACGGCGTTGTGCTGTGTTTCGTTCAGTGAGTTAGTTTACCGGTGGCCCAACTTCCCTAATCCCCTTATCCTTATTCCCGAGTGTCCATGGGTGACGGCAGTTGCTTCCCATCAGGTAACATAAAAAAAAAGAGTTGCTGGTGCTCTGCCGGCCTTATGTTCTTAGTAAATGTTCGTACGTTCGTGTTTCGTATTGAGGGATATGATCGCAGTATTCTTGACATAAGAAGTAGTCCCATGATCTTTTAAGAATGATTAAGGAAACTTGTAGCGAATTTATAGCATCTTATCTATAGTGTTCCAGTTTCCTAACCCAATATAATTAGAATCGGGGTCGCTGCGCCTCCGTCTATTTGTTTACCTGTAGCCTGTAGCAGATGTGATCTATCACGCAGGGCTTAATGAGGTTGAGGTTGTCATTTATATTGTAAAATATTTTGTTGTTCATAGTTGTTTTATTATAAATCTCTAAGACACTTTTTAGAAAAACTAACCTAACCTTTTAAAACTTGATGTGTGTGCTAGCTGTACTTGACAAGCTTGGACACAGCCTAATACTTAAGAGTAGGCGCTTAGTACTAAAGAGCGTGATCAGCCATTTTGAGATGCTGTTTTCATTCATAAAAAAAACCTTTAAATGAAAAAAGCATCTCAACTCAACAAGCTCTCGGTTTGGTATTAAGCACTGACTCTAATTACGAGCCTAAGTTTATAAACTTATGCCTTTTTTAAAATTTTTCCGAATTACCGAATATTTAATTCGGTAACCACTTTCGACAATTGTTGATCTAAGTAATTATTAAATTGTTTATAATTTCCATAACATCGTTACATCCTTAAGTTGTTTCGGTGTCTGCAACAGGACATCGGATAGGCGGCGGCATAAAAAGCTTTAATGGGGACATGAAGTATAAGTAAAACATGGAGATTGTGTAACAGCAGCAGTCAGGCCAGATTAGTTGCGGACTGCGGTATGGAGTGTTGCACTCGCGTTGAAAAGGATTATAGAATAAACTAAGTTTACAATTTCTTTTAACGTTGTGTTACATGATAAATTTGCATAACTCACGATGGTAAAGTCGACGTCTCTTCTCCGTTGTTTCTTCAAAACCATTTATTTTAAAAGCATTGCATTCGACTCTGTGACGAGTGGCAACTTGGTTTTTTATGATATTTAGGACACAAGCAACCAGACGGATTACCTGAAGGAAAGTAACTGCCGTCGAGGCCAGTCGAGCCGGCCCATTCGTGCCGAAGAACGTACTTAACTTCAACTCATAAAAGTCAAGACCTTTATAGCCAATAATATAAAGATCACTTTCTCCGAGCTCTGAGGGAAAAAACTCTGAACTGAGAGTCTAATAGATTCGGAAACAGTGTCAGTTGTCGCGTGTCTGGCGTCAGTCAGCTGTCAGCGTGCGTCAGCCATTGCTAGATCTGTCAGCGACGTGTCAGACCTGTCGGTGCGCGTGCGCAGGATCGATATCAAAGCTCGAAGTATACTGAGACTTGGTTGTAATTGCATTTTTGTTGGGATCACTTGCCTATTAGGTATATTATCGTGAAAATTTGAGAATATAACCATGCCTAGTCGAAATACATTCGAAAATTTTGACAATGAAGACGTACAGGGTTTATAGAAACCATGATAGTACTTTAGTGTTGTTAAAGAGTTGAACTGACACCGTGAAAATAGTAGCCCTCAAAGAGCGTCGCTAAGGGTAGGTTGAGAAAACGTAGCGCTTGACCAAAACAACATTCTCAAAGAGCATTCAAATAATTCACAACTATGCGTGTTATTTCAATATCTGAACAGCGGTTGTCGCATATACAAAGGGCCCATCGCTAAGGTATAATTATAACTCTTCCCGCTCCGCCCACTAATCAGTGGCGTAGTCAGCCGGTTACTACTTATTAACGTTCCTCTCCCGCCCTTTTATCAGTGTTGCAAGGTCAAAGGGTCACCCTAAAACTACGGAAATTCTAAATTGAAAAATTGTTTTAAATTTTTAAGTTTTGACATTATCTTGCGTATCTATGAAATAAAACGCAAACGACGAAACGTTTAAAAACAACTATATAACGACTGCAGTAAATCTTAATATAATTTAAATGGTCCGAAATATTCAAATGAGTCTAATTTAGGCATCATAAACTAGACAATCAATAAATATAGTGTATCAAAAGACTTTAGTAGTAGGGTAGCCCAAAAGGGGATTTTGAAATTTTCTCGAGCTCGTCATTTTAAGTCAGATTTCTTAGTTGATGGGTCAGAAAAATATTTTTAGTACTAAAAATATAGATGGCGGGATATTAAGGATACGCCAAAGAAGCTTCCACAAAAAAAATAATTATTTCAAGGTATGGTAAGCTAATTTTTTTTATATTTATTAATTAGTGTAAAAAAGTGCAATAAAGCCATAGTTTCGTAACCAAATTCCGAGATATTTTTTGCACTCGAGTAAATGGCCCTTGCTGTCTAAAATCATGTAATAATTTTTCTAAACCCTTGTTCTGTTTTAATATTAAAATGGCTGCAGCGTCTTAACCCACTGAGAAAAAAAATTCTATTATTTTCTTCTTAGTTTTACCTAGTCTACAAAACATTAGACAAGGCCTCCACGACCCTCGGGTAACTTAAAATTGCACTCTGAGCTCCCCTAGTTCCTACCATAGTGTTTGAAAGCTGCGTGGGATTGGACTGTTACAATACGGTCATCAGTTATCCAAATAAAAATCAATAGGATATCAAATAAATTTATACACCTACCACCGGAGCGGATCCCAAAAATAAAGGACGTTTTAAAACACAATATCATTTAAAAAAGATGAAAAAAGAAAAAACTTATAATATATACCTAATAATAAAAGCTTTTAGTTTAGGTTAGGTTAATTATTTTGAAAAAAAAAAAAACAAAACTTTGCAAGCGTCTGAGAACTGATTAATTTTTTTTTCTTAGTAATTGAACAAAAGTATGTAGATGTAAGGTTATTTGATAAGAAACAATTTACTTATTAAATAACCTTATAGAAATTTGTAAAGTTACTAAGTTTTTTCTCTCTCCTGAAATGTAGCCATTTTTAAGTCACGAGGTTGAGGCCATCGACATGTTTCCAGTTTATCCTAATCCTGAGTTTCGAAGTTACATCAAACAGTTGGTCGTGTTAAATGTCGTGTGGGCTTACTACAATTTTAATATGAACCGTAAATTTCGGGTAGTCTATCCACAATTTCTTTTGACAGTTTTGAATCTGTCGAAATTTGTGGATAGCCTTAAAAAATTTGATCTTCGGTTAGGTGTTGACGTAGTTGTTGTTTTTTTTTTTAGAAATAGACTTCTACAATGATGTATGTGTTCTAGATACGCCCCAGAATGGGCCTTGGCATAACAAAGCGACTGCGCCCTAATTGTTATCCTTTATAGTTTATATACCGCCGGGTATGGGGTTTGGTGCTGATTTATAGTTTAATTCGTAGACTAGAGCAAGATTAAAGATTTCAAATTTTATTGTAGAATTTATAGAGATAGTAGTAGACCGACTATATACGCAAATGCCATATATTTAGTGTTTTTTTTTTATCTTTAGTTAGCTAAAGGGATTTACGTACAAAAAATGACGATGTCAATCCCATCGTTCCTTATACAAAATACAACAAAAACTATGACTCTAAATTAATATTAAAACAATAAAGCATTTTAGCAGCTTCTGAAAGGGGATCAGCTAAAATGCTTTGAAACATATTTAGTGATAAACCTTGTTTAGAATTTGATCTTTATTAAACTCTGGACCAAAACCAATAGAACTAACCTTTATAATTGTTATCTTGTAGTTCTGGAGATGAACTTGGTTCATAATATTATATACTAGTTGGTGCCCGCAACTTCGTTGCGCGAAAATTTGTATGTCACGCGGGAGCCATACATTTTCCCCGGATAAAAGTATCCTATATGTTGCCCAGAGTTAATAGCTTAAGATTTATTCAAATCCGTCCAGTAGTTCCGGAGATTAGTGCGTACAAACAAATAAACAGACAATATTTTTTCTGTCGATTTGTGTTCTATTACTGTACCTTAGCTCCCCAACATTGATATTTTTTTTATAAAATACTAAATGTACAGACACGCCAATTTTACTGTTTTATTATATTACTGTTTAATTATACATATGTATAAATATATTGGTTATAACTAGCCCAGCTGTTACGTGGACTAGACAACAGGACTAAATTACTTTGATCCGTCGTCTGCCAAGGAATCAATTTCTTCGAGGCTACTAATGTTTTCAGACGTGCATCAAACGTTTCGCTTGTTGTGTGGTCTACGTTATCTAAAGTATAGTAATATCTATTAATTAACAATTGTTTTGTCCAAATCTATCCAGTCATAAGATAGTTATGTTGACGATAGTGGATGTAAGCGAGTGTAACGGTGACCTGCGATAATATTCGCGTAAGAGATGACCCCGTATGTGGGGCGCGGCCTACGCAACTCCCGACTTGTGTTAGTACGATTTATGGAAATTAAAGGGATTTTTTTTTATTTAAATCATTCGGGAATTATTGGGTTATTGAGTGCGCTGTACAGTACACCCGAAATATGTTACTTGCAATACTACCATGGAGTGAGTAGTCGATTTAGTATTATGAAGATTAAAAAAAAATCTTTGGTAATATAGACTATAAAAGTGTATTTTGATAGTATAACATTGTATTGCATAATGTAAGAATCAATTGAGAAGTGAGTAAACTTTAATTTTTGTAAAATGATAGCGCTTCTCGCCCTCAAACGTCAAGGTTTGGCGAGTTTATTATATCACTAAAAAATTTGTATTTTTTTTTTTAATTTTTTTTTAATAAACAAATTTTTAATCAAAAAAAAGATATACCGTCATAAAGAGCGGAGTCTCTTCTAAACGTCAGCATCGCATTTGAACTCCTCTAATTATCCCTGTACAATGTTCCAGACTAATCCTTATTCATTTGACACTAGCTTATTTTATTTGATACTACCTGATGCCCGGAACTTCGTTGCGCAAAAAGTTGAATATTACGAGAACCGTACATTTTCCCAGGATAAAAAGTATCCTATGCGTTGCCTAAACTTAATAGCTATTAAATAAAAAAAGATTTTTTCGAATCCGTTCTGTAGTTCCGGAGATTAGCGCTTACAAACAACTTCTTTTGTCAATTTGTGTTCTATTACTGTTCCTAAGCCCCTCACATTGATTAGTTTGTAAAAATATTAATTGTACAGACACGCCAATTTCACTGTTTTATTTAATTTAAACTAGCTATACTAGCACCTGCTAGCTCTGTTTTGCGGTTTTACTCGCGTGGAATAAAAAAATCGGTAAAATAAGAATTTTTTGATAACCTATTTTTTAAAACTGACAGTATGCCTATGTTTCCCTTCAAGTCAACCGGTTGCTTCGTTTGGGCCGAAGGAAGGAGAAACAAACGGAAGAAAAGAAGGATGTCTTTTTTTAAAAAAAAAACCGACTAAGCCGTAATATCTGATGACAAAAACAAACATGTTCATACATTCTAATCGTCAAATAGTTCATCATATTTAATTTAACCTCTGCTTCATGGATCAAAACTTCGATTTCACGCCTAATCAAAGCCCATACTTGAGTTATTGATAAATCAGGATAATTCACTTCTATTTTAAGTTCTATTTCGTTGTGGTAGAGTTCAAATTGAGTGTTGCCGTTTGATCCTGTGACGTATGTTTATTTTTACCCGACTGCGGTGTGGAGAAAGTTCATTTGGCGCTATTCAGGTGTGTTTGGTCAGGAATCTTTGATGTGGTGATGAGCCTTTGCGTTAGAAAAATATACAAATGCCGGATGGTTGCGGTTTTGAAGTAGTCGTAACCCTTGGAAGTCATTACTCGAGAACAGAATTTATGACATAAGTGGAAGAAGCGGATATCTAACATTTTAAAAACTGTCTGATTTTTGCCTAAATGGACGCTTTAGGGCCGGAAAAATAATTTGAAATTAAAATAATGTGGATTTTACGTGTAGCTAGATAGATAAGCTATATTTTAAAATCGCTAAATTACAAGATTAATCAAAATTTCATGGGGAACAATGAGTATAAATTCGAAGGTTGTAAAATGTTAGTTACTCGTTTCTTCGACTGATGTCTTCAATTTTATTTGTAATATAATATAAGTAATTTGGTCAGCTATGTCAAACTCAGCCGACGATCACGGCTCACACGGAATTGACATATTGCGGCCAAATGACATTGGTCCGTCAACTGGCTCTCTTTCAATTTCCCCCAATATACTTTAATTTTATTAAGTTTACAGACACATCTGACTGAATGTGGCTGTACATCGTATGTTTTTTAAACATTTTCAAAGCTGGCGTCATAGTTTATACACATCACAACATTTTTATACAATAATACGGATGCTAATTGCCGTGGGCACGCATGCTTCGGCACGAATGGACCGGCTTGACCGGATTGATATCGCGGCCTCACAGGAAACTGGCGTGAAACGGCGTTGTGCTGTGTTTCGTTCAGCGAGTGAGTTTACCGGTGGCCCAATTTCCCTAATCCCCCTCATACAGGCCAGGAACGCACTTGCGACTCTTCGGATGTCGCGAGTGTCCATGGGCGACGGCAGTTGCCTTCCACCAGGTAACCCGTCTGCTCGCTTGCCTCCTGAGTATATAAAAAAATACAGTAAAGCTAATTTAGCTATTGTTTGGAAACTCAAAACTTTCTTTATTGGCTCTACGACTGACTCTTCAAAACTTATCTATATACGATCAGGGAAACTTTCAAGCTTATTGATCCAAATTGCGGATCCTAGTAAATATTGTCGCGTTATGTCAAACCCAACCTCTATCACGATTTACACCGAACTGACATTTCCGACCAAATGACGTAGGCCCGTCAACTGGCTCTGTTTCTGTTTCCGCCATGGTACCTTCTGTCGAGGTGGATATGACGAACAATCACGCTGGAACGTGGAAGTACATAACATTATGTACACTAACCGGGGAGTCCACAAATTATTTATTAATAAGTACATAGCAGTAAGGAAGACCGGTGGGCGGCGGTCGCTCTGACTCACCGCATACAGATTTCATAATCAATTGTTTAATATACAACATACTACACATAGGATTACTAGAACATTATATAGCTGGATGGGACCAGTTAGCTTAGACTTAAATTGTAATCTAGACTAAATTCGAACACTAGATTCAAATCAATTAACAACGCTACAAAAACTTATGTTTTATTCTAGAGGAATTATACCATATTATAAAGTAATTGGTCTATGGTTTTATGCAGTTTATCTTAGTTAAGACTAGCACTTAAGTTATGATTATTGTTATATTTATGTACACCAGAGCTCGAAGACCTGTAACAGATACATTTACGATTAGACATAATGATAATATAATGTCGCCTTTCTAAAATATTTTTCACATACTTCTAATGAACTTCTTTTGACCTCCAGGCGGTTGCAACTTGCGATATGCAATACTGAACTGTATGTACATTGGACAGTACGACAGTGGATATAGAATGTAATGAAACAAAGCAATAATATTATTGGCCGCCCGGGGCGGAAGAAAAATTTGCCGCCCCCTAGGACAATTTTGCTGCCCCTCTATAATTTTTACAAACGTTAAGAGCGATTCTTATCCACACGATTTTTTATATATTTTTTTTTCTGCCAATACAGATTCTCTCATATAATTGAATGTGTTACATTACAGCTAAGTATGCAAGTGCGGATAAAAATCGCAGTGCGGACACGATCTGATTTTAAAGAATTTTTCGGCGAGTACCGCGTCATTGTATTTTTCAATTACGAATGTTAGTATGGAACTCGTAGAATTTGTACACGCTACGCCTGTGGATGGACTCAACGTTGTGTGTGAGTCCCATACAAAGAGTTCACAGTAAAAGTATCAGAACTAAAATAACAAAGTAAGGGATGCATCGTCCCTTAGCTTACAACACCGCTTAAGGCCAAATTATGCCATTTTTGACGTGACAACGTCTTATAATTCGATAGAGCTGGATGCACGCACGAAAAAACATGACTCATGCGGCGTTACCTCGCTCTGAGGTGTTCCGTTTAAGGCTTGGAGTGCAAGCGAGAGCGCGGAACATACAAATCTATTAAACAAATGAAATTGAAATTTTCT
>JAOTAV010000027.1:625299-644628 GCA_026546445.1 Cyclargus thomasi | reverse complement strand
GTATTAGGGACACACATAGAAAAATTTTCAGCTTTTATGAAAATCCGAAGGTCTGGCACTCACGGGCTCTTGGACTAGATACTTTTAGTAAACGGAGGCTCTCGGAGTGCCGGGTGGCGGCTGGCACGGTGCGTCGGATGTGGCCGCCCTGTATCCGCCCGCCCGCCCAAACCAGCGCTTCCGGACATACGGCTCTGAATTCATACTGAATTTCAACTGACAAAAATAAACGTTTCGCCTACTGTGATATAATCACAATAGGCTGCAGGCATTCCGAGCTATTTAAACTCTACTTCTATCTATACAGTATATTAAAACAGTAAAATTGGAGTGTCTGTACATTTAACATTTTTATAAAATAATCAATGTGCTAAGAAACAGTAATAGAAAACATATCGACAGTAAAAGTTGTATGTTTATCTGTTTGTACGCGCTAAAGTCAGGAACTGCTGGACGGATTTGAATCATTTTTTTTTTGTTCAATAGCTATTAGGTCTAGGCTACATATAGGATACTTTTCATCCCGGAAAAATGTACGGTTCCCACGTGATATACAAAATTTTACAAACATAAATAAAATTATCGTCCATGTAAGCGTGATACTCTTAAGCAACGGTACTAAATGGGAGAGTATTTTTTGCTTTATTAATAACTTTGGTTCGCACTCAAGAGGGTACAGGTTCGAACCCCGGTGGAGTCGTGTACCAATGAGACATTTTCATATATCAAGTACATAATATGGATACTCATTGCCATGAGGAGAGCTATGCTTCGGCACGAATGGGTCGGCTCGACCTGAGCCACGGCCTTACAGAAAATTGGCGTAAAACGGCGTTGTGCTGTGCTTCGTTCAGCGAGTGAGTTTACCGGTGGCCAAACTTCCCTAATCCTTTATATATATTCCCATTCTCTTTTCCCTCATAAAGGCCGGCAACGCCTTGGGACTCTTCAGTTGTCACAAGCCTCCATGGGCAACGGCAGTTGCTTTCTATCAGGCAATCTCTCTACTCGCTTGCCCCTTAAATATTATGAAAACATTACAACTGTTACATAATAATAAGCAAAGGTTTTCATAATTCTATACGACTTCTTCCAAAAAAAATGTTATTGGCTCACTAATAGTGGTCCTTGTTCTAGCTATATAAATGTCGACTAGATGACGCAACTCTGCTGCACAAATATTAAGAGATAATAGACAATTTCGCATGTGATATTGCTCGCGGCTTCGCTCACCCAAAATTCGAAAATCGTGTAAATATACAAATGTTCTTGTAAGATCCTTCATAAAGTTGTTTTTCCGAGACCAAAATTAGCCTATGCCCATTGTTTCCACTAAGTCAAAACCGAAAATCTAGTCGATCGGTTGCTACTTAAACCCCGCGAAGACAAGACTAACAAAAAAAGAATAAACACACTTTCTAGTTTTTTTATATTAGTATAGATGTATGACTGGCATTTCTACGGCTTGTGCATTACTCTGTCTACCGGTTTCCCTCGTCTCCTTACAAAGATGTTACATCATTTGAATATAGTTGTTTTGTTTATTTTTGTTCTGTTATGTAAATGCTCATTGTCAATATCTTTTGTTATTGTATTTGTAACGTTGAAGGTATGTTTTGTAATGTCCAAATCTAGGTGAATATTGTTGATTTTTTTTATTTATTTGCTTGAGCGTTTTGACCTAGACAGTTTTTTCATGCCAGTAATCGAAGAGTTAAATACGAAAATGTAGTGCGTGCTTCGACACTGATCTCTAGCTGTAGCTTAATTACTGTTAAAACATTGATATATGGTACAGCATATTATAAGCAAATATTTTTGTGTAACCTTTTGTTATGCTTTTATAGTTATATAGAGACGTATTAATAGTGTTAAGCCTGTATATATACTATTCTATTCTGTACTAAAACACTGTTTTATGTTTCCTTAATAAACTAAAATAAATTAACCATTCGTGTGATCATTAACTTCAAAACTTAAGCTGGTTTTTACTGCGTCACGAAGTGCAGGTTGCAGCGACATCGCCGGCGCTGGCTCGTGAATACTACGGTAATTAGCATTTGTCGCGTAACGACGACTGTCTCCCCAGTCACAGGTAATGGGACACGATAGAAGAAAAAATGGCTTTCGTTAGCAACGGTTGTGGCGATAAGTTTTGTGCTTGCAATTTCTTATTTATCGAAGTAGTAGGAAATTCAATCTCGTGGTAAATACGGTAACTTCTACTATACTAAATATAACCCACAATACGGCTTAAGCTTTTTTATGACATTTAGCAGGCAACCGAGCAGACGAGTTACCTGATGGAAAGCAACTGGCGTCGCCCATGGACACTCGCGTTATCCGAAGAGTCGCAATTGCGTTGCCAGCCTCTAGGAGGGAATAAGGAATGCGAATAGGGATAAGTGATTAAGGAAGTCGGGGCACCGGTAAACTCACTCACTGAACGAAACACAGCCCAATGCCGTTTCACGCCAGTTTTCTGTGTGGTCGTGGTATCACTCCAGTCGAGCCGGCCCATTCGTGTTGAAGCTTAACTCTTCCACGGCAATGAGCATCCGTATTATGTACTTGAGATCGGAAAATGTCTTATTGCTACACGCCTCCACCGGGTTCGAACCTGCACCCTCCCGAGTGCGAATCAAAGGTCTTACCCATCAGGCCACGGACGCCTCTAACTCTTTAGCAACTTAAAGCCATGTCGTTCCCATAAAGCATGGGTACAGCATGGCTTTAAGAGTTCGTGTGCGCTACACGCATCATTCATGCTACAATCTGTCCCAAGAGGAAATAATTTCTTAGACCGATTAAACACAAAGTGCATGATACAGTCATAATTGTGTCACACAAATCACGGCGGGGGGAAGTGGGGGGGTGATGCCGTTGTGTAATGCCGTTCATTAGGGTGGTGTTGACAGATGCGTGAGCACCAGACCGCGCCAGGCACCGGCCAGGCACCGCCTATCGCACCACCATCGATGACTAATAACTTCACCCGGAAAACTCTACAAGACTCCACCACACCTTACTGCTCAGATAATAAGGACTGCTTTTGAAGATACCACCAGCAAATAATTCTTGGGCGGCCGATCGCTCACGATATCTACAAAATTATGATTGCCCCCGATTTATATCTTATTATTAAAGCATTAAGGAGTGATTTTACGTGTTCGTGCCCGGATCGTTTTTTCTTAATCGCGAGCACTCCTAACAAACACTTATATCACGATTTCGCCCCCGAAATTGAGCGGTTCCTGTCACAGGAGTGCGTTCGAGTTATTTGTGCGTGAGGATTATTTCTTCATTTTCAATTTTATGGCTTTTCTTTCGCCGTACATAAGTCATTTGTTCACATTATCGTAGATACGCGGAAGTTATTCATATGCGCGTGCCCGAGAGGCATAATTCACAATTAACGACTCCAACTTGTGATCTACGTCTTCATTTTGCTAACTCTATAAACAGGCGGCAAACATCAGAAACCGAAATTGTCCTTCGCAAAATAATTTAAGGCTCACCACAAAAAACACTTTCTGGATAGAAAATTAATTATTTGGGAGCATAAATTAAAATTTAAATTTGAAATCCTCGGCCTTATCTCGAGCACGGGCGAACACCTTCGTCTTGCAATAGCCTCGGGCAATTATAAAAGAAAGGGGTAGTA
Organism: Cyclargus thomasi; assembly: GCA_026546445.1. Classification (NCBI taxonomy): domain Eukaryota; kingdom Metazoa; phylum Arthropoda; class Insecta; order Lepidoptera; family Lycaenidae; genus Cyclargus; species Cyclargus thomasi. The sequence continues at coordinate 640,964 of JAOTAV010000027.1, read as the reverse complement.
CCATTAACCGACCGCCCCGAGTTTAATGCAATTTTAAAATAATCCCAGCAAAAAAGGAATTAATGCAGCGCCGGCTACTCTTTTTATCTTCTTAATTGGTTTTCACATCTTACCGTGCAAAAAATATCGTGTTCCTCTTAATCTCGGCCGATGTTTTAATAAATATAACGAAGTGGGGGCGCGGGTGAAAAATATTGCCGCCTTATAAACCTTCACACTCCAGAGATCAACGGAATTGGCGCTTTGGAGCCATCCTCGAGTAATTACGGACGACTAGTAATTAAACTAAACTCAAAATAGATGTTCCTTTTATGTCCATTATTAGAAATTAAAAATTTATTTTAGGAGGACCAGAAAATGCTCCTTTAATTTTGAGTGTTCTATTAAAATATCAAACGTCGTCAGCTTTTTAATGAAATAGTAGGGCAAGCAGACGGGTTACCTGATGGAAAGCAACTGCCATCTTCCATGGACACTTCAGAAGCGGTGTAAGTGCGTTGCTAGTGTTTTTAATGCAGAAATAGGTTTCAGGTAATAGAGATAGGGATAAGCGATGACGTGTGACCTATAAAAGTGCGTGTATCATAATTGTGTTATATAAAAAGCCTGTTTCACCGCTTACAGTCTATTTATTTGACAGATACAACCTTATTTGACAGATTTTGTATAGATAATCTGTCAAAAAAGTGATGGATAGCCTAACAGACTTTTAAACAATAATCGGTGATCGGCCTTTAACCGAGTAATTGTAATGTTTAATATACTGCCGTCCTCAGGCTTAAATGCCTTTAGCCAATATCTGGTCGATTTCAACATTTTGATGCCATCCTAATAAAAATATCTATCTATGGATGCTCAACACCACGTCAATCTGGCCACGTGCTAAGTACCCGAAGGACCTGTGTTACATGTACCAGACAACGAAAATATATTTAATACTTTTATATTATACACATATTTAAGATTTTTATTATATAATACACATCTGAACGGAAAATTCCGCCGACGAAACAAAAATTGAAAAACTTTTTGTTCCGTCGGCGGGATTCGAACCCGCAACCCCCGGCGTGAGCTACTAAAGCACTCAACCACTGCGCCACAAAGGTCGTCAAAAAAAACTCAATTTACGTTACTAAAACTTTGGTAGCTTTAATAGTCATCAACTTATAAAAATTAAAATCCCCGTTATGAAGTAAATCCGCAAACTTTTCGAAAAATTGCTGCGTTTTTTTGCCGATAACTCGAAAAGTACTTTTTGTACAAAGCGGCGTTTTACTTGAGAAGATAACATGTGCCGCAGGTGTCCTTTTAAATAAATAAATACCTCACAGGACGAAACACAACGCGACAGCGTTAAACCGGCCCATTTGTGTCGTAGCTTGGTTCTCCAAAGCGTTTGTAGTATGTATTCACTCAATATCACCTTTACAGTATGTGTAAAAAGAGTACTTATTTTTCGCCAGTCAATCGAAGCTAAATCTATTAATAAATATATTAAATCTAATAATAAATATATTAAAGATATTATATGAGCCAAGTTGTTGATATTATTTCCACTAATGCCTTCGTTTCCAGCTTCATCTCTCCTTAAAAGCCTCTTATCCGTTTTTATAGTTAAAAGTTTGTCGTTCCCAACACGACGTAGTTTTTGTATTGCCTCAACTGTTTTTCTATTGTTTTATTTATTGCTTATCTGTTTTTTTTATTGTGCTTGTTGGATAGGTGATTTAAAAAAATGAAAATTATTAAGATTGTTTCAGGTAAGTTCCATGAAAAAATATGCAGAAAACTCTTGCCACAGTTATGTGTTAAATTAATAAGGACACTAGTTTCTTTCATTTAATTACGTATGAGCTAAAGCTTTTATAATAAAGTATGTAATATAACATGTTAAGCGTACGTCATATCCGAAATAGAAGCGTCACAAAGTTGAACAATAAAGCTATACGTTTATGTGTGTCGGACAAATAAAATCACGCCACTCCGGCTCCGCACAAAGTAATGTAATCCACTCATAAAACCTCTATTAATCCTTCCACTCTGCTGTTGTGTCATCAACGGTAGCCGAAATTTTAATCACCCTCCCCGCCCGCCCTACACCGCCCCGCCCGCCCCCGCCCTGGGCCACGGACGGCCGCCTTACACGATATTCGCATTACTTAGTCCAGGGCGATAATAAAATTTAATATAACGCCACAAGGAAGCGGATGCGACCGCCGCGCCGCGACAGACACCCGAAAGTTTTTAAGACTTGCGACAATTCTACTGTAATTATAAACACGACACGAAGAAAAATTAATAAATAACATATGGTTGGGTATCTCTAAAGTTTTATGATTTTCATCGATCATTGTATTAAATTAGCATGGAAGAGTGCATTTTAAAAGGCACTACAATTTGTGAAGAGGAAAATTAATATTGATGTTAAATATTATGCGAAAAATACTTTTTCAAGCAATCTTACTAATATGAATGTGTAAGTTTGTGAATTTATGAGTTTGTGGCTGTATTTGCTTGTTACTTCTTCACGTTTAAATGACTGGACCAATTTCTATAAAATTTAGCATGGAACTAGATGGTATCTTGGTTTAACACATTGGGGACTTTTTAATCTCGACTAAGCTACGGGAAGTTATACATATATCATTTTTGTGACCCATATTATTAATAACTTACTTTATTTCACAAGAGAATTAAAAAACGAAAAAACAAACTAAAAATTTGTATTTTTTCAACTTCCTTATCGATTATCATGAACTTCCACGGAGCTACATTAAAAGTTCAAGAAAGCATATCGAACCGATTCTAAGAATTTTACAGCCTTGTAAAAGCATCGTTAAATCCCACCGAAATATCCATCATACCGAAGATATAAATCGAGCCAGTAAATTAAAATATATCTCCCCATAAATAATAGAGATAAATATAATTTCATTAGGATATATTTATAGAACAATAAAGTGAGCTATGGCGGAGAGTGCCGCAGGCTGTCGAAGGGCCGAATATATCTTTTGTCCATCTTAAAATAAGGGCTTCTCGGAGCCCTCGCGAGGGCAGCAGGAAGGGAAAATTGAGAAATGGACCAGTTAACGTCGTTAGAATTCCCGTTACTGGATTAAGGAGCGGGTTACATGAAAAATGTTCCGCCTCTATCGCCGGTGAATTCTTTTGAAGTAGATGTCGGACATGATTTAGATTTTTACACCTACATGACTTCATCCCCTTTTGTTTTATGGTGTTTTAAGAAAGGATTTGTGGAGTTTAAATGTGATTTGGGAATTTAAATAACATTTACAAATAAGTTTTAAGTATTATAAATGATCAAACGTACTTCGGAAGTGAGGTTCGATCATTATAATATGAGTCGCTACATTTAAAGATATATTGTTTTATGTAAAACTTACTTTGAAAATCTTGTTTTAAAAATATGATAATAAATAATGATGCATTAACTACATATTTGTAGATTACCTTTAAGTAAAAAATAAAGAATGTAATATGTTACATATTTTTATTACTCATGATTTACCAGTATTATAAAAAAGTTTCAATACAAGATCACTTTGTCGTTCAGCCAACGTTTTTAATGCAATATGTACTTGTATATTTTTTCTTAACGGGCCTTGGCCCACCACACATTCCCACCACTGTATCTCCTGTGTCGCCAGGATCAGCAGCGGTATCCAACCAAGAAAACTCTTTGATATGATCTCAGATAGTCCGAGGGACATGCTAAAGCTGTCTTGGGTCCCGCAACGAAATTAATCAGAAGAAAATAGAAGGAGCAGGAAATACCAGATTTTCCCTCCCCGTACAAAGCGGGGACAGCACGAAGTTGCAATGACTGAGAGTCAAAGAACTAAAGGAGGAGCAAAAGTACTTGTATATCAGATATGAGATTTTTACATCTGGCTTGTGGTGCCACTAAGCACCTCATTCATTTTAAATCTAAAAGAAACAACGAACCGGTATGCCGACATAATCTGAGAACAGATTATCGGACGCGACTTACGGACGCGGCTTACAACCCCTACCGACACGTTCGCGACTAACGTCTTATAGTTTGCACACTTCAACGTATAATAGGGGAAATTGAAAGGGAGCCATTTGAGGAATCTACGTCATTTGGACGGAATATGTCAATTTTATGTAGGTCGTGATCTGTCGACTGAGTTTGACATAACTCGACCAAATTGCTTAGATCCACGATCTATTTCTGTTTCAACTTCTCTGATTGTACAATTATTATCTAGATCGCGGTTTCAAGTCACGTCCGACAGTTTGTTTTTAGCTTTATGAGTGTTTTCTTAATTTTAAAGTTTGGCGTAGTCATGCATACTGACTATATATGATAATGACTGCATACTAAGTCACACTCAGTGTCAGGCTTTGGCCTACCACACATTCCCACTACCGCATCTCCTGTGTCGACAGCGGTATCCAACCACGAAAACCCATTGTTATGATCTCAAAGGACAAAGTTGCCTTGGGATCCGCAACGAAATAAATCGAAAGAAGCTAGGAGGAGTAGCAAGAAGTAATTGAGTTTGAGTTTAACCTGAGTATACTTTTCTATATATTTGAAGTCGGCCTACTGTTTTGTTATATCCATTATGTTACAGCCATAAGACAGCCAGTATTTACGAAGATACTTGGCCGGTGGTACTTGGGCGGAACTTGGCTCGTAAAAAACTTGTGCACTTTGCTCATTAACTCACTTTATGCTGTTTAATTAAATATTTTAGCGAAAACAAATTATTTGTGCAAACCGTAGCTCCTACGTTAACGGAGCTGTGTCTACGCGCCGTAAAAGAATTTTCTCTTTTAGCAAACTTTGTACTGAGAAGTTTTTTTAGGCAGATAGCGGAACTACGTCATTTGGTCGGATTTTATCAAATATTTTGACATAACGCTACAAAATTAAATAGGTCCGCCATTTCAGTATGATTTTTTGATGGTACTATCAGAGGAGTACATCTCTATCATCTATCATCAGTCCCCACGGACCTAACTTATTTGGTTGCGCTTATCACTGATCACGGCTACATGTTAGCCATGAATTGGCATTTTTCGACCGAATGACGTAGGACCGATAACTACAATACATTAAATTCCTCGACGGTATATGAAACTTATTAGTTTTACACACAAGTACAGTAATATGAATTTCCTTATTTCTCATACTAGTTGGTGCCCGCAACTTCGTTGGGCAAAAATTTGTATGTCACCCGGGAACCGCACATTTTTCTGGGATAAAAAATATCCTATATGTTGCCCAGAACTAATAGCTATTAAATTTATCCGTTCAGTAGTTCCTAAGATTAGCGCGTATCAAAATCAAACAGACAACTTTTTTTGTCGTTATCTGTTCGTTAGCACCCCCACATTGATTATTTTTGTAAAGATATTAAATGTACAGACACTCCAATTTTACTGTTTTATTATATGTATAGAATATCTAAGTAACGACATTTCCTCGGAAGTAATGTTCCAACCACTATTTTCAAGTACATTAGAACTTGCATACAAATATGATAAATCACAGAAATTATTCGATGTGCTCTTCAAAACTGTACCTTACTACGCGTGAATAAGCTCTGGAATGGAATGAGTTATACTTAACCTTCAGGTGATGGTAGCGCGAGACGAGCTAATAAACTGAACTACTGCATGAATAAAATTATAATGAATTTCCACAGAATATTATCGTCGCGTTAATCAAATGTGGCGGAGCACATGCATCAGGCACACCGAAACGCGCCAGTGACTTGCCAATAAAAAAAAATGAAAGCTTTAAAAAAAAAACTGTCAAGATATTTTTTTTAATTCGTGTTTAAATAATAAGAATTAAATTTTTTTTTGCTTTATAATAATTCAAACTTATACAATATTACAACAGTACACATTACGTCGTCTAACCCGATACTTGTTTAGTTTTTAAATTATAATAAGATTAAAATAAATGAATGAAAAAGACAACCATTAAATACTCTAATAAAAGTAACTAATACATTATAATTTTGATAATACTTATCTTAAATAGGTATTTATTTACCGTTCAAATAGCCAGTTGTTGGCCTAACTTTTATATAAAGAAAACAAAAAATACTTTAAACATGTGCGTTTTATATTTATGTAAAGTGGTAACAAATAAAATCAATTAAACAGCAACTTTTAGTAGTCTGCAGTTTATATTATAATGTTGCACATTTAAAGCGAAATAATAAAAACTTTTTTATCATTTGTGCAAGTAACTGGCACACGTGTCAGCGAGCACTAGATACATTTGCAGGCAAGTGAATGGAATATACAGCTTCAGACGATTCATAATTTAACATGTCTTGTTCATATTTACCATCCCACATGATTCACTGCTCCCGGCTATCTTGGATTAATCATAATTTTGTTAACTTCTATTATAGTTGAATAACCAAAATAAAACTTAAGATAATACTCTTCATGCCATAAAACATTATAAATGTTATATATCTCACTTATTGTTATTTTGGAATTTGTAAGATGTTTTTTTTTTAGTCTGTATCCCGGTACTGGGCATATGCCTCCCCTATGGTCTATCTCACGCTCCACCGCAACCGCTTCCCAGCCTGACTGATAGATTTAAAAGAATATTAAATAGCTTAATACGTATGGAGTATCCATGTGCGAGTTTAATCTCTATGATTTTCTTCACTCATCATAAATAGTCTTATTGATACACGTCTCCATCAGGGATCGAGTGTAAGCGTAAACCAAGGGTCTAACCACCAGGCCAGAGACTCCCAAGTACTTTTAAAAACCTAAACTGATATCAGGATAAAGGTTAATATAAATTAATTCACTTCTGTATAAAACGCGCAAGTTTTGAGCCCTTCATCACCGCGGATTACGGTTATATCGATCGCGCCAGTATTCGTTTTCAATTATGCGCCAAGTATTTTATTAAGTACGAAATTGATGAGTTGCCAACTAATATTTACCGCGCGGTTTCGGAGAGAGGAGGGGATGAGGGGGGGAACAGGGAAGTGACATCGGATTATGAGCTGACATTTGAAAGTATGTGTTGAGAGTGTTTACACAGTATTATCTTAGCTCTCGTTCCTTATATCGTTGTATCCTACGAATAATGGCGCAATTGGAAAAAAGCGAACTTTACAAGCGAAAGTTTTCTTTTTTTGAAAAAACTTCCAATACGCAAAATTGTATTTTTCTAGGTGTTTTTTTTTTTTTGCGAAATAAGGTGGTTTTTTAGAGCTCCTCCCTTTTGCTTCGTACATCCTTTCACGAAAAAAAGTTACCTTAGCTTTTATTTATTTTTTATTTTATTTTATAATTTATGTACATATAAACCAATTACTAAGACTTAAAATTAACACAATTTGGTACAAAGGTACTATTTATTCAAATGGAATCTTTTTCAGTAGAACAAGTAACCTTTATTGTTTTTTTATTGCCAGAAAATTCAAGAGATAACAAATTTTACATTTAAAAAAATTTATTTACTCGTTATTATTTTTTTTTTACTGAAGTTAATAAATAATGAGCTGTTATTTCCAAATTTGCAATAAAAATAAAAAGCCACATTGAGCATATGTGAATGCGACGATAGAAGTCCCACACTATATAAAGTCGATTTGTATTTTTTATTTGTGTGTTTGTTAGGAAATAACTCAATAAGTCCTGATCGGATTTCAAAAATTCTTTCACCGTTAGATAGCAAAGTTATGAGAGAGTTACATAGACTATAATAATATCTAGAAAAACGGCCAAGTGCGAGTTACACTCACGTCAGATGGGTTCCGTATACACGTTGGGTATTAGAACTTAAATGTAGTGTACTTTTTATTTCGCTCTCATGGGATAAACTACTTCCACGCGAGAAAAACCGCGTGTAAAAACTAGCAAGTAATAAGTTTGCATTATTGTCAGTGGAACTGTTAGCAGCTAAGAAGTTATAGGTACTTGTTAGTTGGTGACTAATTATTTTATATAAAATATGTATAATTTATTTGGTCGCTACTCGATCACGGATTCAATTCTTTATAATTTATTCGTACATTGCCTGTGTAATTAGTAACTAAACTATAAAGTACACTACCTTATGAATAAACAGAAGACAAATATAATTGTAGTGTTGTAAGTACTTTATATAACTCTAGCTTTTGCCCGCGACTACGTCTGGGTGAAATTTAACATTTTTTCCATTTTTACAACATTTTTGATTACTGCTCGGCTCCTGTTAGTCGTAGCATAACGCTATGCAGCCTCAAGCCTTCCACAATAAACAAATACCAATCACAAAAATAATTTTTCAATTCCGGACAGTAGTTCCTGAGATAAAAGCGTTCAAACAAAAATGCAAACAAACTCTTCAGCTTTATATTATTAGTATGTATAGATGTTACGGTTAAGTATATTTTCGCAGTCTCCCATGCTAACTGGATAAATATTATTAGTACGGGGATCGTTAGCAACTTCACAAAACTCAACACGCGAAGAAAAATCCTTGTATTCCTTTATGAGAAAATTTCGCGCTTCGAGAAGCTCGGGATTTAGCATAATTAAGGTTCGTATGGGGAGCGAAGAAACATTATATTATACACATATATTTTTTGTAACTGTAGTGCTAGGTTAGGAAAATACGTGTAAGCAAATAATTATGAACGCAATTCTTGAAACGCAAAACGTCTACACTTATTACGTGAGTAATAAGTGTACACGTTTGTATCGTTTTTGACTTTCTTATGTTTATTTACTTTATTATATTTCAGGCAAATTTAACACATTATGAGTACCTTACAGTCTAGCATAGGTACGTAATTGAAGAAAAAAGTGGAAGAAGCGAACAATATACAACCTTCGAATAAAAACTCATTTTTCCCATAAAATTATGATAAATCTTGTAAATTTGTGATTTCATTATAATCTAGCTTGTATATCTAGCTATACATCAAACTCCCGTTATTTGAATTTCAAATCGTCCATTTATGCAGAAATCTGGCGGCTTTTAAATGATAGTTACCCGTTTCTTTCACTTAAGTCTTCAATTTAATTTATACTAAATCTAACATTAGTGTTAACTAAACATGTCTGCGACGTGGGCGCGGTGTTCGGAAATCGCCCTCGTAATCTCGCGTAGACGACTCCGGTCGGTCAGAACTCCTCCTCGAAGACGGTAGATGACACGACGGAATCTTGCCCACAAAGGAGCTAAAAATAACTTTGTAGCGATACTCCAAGTAGTCCATAATCTGCTCGACCGTTGTTGACTAATGTAGCCTGGAACACAGACAGCTTTGGAGTTTTTTTTACACGACCGTCTTCAATAAAATCCTCATTCTAAACATGAATTTCCATTAAAATGTTAAACCCATCTCATATACTATTACTTACTATACTATATCTTGAAATCATTTAAAGACAGATCACATAATTTCGACTTCACTGAAGTACTTTACTACTATGCAAAAATCTAAATGTGAACTCATTTTGTGTAAAGAAACTAGCTAAATGTCCAAAAAACAGAAAACCCGACTGCAGGAATCATTGCAATTTAAACATCAAGTAATATTTCTAGTTTGGCTATTTGAAGCTCTTCATTTTGATACCGACTCGACTACGATACTCGACCTAAATGGGCTTAAAATTTTTTAGGAACCTTACAATTTTCACTTCAAAATCTGCCATTTTGATTTTTCAACTTTTCAATGTACACAGTGCCACTTGCGCAAATATAACGATTCTTATACGTTAAAATTCTTCTAGGCTGCAGAGCATACCAAACAATTACATACATACAGACTATCGAAAACCATAACCCTCCTGGCACAGTCTGGTAAATATAAAGTAACATTTCAACTATAAACAACCAGTCCAGAACTCTCAGCAGTACAAACGCTATTCCAATTGAATATTACTGCAGTCTGCATTAAAAATCAATATTCAATACAGATAAATGAGATGTTAAACAAAGCTGGAGGTGACTTCAATTTCCTCGGCGACTGTATTTCCGGCGCCGTCAAAAGCTCAAGTTAAAGGAATGCACCACCGCCCCCACAATACCTGCTCGAACAAAGACTTCCCACTAATTGGTTCTGAGAATTGGAAACCGCGATGCAGCGGGATTAAACTTGCTATGGTCAATAACATGTTGGAGATCGCTTAAACTCAGAGAGAAGACGCACTTAACGATAAGTCCTCGTGCTGTTTTGTTAACACATTTTTTAGTTGTGTCAAAAATTTTAAATAAATATTTTGAATCCTACAAGACTGTTGTTACCGCTGGTGTTAAATATATTTACTATCCTTAACCTTACCAAACAAAATATTTTAAATAGGAAAGTGTATTTATATATTTGTTTGTTTTTCCATCACGCCTTAACGAAGCAACTTATCGACTTGATTTTTGGCATTGACTTAGTTGAAAGGATAGAGAGAAATAATGGCTTTTGGTTTTAAAAGGTTCATCATCCCGTTTTAGACAAATTATTTTTATCAATCTTTGAAATATTATATATTAAACAAGGAACTCATACATATTGCACACACTTAAGAACGTAAATTGTATGAGTATTTGTATATTATACATTACATACGTATATATTACTAATACAATTTATCTTGTGAAGGGCCAAGACTTGGTCACGTCACAACAGCGTGACGCACGAGAACTGAACTTAACGAAACTTCCAGGGTCTGTCGTCCTTACATAACATAAGTATATACTAAATTCATTCCACAAGGCCGTGGAAGACCCGTGCGGCACGAATGGGCCAGCTCGACCTGAGTGATACCACGGCCTCACAGAAAACGGGCGTGAAACGGCATTTAGCTGTATTTTCTTCGTTGAGTGGCTTCACCGCTGGCCCAACTTCCCTAATACCCCTATTACAGTTGTTTTCCATCAGGTGACATGTCTGTTCGCTTGCCCCAAAAATATTATAAAAAAAATGTACAGTCCAAAAGTAAAAAAGTGTACAGTAAAAATCATAGTATAATAGCTCGTACCTGTGGTTTCATCCACGTAAAATTAGGACATTCAGTATCAAGTTTCCTCTTTTATCCCACACGAGCATTTAATCGAACTAAAAAGTATGTATCTAAGTCAGCTTATACTATACTGCAAACCAAATTTCATCAACATTCGTTGTGTAGTTTTGGCGTGATTGACGGACAAACATCACGGCAAACCACTTCCCATTTACAACATTACTAAAAAGTGTGTTTTTTTTTCTGAATTTAATAACTACGGATTCACACACGTCCTCTACACGTTTTAAAAGACGACGAAACGAATTTTGTACGAGTGAATATTGTACTAAAGTCCCTGAGGGTTTAACAAAAGCTGATGCAGCGAAGTAACGCGGTATTTAATGAGAACAAAGTTACATACTGCGCTAAATATTAGGCAACATGCAAGCAAAACTATGCAAATTTAGACATGGCATCGGTTTTCATAAGAAGCGAAATTGATGTGTTAAGTAAAATTGCATTGCATCGAATCTTGATGGCTTTCAAAATATTATTTGTTGGTAAAGTATATAGCAGGCGAATAAAAACTTAATATTACTTCACAACTCTTCCGTAGAACAGGCCTTGTCTAGTTTAAGTCCTTTAAGTTGTAAAAAAAAAATTATAAACATTGGACTAAAAATTACTTGTATTTGTATATTTTTAAAATTGTGCACAATCTCATTATAATATTGCAAATTTAATCTTGTGATTGCATCTTAAAAATTCTAATCCGGCATCATCCAAACCAGTTTTGAGGGTTGAAAAATACCATGAAACGTTTCGAGAATTCTTGACAGGGTGACTCGTGCCCCCAGATTCCTTAAAAAATCCAGTCAACCTAGTTACGAACCAATTTTTGTTCACTGACCACCGTCTACATCATTTTCTCTCTTCCGTCACTTCTCCAACTTCATACATCTATAGAAGTCTGGTTTATTAAGAACGCACTAATGCAGCGGCACAAATAGTGGAAGTTTCAGTCGATAGGAAGACAGTGGCTGCAATTTCTTCTCCCTCCAGATAATACCTTTATGTTATAATGAAAATACCCCCCCTAATGCGAGGAAAGATATAGACAAAAGTTTTGTCGTACGGGATTTTGTATCTCTGTGCATTTTATTGTTATGCTTTTGTGGTAGTTGTTTTGGATATTAGAAATAATATAGAAAACTAGTGATGACAGCTTTGGATATGTTTCACACCTTAGAGCGTCCGTAGCCTAGTTTAGACCTTTGGTTCGCGCTCGAGAGTGTGCAGGTTCGAACCCCGGCGGAGGCGTGAAATTAAACATTTTCCGATCTCAAGTATATGTACTTGAGATCGGAAAATGTTTCATTGCTATACACGGATGCTCATTACTGTGAGAGACCCATGCTTTGGCACGAACGGGCCGGCTCGACCGGAGTTACACCACGGCCCCACAGAAAACTGGCGTGAAAAGGTGTTGTGCTGTGTTTCGTTCAGTGAGTGAGTTACCGGTGGCCCAATTTCCCTTATCTCCTATCCCTATTCCCAATATTTCATAAAAAGGCCGGCAACGCACTTACGACTCTTCAGATGTCGCGAGTGTTCATGGGCGGCGACAGGTAACCCATCTGCTCGTTTGCCCCCTAAATATCATTAAAAAAATCTTCGTGATAAGTATCGGATAGGCTTGTAATCATTTGGCAGTGTAACCATACTTCATCTTATCAGAAATCAGACTTATCAGGAATCGGTGAAATTGGGCCTGAAACTTATAATATAGCAATCAACGTTATAGTTTTTATGCCGTTAGCTTAAGAACCACAAATGTTAAATCTGTTCTAAAGTATACCAAATTAGAAGTTTGTACTTCTAACCTGTAGAACTTATATGCATTAATCTCCAAAAACCCAAAACCCCATAATCCATATTCTGCGCTATTACATTAAAGGGCTCAGGTTATATGTGCACTTACCTGGATGCACGACCAGGCAGCTTAAGGCAAACGCACACTTATCCGGGTCGAACAAGTCGAACGAGCCGAACGAAATAAATTTTAGTATAATAAAGTTTATGTATCTAAAATCGTAAAATACTGTCTAATATTCTAAAGAATAATATTCTAATTCTAAAGAATGAAAAATGATATCAATTGAAACCTACCGCGTTTTTTGCGTCGAGTCGTCCAAATCAGAAACTATTTAGAGACACAAATGAACTATTTAAATCGGATCTAGCTATTACTAAATCCAAATCTTGCTCTAACAAACATAAAATGACGTTTTCGTATCCTCCGGAATCGGCCGAGTTTCCCACCACTGCGTAACTTGAAATGCGAATTCAAACATTTTTTTCATTCGACCTATTCGACGCGTTCAACTCGGATAAGTGCGCGTTCACCTTCATACCTCCTGCTACCCCATTTGCCCCATCTTACCCCGTATTACCTCGGCGGGCAACTTTTCCGTCTGGCTCTGTCTAATCAATATATTCACGTATTTTATTAGACATATCATATTCTCAACTAATACTGCTTGCTTGTAGTGAAATATCAAACATCGTTAGACGATCTTTCGCTTTTCTATAAAATTAACTATCAAAATTTATTTTCAATAAAAAAACATACAGATTACTAAATATTATGTAAGCTAGACGTAGTAAACAAGGGCATTTATCGCTGATTAATCGTATTTTGGATAATAAAAAAACTATGATTCCTCTCCCAGGAATCAATGTATCACTGAAAAAAAAAAGGCGTTCTTTTTGCGAACAGTCCATAAAATGTGTTTTAAATATACTGGATGTAGTCTACTTAAGTTTTTAACCAGACAAATAGGCTCAGTTGGTACGGGCGGACGTAGCTTCGAATCCCGCCGACGGAGCAAAAGTTTTTAAATATTCCTGGGTCTTGGATGTCTATTAAATATATGTATGATAATAAAAATCTTAAATATATGTATTGTATAAAATTATTTGATACATTTCCGTTGTCTGGTACCTGTAACACAAGTCCCTCGGGTACTTAGTATGGTGCTAGCCTCACGTGGTGTGAAGCGTCCATAGATATTATTGTTATTATTAAATATAATAATTATTTATTCACTTTTATTTACCATATTATATGTGTCAATCACATAAAAAAACTCTGTCTGAAAAACTAATTACAATTTTAAATGAAAGCCCCAAATGAAGCTTTACACGTGATATTTGGGAATGTTCTGGAATCGGCGCACTGCCGCCTTCGGAAAGTTTCCGAATGAGCCTGGGCCTTTATTAAAATGTACGGAGCATGTTGCATAACGACCGAGGCCTCAGTTTCAATATTCAGAGTTGCGAAGTTTTATTATTGCGGTATACGGCAGCCACCGCCAGACAGACGGCAGGTGGGATTTTTGTCTCAAATAAAGATAGTTATTAACATATAGGAATTATTAATTAAAAAAAAGTCGTGTATTCTGGGTTCTAGGCATAGTAATGTAGGAATCCTAAGCCCTGAATGTAAATTAAATTCTGTAAGTTTGGTGAGCTTTATTGAGTCTATATTACACAGTAATAGATATTCTGAAAATATTGAAGGTCTTATTTTCATTAAGTGTATTTATTAAAGCATTTTAAAAGTTATTATTTTAGTAAAATTAGTTAATTCATTGATAATTAAAGTAATCGAGATGATATTCTTTACAGGTAAGTCAAACAATACAAATTGGAATCGGGGTAAGTCCTACCAATCGAGGTATGACCTATCCATACTAATGTATTCTTATATTATAAATGTGAAAGTGGTTTAATTTGTTTGTCTTTTCTTCAGCCCTAACGAAGCAACCAATTGACTTTCTTTTTGAATAGACTTAGTAATAAATAAAAGTTAAAATTATGAAGAGTAACTTAATCTACTTTTGTACTTAGAAAAAATCGTCTTCTTAAATGAGTAATAATTATGCCACAATTAGAAAAATATTCGTATTTTTCCGTGATTTCTGATCTCTACGCGAGCAAAGCTAGTCGTCTATAAAAATGTTAAGCTATTGTTATTCCCATCCTTGTTAGCTCCGCAACTTAACTCTCCTCAAAGTATATTTGGCCATATATCAGAAAATTCATTAAATCAAAACCTACCGCCTCATCTCCCTAGACAACAAAAACCATCTGGGATATGAAATAATATTTAAGCGAGATAGCCGGACGATAAATCACGTGCCCGCGGCGCGCATATTTCATACTTAATTCTTTCGCGGTTAGAACCCTGTGAGACGTCAGTCTTCACAATTTGTGTACAGGTGTTATGATGCTTTTTGACTTACGAATATTTTTATGCATCCTCTATATGAAGACCACGTGGGAAAAACAAGGAATGTCACTTTTTTGTGAAACTGACTTTTTAACGTTATTCGGCACGATCCTCGTGCAGACGTTCACGTAATTGGCCGTAGAACTTTATCAACTCGCCGATCAAAGGCGAATATGGACAAATATCGGCAGACAAAAGTAAATATGCCCTGTATATAATCGTGTTCGCGTGTCATCGTCTGCATACGTCGATTATGAAGACGACCAAACAGACGAAGTGGTTTAAGCTTATACGCTATTGTATTGAATTAAATTTAAATATGGTAAACTAGCTTTTGCCCGCGACTTCGTTCGCGTGGACTTCAGGTTCGTCCCGTCTTCAAGACTTCTTTATCAAGATTACA
>JAOTAV010000027.1:610778-625199 GCA_026546445.1 Cyclargus thomasi | reverse complement strand
CTTTTTAGTTTCTTTTGTACTATTTTAGTTTTTTCCCTTGGAAGTCGGTTTTAATTTTTTGTTAAAAAATAATAATAGTATCTAAAAATTTTTGTATTGATAACGTTACGTATATTTTACTCGTATGTCAAATTTTAATAGCTTTGATGTTGCATATTACCACATATTATGTTCCAATGCGAACAACAGTTTAGTTTAATACTAACAAAAAAAAACATAATATATTGTTTGTCTGCTCTCGATAACTATATCTTTAACATCAAACAAAAGCATAAAATATGGTCATGTAAAAATCAGATAAAGCTTCTGTCGAATATTTATTCTTTATCCACTTTAAACATTATTAATTTGTTCTGTTTAACAATAATTTCAGACTCGCTAGCTTCAACATACAATATTTATTTGTCACTCTAAATGTTTCTCCTATATCTTCATGGATAATATTACACATCGAATCTTTCAGTTCACATCTACCTTATATGAAAGTAACATATTGTAATGCAAATCTTCAACAATGGGGTGGCAGCAGCCTTCGGGGTAGGCGTTGTTAGGTTGTTGGCGTCGAGTAATTTCTTGTTCGGACACAATTTGCGGACCCTCACAGGGAACTATAATAGTCGATCCTCCGCTAATTAATTTCGCCTTAAACAGTATCAATTGGAGCGTGAATTTCCCGAATATTCGGGGTATAATTAAAGTTTCATTATTTTTGTGTGTTATCTATAGTTTTGTTGAAAATATCTGCAAGTATATGTACCAGTTACCATATTCTAGATTATTATTTCAAAGTATTTACAATAGAAACTCGATTGATTGGATTAATTGCTTTAAATAGGCATTCGGATAATTGAAAATTCGAATAAACTAAAGTATGAAGAAAATTGGCTTTTGAGCGTATTTAATTACATAGTGTAAAAAGTAAAACAGGTTAACGGAAATCAAAGTTGAAGAAATATTAAGAGATAATCGCGCGTACAAATAATTTGTTTACACATTATGTGTTTTGCTCGCAAAAAAACGACATTAATAAAATTGCTGTAAAATTCTGTAGACCGGATAATCGAGTTACCACTACACTTGAATATTTCAATCAATATTATCTAAAAAACCTATCAAAGATTGCGAAAAATGATTTTGGGAACATCTTACCCATGGTTTTTTGAAGAAGTCAAAAAGCGTCGGGAATCAAAAAAGTGCTCTGCGTTTAAGTCTCTATATACTCGAGTAAACCTTAGAAATCTTTCCCATGACCAAAAGTAGCCTGTGTTACTAATAAAAAAAATTAAAAAAAAATCTATGCCAAAAATCAAGTAAATGATTGCTTCGCTAGGGTGTGAAGGAAGGACAAAGATTCAAATAAACGAACGCACTTTCCCATTGATAATATAAGTATGGATTTTAACAAATACATATGGATTAGTTC
Organism: Cyclargus thomasi; assembly: GCA_026546445.1. NCBI lineage: Eukaryota > Metazoa > Arthropoda > Insecta > Lepidoptera > Lycaenidae > Cyclargus > Cyclargus thomasi. The sequence continues at coordinate 623,776 of JAOTAV010000027.1, read as the reverse complement.
CAGTCTACACGAACACGAGACCTATGAGGCTTTAGCCAATATATTTATCGTTATCGTTAATAGTAGACGGGCGTGTTTTCACCTCGGGGGGAGTTAGTAAGTCTTCCAAGTTAGACGTTACTTGATGCCTCAGTCCGAACACCGGATCTTCGCAATGCATAAATTGCAATACCTCCCCGCTTTGAGGTCAGAGGTCATACTTTGTGTAACCTTTTATCGTATACCCTACAAAAAATACTAACGCAAAAGTTAGTTTGTTTGTCGGCTGCCGAAACTACTGAACCGAGTCGGCTATTAGATCAGGCTTAAACGTATTAATTAGTAACTAAATTTTAAGTGTATGTCCAAACGTATTTAAGTAGTTAAGCTCTTTAGTTGACTCAAGATGGACGATCAGCAACGTACTGAAGTCGTAAATTCTGTCATTAAATTTGTTATTGTTGAAGTTTTGGGGGAACGAATTATTTAATTATTTACTAAAAGGAGCACAACGAAAAACTGTACCCGAATACGTAAAATTTGACAAAACATTCTTAAATGTTAAAATATTCGGCGATACTTTTCTCTGATACAATAAAATGTAAATAGCGAAGTCAAATGAGTTGTTCTCGTGTTAAAATATGAGCAGAACTCATATGCGTAAAAGAAACAGAAAAGTAAAAGAAACCCTTTGTAGTTATTGCGTATCGAAAATCGTCCTTGTTTAGCGTGTTTATTCACATTTTCGTTTGTAATTACGCTGCAACAAGACCTCTCAAGTCCCCGGGGCCATCGAAAAAGCATAACAATTATTTATGTTCCCAATCGAAACAAACTTGGAGAATAACGATAAAATATGAGCTGTAATCGTAATTAGGCGCGCGGCGCACCGGCACGAACGGGCCATCCCCATAAATTCCTCTCGTAAAAGGTTTCGCGATTATGTTAGAGGGTGGTATTAGCAAAGTTTGTCCGATAGGGGGATCCCCCTAATACATTTTTCGTTGATGTAACACGATTTCTCGACGGCACCCGGTTACGTGATGGATTAAGCGTGATCTCCGCCGGATTAAGACGCTATGGAGCCTATGTGGTCTTAGTGGAATGGAAGCAGACAGGCGCATCTTATGGTTATTGACTTACCACTGTTTATGAGCTTGCAATAATTTTGCTATATCCGTGAGTGCAAACACCGAGTTTTATGTTGTTGGGGCTAACAGCGTAGGAAGTTTCTGTTTACTTTAATATAGGCTTACATGCATGGAAAAGGTACGATATATATTAAAGTAATTCTGAACACTTATAAAGTTCTAGTTCGAGGCTATTGGGGTCTACTAAAGACTTTTTTAGCTAAATATTTCTCTGGAAGTTTCTTCCGATGGCGACTCGCGCCGTTACTTGATAGCTTTGAGGCAAGCAAAAGCAATAATTTTTGTCTACGAAAATAAAACAAATCGAACAATCTTAGTAATAAACATGTAAATAGACTTTATTTAAAAATACCTATATCATATTAAACCTTGTCGTCTCACGTCACGTCCCCGCCGCGTCACGACACACGAGGCAGCGAGAATGCGAGGCTTATTAACTTTTTGCTAATGAGATGGGCCGACGGGTTAGAGTTGGCATTTTTAATTACTTTAACTCTGACGCCGTCTGACAGACGTTGCTCCACGTGAGGGTTATAATAGATAGAAGAATTTATTTGCCTAAATAATACGCAGCAAAAGATACTATCAGGGAAGTTAGGTTGGTTAAATGAGGTAGGTCTTCAACTAACTCTGTTTCGATTTCTTTGATGGTTTGGCAGTACCACCAATCAGCCTCACAATTCTACATCACGCTATTGAAGTTACGGCGAACGGCAAATATATATAGAACGACTGAAATGACGTCAACTATTCGATATTTTGATGCCATCATGATCAGAAGAAAAAACTCTATCGTCGTGTCTTACCAACATTTTTCTAGTTTTTACAGTCATCGAGTTATCAAAATTAATATTATCGTTATATACATACAATTCCTTACATTGCAACGTGCGTTTTTTGCTCATAGCTAAAAAAGCACTTTTTGTACATACTCGTAGCGGCATTTTAGCTCGAGGGCGGCAGTTCGGGCTTTGCCGAGTATGCTATCTTGTTCAGCCGGAAGATTTTCGTTTGCTGTTCCTTACCATCGCAATATGTACTTTTTTATTATTGGTGTGCCGATAACAATAATCAGTATAAAAAAACTGTTACAATTTCTGCAAACAATGAGACGTTTCATACACACTTGCTTTTAATAATTTTCCCCATGAGGCTGTTACTTAAAATAATTATACGGTAACACATGAAAAACGTCACAAATCAAATTAAGCCGAATCACAATAAATAAGAGAACAGAAGGAGGGTAGGAATCACTTGTCAAACGCACTCAGGTAGGCTTACGCGTAACTTTAAATTTTCACTCCCCACTGCAGTCTGTCCGCAAAATTCTACCTCCGATGTGACCCTTATTGAGACGAGATAAGACTCAATCTCGAAGGCAAATCAACTCCGAACGGACCGTAGCTTTTTACTAATTCGCCAAGTGAAAAGGGTTGAAGTAATACAGTTTACTGCTTATTCAGTATTTATATTCTGTCTTGCCCGGGGAGGAAATTAGTGAATTCGTACAAATTAACTGATAAAGGCTGCGATTGCGTGCAGCTGCGTAAGATTTTCGGCTCCATGAGTTTAATAAAACGTGCATATCGTTTATCGTCAGTAAAAATAAACTTTAATTATGTTTTTTTTTAATACAAACATCACAAAATATTAATAAAACCTACTTTTTACCTGCACTGTTTACACTATATTTACTTTACATTATAACGATTTTATAAGTAATACACGACCGGTTTCGAAATACATTATCATAAGGTTTAGGTAGTTTCGAATTAATAAGTATCATAAAAACAAAAATTAGGGTTGTCAGCATAACGGAACTTTGTTCAATTTAATTTTTAGACATCGAAAAAAAAATATTCGGCCAAACCCTGCGCTCTGATTGGTCGGAAGTATCGGGGTATTAACACTCAGGTCTCTTATTGGTGCGTACTGTTTTAGTTCGAGCGTTAGTTGGTTGGCGGTTAATTTCTCAGTGCCAAAAAACTGATAAGTTTCGGAAACAGATGGCTCACATTACTTCTCTGGTTAGAGGCTCGATCTTTAAAAAAAAATTTTGAACGCAGATCTTGTCATACGATAAAAAACACGTACAGCTCATACCTTTCCGAAACACATTACCTGCTCGTGTAGTGTGGGATCATCTCTAATCGGTCGTAATGTATTTATGATTATTGTCTACGCGCCGTACGCCCACGCACTACGGCAAAGGGTTCGGGGGATTGGAAAACAATTTTCCCTGTAATTTGTTTTTTACTTCGAAAGTACATTTTGTGAGTAATTCTCGTTGAGTCGTGTTTCGTTTAAGTAATATTTTTTTGAAGACTGTATTGTGTTGTTCATGGTATGGAAAACGATGTTATTTATCAGTTTTTTGGGTTTTCTGTTTAAACACGGTTTTATGAAACTCTTGATGCTAGGTAAATTTTGAACATTCGTATTCAGGGTTCCGTACACAAAGGGTACTAAGCAAAATGTCCAAAAAAACAAAAAACCTGACTGCAGGAACCATCGCGATTTAAACATCGAGTTATATATATTTCTAGAATGGTTATTTCAAGCCTTTTATTTTCATTATCTTCTCGACCTAAATAGGCGGAAAAAACTTTGACTTAAAAATCAATCGTCATCCACCATTCGAACTTGGCTGATTTTTTAAAGATTTTTGCCATGTTTGAAAACTTATATTCTATGAGAGAAAGCATAAATAGTTATGATTAGCTTTTGAGATTTTTGACCAGATGGTTCATGCAACCAACAAAAGTAATTATTTTGATGTTATTTTAGCTAATCAAAATCATAAGAAAAAATACAAAGAAACTTAGAAATCAGATCTAATGTGTAAGCACGTAATTAAAAAAAATATATAGTCATAGATGTGATTGAATCATTGAATTTTCAATTAGAAAATTAAGAAATAAACAAAAATATATATATCAAATACTCTAATGACAATATTCTCTTTCTTTATATAACCTTTCACCTAACGCTGTATAGCATTCGTGAGACACTCCAAAACACCATTAAGGTCATCGTCCAACCGCCGCAACTGTCACTGACCATCGATCTGTCAAATTAGTCGCGCGCGCCGAGCACCCTAACAAAGCCAATCACCAGATCTATCATAATGACATCGATTTCCCATCCTATAGCCCCCGGCTACACCTCACACAACTTGACACGTCAAGAGGTGTACTAATAAGACGAGTGCGTTTTGCTGTTTGAGCTGACCCTACACTCATTTTAAAAATTGTATGTGAAGTTTCTATTCATAAAAACTTTACATACAACTTAAATATATATAAAGCTGAAGAGTTTGCTTGTTTGAACGCGCTTATCTCAGAAACCACTGGCCGGAATTGAATTTCATTTTGTTTTGGGTGATTTTTTCTATTACTTATTATATATTATTTATAGTAGCTTATCCTAGATAAATTTTATCGAGGAAGGCTATAGGCTATAATTATAATATCACGATACAACCAAGTAGAGCAGTGATCAAAAAATTTTATAAAAACGGGGTAATTTATAAAGTTTCACGCGGACATAGTCGCGGGCAATATAAGTATTATATATAAGTATTATATAAGTATATATATAAGTATTATATAAGTATAGAGAGGAAATGCGTTTTGACAGGATTTGTTGCATAGAAGCAAAAACTAGCAGCCCTACCACATAAGATTTAAGCACCTGTTGAGCAGATTAAAAAAATCAGTTCATAATTGAAGACATAAGCAGAAGAAGCGGGTAACTAGCATTTTAAAAACTGACGGTTTTTAGCATAAATGAATGCTTTAGGCCCGGAGAAAAAGTTCGAAATTAAAATAATGTGGATTTGATGTATAGATAGACAAGCTAAATAATGAAATCGCAATGAGCATTTACTGGAATGTTGCAAAATGTTAGTTATCCGCTTTATCCACTCACGTCTTCAATTCTGCTAAAACAACAGTTCAACAGATGTTTTAACAGATGTGCTAAATCACTTGTGGTAAGGTGCTAATGTTGCCCTTTGTTGTTGGTTCCGCGTAAATAAATATTTTTTCTAATAATATGTTGTCTATGTTCTTATTCATAATCTATCTTAAGCCAACGTGTAATTTTTTGACAGTCGCGAAAGTAGTGTCGGAACCCATACACTAGCTTTTACCCGTGATTACGTCCGCGTGAAACTTTGTAAATTGATCCCGGATTTGATTACTGCTCGACTCCTATAGGTCGTAGCGTGATTATATGTAGCCTATAGCCTTCCTCGACAAATCGACTAGCCTAAACAAAAAGATTTTTTTACTTCCGTCTAGTAGTTCCTAAGATAGATACAAATAAAATTGTTACATAACACAAGTTGTCGAGGCTCGTTATGTGCCTTACTCTTGTCACTTTTAAACATATTTCTGTATTTTAATGACAAACAATAAACAAAATGGCCACTTAACCTCCACGCGTGTGGTTATTAGGCAAACTTTTATCACGTCCCGCTCACATCTGACGTACGGTACGTGTCTAATAAGACGCGGCGCAATTAGCGCGAGTCTGCCACCGCCTTTATACACTTGACGTCACTAATTATACGAATTATATTACGTGCGACCAACTCGCTAGTGTAAGACGTAAGTGCATCGATTATTACCGGTAATGTTGAGTAGAGGTGGCTTGGATGAATATAAATTATAATAAAAGAAAATCGGCAAAATTATTTGTCGAAAATAATTTTGCCGATTTTCTTCTATTATAATTTTTTCTTCTTTATCACATTTACGCCCACGACTTTTAAACGACTGACTGACATTTCGTCTCAATACATGAAAACACTCTTATGATCATAAAGTACAAAAAAAACAAATGAAAATTGCTTTATTCCCATTGATGCCCAAAGCGGTGGTAGACACCGTAGATATAAAGCTCTGAAATGTTTTTTTAATTACTTTTGAACGTCCGTGGCCTAGGTCTTACCCACACGTTTGGTGCAGGTTCAAACCCGGGTGATTTCGATCTCAAGTACATAATACGGATGCTCGTTCCCGTGAAAGATCCATGGTTCCGCATAAATGTACCGGTTCTGCCGGACTTTTATGTATTTTAGTTTGACCACTTTAGTTATACCACGGCCTACCAGAAAACAGGTGCGGAACAGCGTTGTGCTGTGTTTTGTTCAGTGAGTGAGTTTACTGGTAGCCCAACTTTCTTAATCACACCTATCTATATTCCCATTCATATACTCTCATAAAAGGTCAGCAAGGCCCTTGCAACTCTTCAAATGTTGCGAGTGTCCATGGACGACGATTATCATAAAAAATAAAAATATTTTAAGTTTGCCCAAATACGCCGAGGTTCAAAACTTAATTGTGGTCAGAAAAAAACCATTCAATGGCAGTCGAAGTGGACTTTTACATACAAATTGTATTATGGAAGTGTATTGTAAAATTTTTTATCGAATAAATGTGTATTTTTTTTTAAATCATGATATCTTTACTTTTTTATCGATAAAACAATCCCATCAAAATTTACTCAAAAAAAAATTAAAATATTTTTGGCACTTACGTATTCTCATCTCTAATGAAGCTGGGCGCTGACGTCGAGTGTCATAATGGTTTCCTTTCCAGGGCCTTTGTGGGAGCAACTTTCCAACTCTTCGCTGGGAGTAACTACAAGTGGCGTAGAGTGCTACGCCGTAGCCGCTACGACGCTACGAAGTTACGTAGCCGCGTAGCTCGTAGCTTAGATAAAGCCTCTGTGTCACATGCTATTACAATTTATTAAAGGGATATAACCGATATAGAGCGCCTGTAGCCTAGTGGGTAAGACCTTTGGTTCGCACTCGAGAGGGTGCAGGTTCAAACCCCGGTTGAGGCGTGTACCAATGAGACATTTTCCGATTTCTCAAAGTACATAATACGGATGCTCATTGCCGTAGTAGGGCCACGCTTCGGCATGAATGGGCTGGCTCCGGAGTGATACTACGGTCTCACAGAAAAATGGCGTAAAACGGCGTTGTGCTGTGTTTCGTCCAGTGAGTGAGTTTACCGGTGGTCTCTAATCCCTAATCCCCCCATCCCTCAAAAAAGGCAACACAGCTGTGACTCTTCGGATATCTCGAATGTCCATGAGCGATGATAGTTTCCATCAGGTTACCCGTCTGCTCGCTTGTCCCCTAAAATATTATTAAAAAATATATATAACCACGTACAATTGAATACTAGCTATGCCCCGCGGTGTTACCCGTGAAAAAAATTGCGAATGTGTTAATCCAGAATAACATCTACCTCTATGCCGAATTTCATTTCGCCGACGGAGCATTTTTTTCAATATTCCTGGGTCTTGGATGTGTATTAATTATATTGTGTAATTTCCGTTGTCTGGTACCTGTTACGAAGTCTCTCGGGTACTTAGCACGGGGCCAAACTGACGCGGTGCGTGACGTTAAGTGTCTATAGATATTATTATATTATTAATATTATGAACGATAATTTTTCGAGGATCAATTTATATCATATAGTATCGATATATTATTTCTTAATGCCACAAAAGTTATTTTACAAAAAAATCTCATATGGATTTTCAGTCTCCACATTTCAATTAGCAAAATTAACATTTTAATTACACTTTCCACACATAAAACCGTATAAAGCCTCAAACAGCCTCAACTCGGTCCAATATCCACTCTCGTTGAGCAAACATCTCATAGTTCTTGGAGGCTTCTTCGTATCTCCCTATTTGTTCGTCTGTAATTACGACGTCAAAAGAAACATTTATTAATTTGTCGGCAAATGTTGACTGTTTATAAATAAGGTGTCTGTATCCTTTGAGGCGCTCCATCGGCGTGATTGAGATGAATGTTGGTGTTACTATTTATATAACTTTGGTTTGCGGCTTTGCTCGCGTGGTATTCAAAAATTGGTAAAAAATGTTTTTTTTTTCAAAACCCAAACGTCGCCTTACTCTTCATTCTATCAACTAAGTCTAAGCTACAAATCGAGTCGAGTTAAAAAAAATAAAAACAAACAAATAAATACACTTTCCCGCTATTTTAAAATATTAATATAATAATTTAAAAGAAGGTCTACAACGTGATGGACTTAATATGAGATAAAATGTAAACCTTAGTGCAAAAAAAATTAAATTGTAAATTTAAAAAAAAATTAGTTAATTTATATAATGGGCATTAGTTAATTTAATGAAAAAAAAAACTTTTCCATTCATAATATTACTAGTATACTAGTAAGAATGTAATGTTATAGTAGAAACACACGGCGACTCTTTGTGGCGATGCTTGTGGGGATAAAATCACTCGCTTGCATCGATACAATCGTGAAGCAGTTGCTGTGCACACGACGTACTCATTCGGTCAAGATACAAGCACGATGTTGAAGATATTTTGCCGTGGGAGAGCCATGACTCGGCACGAATCCCTGTTCCCTCATACAGGCCGCCAAAGCACTTGCAACTCTTCGGATGTCACGAGTGTCCATGGGCGACGGCACTTGCTTTCTATCAGGTAGCCCGTCTGCTCGCTTGCCCCTTGCTTAATAATAATACACGTAACTTGCTAAAACCTTTACCTTGCGGTAAAACCTACTTATTTTATCGAGGGACATCTGATAAACTCTCAATTTCCGATGTTGTCGAACAATTTACGGAGTTCGCAAATGTTGTGGCTATTAAAGTGAAACATCGAATGAGTAAAAGTTTATAACTTGGACCATCGGCTTATGAGCGAACTCGTATTCTTCAACACGTCTCGGAAGAAAAAAAAATCAGCCTACCGACGAAATCGGTTCGATGTATATTTTTTTACTTGATTAATATATTTTAAACTGTAATTTATACTTTGTGCAAATGCTGTAATTATTGTATTTCTTGCAATATTGTTATATTCTTAGTAAGTGACATTGTCTTTTTGAGAATAATGAATCTTCATTCTTTAAGCCGAATGCGGTAGGCGAGAATAGGTAATGCAGATCCAGCTGACCTACTAATGTTAAAAAGAAAAAGGCGCTGGAGGCTAGCTAAACAACAAATTGACTGTGTGTCGTTTGGTAAATTCATGGCTTAGCTTCTCTAAGCGAATGCTATTTTCAATTAATTTTAGGCATCGATTCATGGCTTTTCATTTTCAAATAAAAATGAAAAGTAAATTTTTTTAGGGTTCTATACTTACCCCGAACACTTAGATCTCATTAATTCTGAAGGTACTCAACATCCTATAAAAATTTAAGTGAATTACTACTAACATGTTTCGGTAGCTCTACTAGGTAGTAATTTTAGTCGTAGTAGAAGGTAGGAAATAATTTACAAAAAATTACATGTCACCGTCACAAAAATTATTTTCAATGAAGCAGCTGAAACTGAAAAATTCTATCCGCCCATTAAAAAAGTATTCAAAGCTAAGCTGTGTATTGGCAAAAGTATTCAAAACTAAGCTGTGTATTGGCAAAAGTATTCAAAGCTAGGCTGTGTGTTGGCAAAAGTATTTAAAGCTAAGCCGTGTGTTGGCAAAAGTATTCAAAGCTAAGCTGTGTATTGGCAAAAGTATTCAAAGCTAAGCTGTGTGTTGGCAAAAGAATATTTAAAATATAATGTTGCACATGGACAAAATACTATTGGTGTATGAGTATTTTTATAATATTTTTTACATCATTAAAATATAAATCATTAAAAAATTACTTGGGTAAAAATTGAAGCGTAAAGCGTAATATAATACATTCGTTATAATATCGTAGGGGTGAAAATACTGCGCTAATTGTGTCTGTGTGTGCGATATATCTCAATATGATGCTCCCTGAGGCGCCGGTAACGCGCGTTTTTACTTCTGATACGAGGATACATTAAATTATTGTTAAGGGTGACTTGATAATTGAATGACGAATATTTTAATAACTTTTAGGATTTAGATGGTAGAGTATTTTGAATTCGACTCTTGACTTTTTTTATTTGTTACATATAACATCATTTTTTATTTGTTACATATAACATCATTTTTTATTTGTTACATATAACATCATATTTTATTTGTTACATATAACATCATTTTTTATTTGTTACATATAACATCATTTTTGCACTCTTGATACTAATTCTGGAATGCTAAATACTCACCAGTTATTAAAAATACCTACCCCCTTATGCATAAATATATTTAAACAGTGTTTAACTACTCAAGTTTGGTTGTCCTTTTCTATAGTGTGATGTTTTCAATATTCCAGAAAAGCAATACCAAATGTGCCAAAAATATGTTCAATACACCAAAAAGTCCCTATTCAGTCAATAAATGGCTGAGTACAATACAAAAATCGTTTTGTGATTAGATATTGAGGCCATTTTTTTTTGGTCTCTCCCGTAAAATTGCCAATTTTGAATTGTGACTTTAATAACCAGCACATAACCAGCGATATGTTTTTTAACATAAAAGCTTTCTAACTGGGAAGTCTATCGTGATTGAATCATACTTTCTTATTCCTCTGACAGCGTACACGCGTCAAATATTACAATACGCAAACAAAATATGGCGTGCGCGATATTTTCACCTGTCTCCGGCAGCGGAAATATAAGAAAGCGGCGGCCGCAGATTGGAACCAGTTAATTTCACCCCACAAACAAATTGACAAAGTTCGGAGCGGGGTACATTTCACCCCCGCCCTCCCGCCGCCCCCTAACCCGCCCCGTACACCGCGCAGGAAATTAAATTTCACATCCGAACAAGAGTTCCACTCACCGCGGGCACGTCGCGATGTCGCGAGGTCGCGTGACGCCGCGACCTGTGATGTCGCGAGCTCGCGTGAACAATGACCGGATATAATTAAAAGCTGACAGTATTACCAAAACAGTGCTCCAAGTTTATAACAACTCCCGCATCGGTTTCGGTGACAAAAATGTAATGTGAAAAAATGATCAAAAGCATTTTACTTGTCAGACAATCCGGATCATCCGGCATTGCCTAACCAAACAAGGAAATAACACGTTGCCAACGCGGTCAATACCATTGGACCACAGAAACGTCTAAGTTTACAGGTCCATTTACTTACTCAACCCCTTCGAAATTACGCCATAAAAAATTAATCAACCTTCAACCGAAGCTCAGATATTACAAATAGGAACTAACCATAACTAATCCATCTATTTCGCAATTAAAGGGCCGTTCGGATCCCGTAGACCTGGGGTCACTGCGAATTAGCCATTAGCGTCCCGAGCCGTGTTTACACCGGCCCCTGACCTTTGCCCTCCGAGAGAAACCTCACACTAAAAGGCGAGGGCCCTCCGAGACAAAGCCTTAACACGAGTGTAAAAAGGACAAAGGCTGATAGCTTTCGGATTACCGGAGGGCCGCTGAAGGGCCCCGTTAACGAGATTATTACGGGATGAACCCGCCACCGTAAAGTTCACGAACCTAATCAACGCTAATTATTATAAAAAAGATTTTACGCCGTCCGGTAATGTGTTGGCTTACGCGTGTTAACAGACTACAGACTGTACAGAAAGGGTTAATTAATTTCATAAAAAGTTTGCACCTGTATGAACCGGGACCTATCTATATATTAATACGCGAGCGAAAACTTTGTACCCCTTTTTACGAAAGACGCGCAGATGAAAAAGCATGAAATTTCTATCAGTTATTTTATATTAAAGAAGGAGCGTGGAATACCAATTTTATTTTATAATATGCTTTAATATTGCTTATTTGTAATAAATTAACTACGCACACAACAACACGTACACTACAATATTTGAGCATTTTATTGAGCAAACGGAATTCACCCGAAGGAAATAGAATAGAATAGAATACGTATTTATTTTCACATCACACAAAACAATATCAACTACTTTTGCTCATGGACACATACAACACTAGAAGTGTTACAGGTGTATCATCGTAATATTATAAGGATTAAACTGGATAGTAACATCCCTTATGTGTGTTATGTAAATAATAAGTTTTCTAATGATATGCATGACATCAAAATTATATTGGCCGTATATTAATTACAAACAACGTCAACGGCTAATATGAATAAATCTCGAAGAATCCTACAAAATATTTCACTTATTTACTCAAAAAGAAAATCCCAGTGAAACACAAATGAGGGTTAGAAAAATAAAAGAAAAATACATTTGAATTGACTTCGTCTTTTTTGAAGCGCTTTCTGAAACTCCTTCGATACAGACATTAAAAAGTTTCAACTTCGACGAATCCTAATAGTCTTTATTGACATAAATGTTTTATTCAATGGGTGTCCACGCCAAAGCAAAACGGAAACCTCATTACAAAAAACAGTTTCGCTCTCTGCTTTCTTAAAAATACCTTCGAGTATTCCAAAGATATACAAAAAGAACTGTAATATTAGAACACTAAGGACCTGTTTCACCGCGTCGGTCGGATAGTCTGTCCACAACTTTTTTGACAGATCTTCATGTGTGTAAAATCTGTCAAATTACTTGTAGAAACATTATCAGTAATTGGTAAAAGAGGTCTTTGTATAAAAAATTCCAGCGTCAGTTCGTCGTGTTTCCTTTGTGTTACCAATGTTTTATAGTCGAAATGGCTTTACCGATTTTTATCAAATTTTGTATGCACATTCAGTAGGTCAGAGAGTTAGATAACATATATTTTGCATACCTCTAAGTGTTAAAAGTTGTTCGCAGCTCAGTGTACAATTCATCCTTAACAACAACGTCTAATGAAGTTGACACGGCACAGCTAGTAACTTACAAACAATAGGGAATATGCGTGTAAAACAAAATTTATTGAATGCGAATTATTATGATAGTGGACCTAAAGATATACAGAATCACAAAAAAATCTCTGAATTCTGTTGATAAATAACTAAGATATTAGCGATGTAAGTTTTCTACCCATCTCTTTCTCTTAAA
>JAOTAV010000027.1:589581-610678 GCA_026546445.1 Cyclargus thomasi | reverse complement strand
TCACGTATTTAGTGTCACGTGACTGCTGACTGGCTGGAACTTGGCTGGGAATAAGAGATCATAATAACCCCCCTGGTCTGGTTCCGGGGGTCGCGGGTTCGAATCCCACCGACGGATCAAAAGTTTTTCAATGTTCCCGGGTCTTGGATGTGTATTCTATGTATATTATATAATAAAAATCTTAAATATGTGTAAAGTATAAAAGTATTAAATTTATTTCCGTTCTCTGGTACCTGTAACACAAGTCCCTTGGACATTTACCACGGGGTTAGATTGACTGGTGTGAAGCGTCCATTGATTAAAAAAAAAGATTCGCTTTGCACTGTCAAGGTTTCTGACCTATAATAACAATTATTATTGTAATATCACAAACTTCTAACGCTTTAGCCCGGCCGCACACTATCCGAGTTTCTGATCACAAAATTCAGACGTCCCGCCAGAAGATATTCTGCTCATATGTTTTGTTGTAGACCCCGCATGCTATACGAAAATTTCTAAAAGGTTTTTGTATGGTATCTGACCGACGCGGCGTCCGAATCTTTCTGACTAAAAAAATTGATAAAGTGCGGTCGGGTTAAAAATGTTAGAAATGCTTGACGTGTCGTTTTCCTCTGACATCAATAATGGATGTTTCTGGACCAGTAGGGCTAGCATACCGTCAGTAGTCATACGAAAACAAAGACAAACTAATAGATTGTTGGGATAAACGTAACACATTTCCTTTGTCTATCTTACTGTAGAAAGAAACACTCTCTCGCTCGCTATGCTAGGGCCGCTGATGTTTTAAGGGTTGTTCGCTAGTAACTTAGTCGTTTGTAATCCGATTTTAATGATTATTTTTATATTCGAAAGACGATATTTGACGGAGGTCTAATAATTACTTGATATTATTTAATTTTTAATATTTATTTTTTTAATGATATGTAGCAGAGGGGTTACCCGATGGAAAGCAATTACCGTCGCCCATGGACACTCGTGACATCCGAAAAATCGCAAGTGCATTGCCGGCCTTTATGAGAGAATTGGGAATGTACTTGAGATCGGATAACGTCTCATCGGTACACGCCTCTACCGGGATTTGAACCTGCACCCTCTCGAGTGAACCAAAGGTCTTACCCACTAGGCTACGGACGCTCTAAATTTGATAAGCTAATTCGTTTTGTGTTTGTATCAGAAAGTAGCCCCACCGTGGATACTGCTTGTTCTGTCGTCGTTGTATTGGCGGGCCCGCGACAATAACGCCAACGCGCTGCACTGCCTGCTGCCCGCCGCGAGACAGGTGCCGCCGCGGTACAAGGTGAGATTTTACTAATACATATATCACCAGACGGCCTACGATACATTAACATGATATATATCTCTCACGAGCGATATCGACATATATCTCTACTCCATGACATGCGTAAGTCGAGAGACGAATTTCTCGTTCGTAGACTGGCATCGAAAAAAATGTACATTCATAATATCAAAATCTCAACTAAACTCGATAAAAATGTGACGTCAAATAAGGATTCTTAACAAAAATAGCACAGATTATAAACAAAACACAGTATTGTCGACAATCACGACATTTTTTTTTGTCATGTTAGGGTCAATAGAGATGAAGAGATAAACCGGGAAACGTTGAGAAAACGTGTAGACTAAATTATCACGATGAAGCATCTTTGCTCCGCTGGATACCCGGGGAATTTTGCATCTTTTCCATTATAAGATAAACCTTTACTGGACTTAAGCCTTAAATTTTGGGTCCTCCACGTTCAAGGCCATGGGTTTTTTTAATCGGTTCTATAATTTCGGATATGACCGATCTCAAACATACACACAAGGCCTGTAGATATGTCAACTCAGTTGTGCGCGCGGCCCTTTGTGTACTAGTTGGTGCCTGCAACTTCCTTGCGTGAAAACTTGTATATCACGCGGAAACCGTAATTTTTTCCCGGTATAAAAAGTATCCTATATGTTGTTCAGACCTAATAGCTTCTAAACAAAAAAAGATTTATACAAATACGTCCAGTAGTTCCTGAGATTAGCTAACACAAACACATAAACAGACAACTTTTTCTGTCGATATGTGTTCTATTACTGTTGCTTAGCGTCCCCACATTGATTATTTTGTAAAATTATTTTTACAAAATAATCAATGTGGGGATGCCAATTTTACTGTTTTATTATATGTATAGATATACAACATTTATTCGTGTTGCAGTTTGAGTGAACGAGGTTCATTCCTGTATGTAATAGGGCCTCGCTCACAACTGAGTTGAACTATTTGTTCCTCTTCTCATTATTAGTTAATAGTTTATTTAGATTAATAGTATTAATTAATGTGTTTCGAATTTTATTTAATACAATAGTATTGTTTAGGACATAGTGCTGGTGTCGCTGGCGTCCGTGTACCTGGAGATGGGCTACATAGACGAGGCCATCTCCGCCGCCGAAGAGGCATTCAAGATGGCCGTCTACGAGGTAATGTCTCTTACACGAGAACACTTGAAAATACATATTACAGGAAAACTTTTGTGTACAGTTCCTGACAGATGATTTATTTAGTAATCTATTAACTTGTCCCTGGAAAGTCAGAATTTACAAATTCATCAAACCTAGAAAAGCGAACCATAAATTCTTAAATTCGTTTTTTCGACTCCTATCGTGTGCCATATCAGCCCAATGCATCGTAAGTTCGGCCGCGTAAGTTTGACTTAAGGTGTTTATACACTAACACCGTTTGTCCACAGCACGCCGTCACCGTGAATGAGATTGCTTCGGCCCGATAAATTGCCATCTTATGACATACAGTGGCGTTGTATACGCCACTACAGTTCGGCGACGATATGGACGCTAGAGCAATGTCGTTAGAAATGAAACCTTTAGCTTAAATGTTAAAGTTGAATTTCATTGGACCAAAATAATATCGTTCATTCATTCCAGCCGGCGACGAACTTTGCGGTGTCGCAGATCAACATGGTCCGCAAGCACCGCAGCACGCAGCTGTTCCACCTCAAGCAGACGGTGCGGGTCGAGCGAGGGTTCATGGGCGGGCTCGCGCGGCGCCTGCTCGCCGCGTGGGCGTGCGTGCTCAAACACGTCAACGCTATACACGAGATGGGTGGGTCTTATGTTCAGACAACTCTGAGGCATATTATATAAAACCTATTAAAAGTTTCGGATAGTGTGCGTGGTCTACAATATATGAACAGTGTGCGTGTCGAGCACGGATTTATGGGCGGGCTCGCGCAACGCCTGCTTGCCGCGTGGGCGTGCGTGCTCAAACGTCAACGCGATGTGGGTGCAAATCGGCTTAAGCAACTATTGGCTGTGATTTGCAACTGGGTCCTGAGGTCATCAAGATTGCCAGGGCCTAAGCCATACTTAACAAAACAAACAATAATTTTTAATTTTAATATATGGCAGTTATTTAATATTCATTTTATTAGTTACCTTACATTTATTGAATCAAGTATATTTTCAGATTTCCGTGAGTCGGAGATGTGCACGCCGGTTGAGCCGGGCGTGAATGTGGTGTGCGAGAAGGGCGGCGAGAGCTGCTACATAACCAACATCAGGTGCCGCGACACGCAAGGTAATTGTTGTATTACTTTAATCCTAAGTTGTTTTGTCTGTGAAACACTTGTGCAGTTCATCCTAGTCGTGGACGTGGCTGTGGGCGTCCGAGTAAAAACTTACTAACACATACGTATTACAGAGTTGATCTATCTGTAATATGCGGGAAGCGTACACTAACGCGCACCCTCGAATTGCAACACGTCTATTTTGAAGGACAAATAAACGACAGAGCAAAATTGAGCACTTGTTTTTTTAGGCGCGTCGCGTATTACCCGCCCCCGTAATTAACAGTAATATAAAATCCTACGATAGCTATACTAATTGAGTCGACCATTCGACCACACGGCCTCACAGTAAACGGGCGTGAAACAGCGTAGCGTTGTGTTTCGTTCAGTGAGTGAGTTTTCCGGTAGCCTAACTGCCTACATTTGATTTTCTATGCTATTCCTGTTTACAACCGCCTTAGCCTATTTATAAAAGAAGGTCGGCAACGTTTCTGATGTTATAATTAACCGTGGGCGATAGCAGTTGCTTTCCATCAGGTGATCGTTTACCCTTTTCATTAAAAAAAATTTCGTAGACAGCACAGTTTGTATTTGTTGTTAATATTTCAGCTGACGTGGGCGGTCTGCTGCAGCTGTTGGACCGCTCTGGCGAACGCTCCGCCCTCATAGACGACAAGTTCTTTGAGTGGGTGTTGGCGACCGCGCCCGCCGCGCGCGATGCGCCAGGCCACGCCCACCACTTCGCCGCCATGATGCACGTCGTGTCGCAGCTGAGGGGCTGCGGGACGAAGGGCTGCAGCGGTTAGTATAGATAGTACGACTCATGTTCACGTGGCTCTATGTGTTAGTAGAGCTCATAAGTCCGGCTGAACATCATCCGAATTTCCGATCAGAAAAATCTAGACGCCTGTCAGATACCATACAAAGAAGTAATAGAAATTTGGAATAGTATATGGCGTACTACAAATAAACATGAGCAGAGTGCGTTTACCTGACAAGGCAAGGCGTCCGAATTTTCAGATCAGAAATTAGGATAATGTGCGACGGGACTACTCGGACGGTGCCAGCCGTGTCATTGCCACATAAATCATAGTTGTATATTCACAAACGCTCACACACACATTGGGCCGCGCGCACAACAGCGTTGTGTAACTGATACTATAGGTCGGTTCCGCACGACTACATTAAGTATTTTGCGGGAAACCTTTTCCAGTAAAAAAGTAAGAGAATTTAGCTGCGGTGTAAGTAATTTGTCATGATTTGTATAAACAAGCGCCCCAGTAACTTGAGTTTGCCGCTGCTATCTAACATTAAACTCTTCTAGCGATCTTATACGTTCCCGATTCGTTGCGCTTACTATATTCTACTTACCTAAGTACGTGCCATAGTACTGTGAAAACAGACATCGCATAACGCGTGCGATATTGTGGACCGATAATCAAATCAATCAAATCAAAATCTTTTTATTCAAAATAAGTACTTCAAGTACACTTTCTGAACGTCGAGACTACGTTGCCTACCACCGGTTCGGGAACTAACCCGGCGAGAAGAACCGGCGTAAGAAACGCACGGGTCCATCTTTTACCTATAAGATGGAAAATAACAATAATATGTCTTAAAACTAATTTAATAAACAATAACTGTTTTAGATACAAAAGTAATTGTAAGTCATTGTAAATATTACAATATATTGTAACTTATTTGTAAAATAGTTATAAATAATAAATGAAAAAAAAAAACAAAGTTACATAACTATTGTAAGTCAAGGTTTTAAATATTATACAGAAGCAGCCTGGTAAGCAGCCATCTTACTCCCAGGATGTGCTGTCGTTAATAAAATCATTAATTTTATAGTAAGCTTTAGCCCACAAACGTTCTTTTACGACTTTTTTAAACTTATTTATAGAAAGATTTTGAACGTTTTAAACCCTTAAAAGATTTACTTACTTTACTAAGCCTGATAACCGGTAAATCTAACTTGTGCTGATTTCTAGTATTTCTACTGTGAATATCATTTTTAGATTTAAATTTACTTAAATTCTTTTAAGTAGTTCTTATAGTAATATAGTCTATAAACATAATATATAATTCATAAGACTCATCTGCCGGCCTACGATACACCAACGTGATATCTTTCTCTCTTGAGCGTAGTCAAAATAGTCTATATCGACATATATCTCTACTCCATAACATGCGTACGTCGAGAGACGAATTTCTCGTTCGTAGACTAGCATCGAAAAAACCTTACTCTTCTCACAATATCAAAACCTCGACTAAACTCGATAAAAATGTGTTGTCATGTAAGGGTTCGTTGACAAAAATAACACAGATTAAAAAAAAAATACAATAATTATTTTCGACAAACTCGAGAAAAATTTTTGTCATGTTAGGGTCAATAGAGATATAGAGATAAATCGGAAACCGTCGAGAAAACATGTAGACAAAATTATCAGAATGACTTATCTTAGCCCCGCTAGTGTGCTTTTTAAAAATAATATTGGTGATAACTACATTTATTTATTAACGCTTTATGCCTATTTCTGGACTCTATAATCTAAACCTAATAATTTAAAGCTTAAGAGTTTGTTTTTTGGAACGCGCTAATCTCGGGAACTACTGGCCGGAGTTGAATTTTTTTTTGAGTATTGGTGACTTCTTTTATTATACAGGGCTATAAGATATATAACATCACGCTGCAACCAAAAAGCCGAGCAGTTATCAAAAAATGTTGTAAAAACAGAATAGCTTATAAAGTTTCACGCGGACGTAGTCGCGGATAAGACCTAGTAATTTATATTACAGGACGTCATAATGGTATTCATATTATTTCCAATTAAAATTATGAGGTTAAAAGAAACATAACTTTTATCTATTTTAAACTATAATATATACATTTGCTGTACGCCTATAGTTACACAAACCCTATTACAATACAGCGATAAAAACAATTATAAGTCCGGCGCACACAATTGAAAACCTTTAGAACCCGGTCACGTATGGCCGAACAAAAAGTTACATGTAAATATTTCGAGGGACCATCGGGGGGCAAAAAACGGGCCCCCGGTCGTAGATATGATAATCCCGAGTATGTAAAATAGTGAAATTTAAGGCCTCTCCATGTGAAGAATTGGGGCCGCTCGCTGCGAATTATTCTAATGCGGCCCTTTTATTCCCGTCACACTCCTACACTCATTTGTATTTCAATAAAACACTAGCCCTATCTAAACAGCCTTCGATAGACTCGTTAGCCTCCGGCGATGCTTCACATGCAAAGGCTTAATCGCCGTGTATTGTAATAATATGTTAACTTTGCATTAATATGAGTTTAATATCAATCACTACCTTTTGCTTGCGACTTCACTTGTGTTATAAGAGGTGTTACACAAACTTTTATAGGCTTTTTTATTTTTAGAGCGCAGAGAGGGTACAAGTTTAAATTCCGGTGGAGGCGTGTAATAATGAGACATTTTCCGATCTCAAATACATAATACGGATGCCCATTGCCGTGGGAGAGCCATGCTTCGGCAAGAATGAGCTGGCTCGACCGGAGTGATACCACGGCCCCACTGAAAACTGGCGTGAAAAGACGTCTTGATGTGTTTCGTTCAGTTTACCTTCCAATCCCCTTTCCGATTTGATTCCGAAGTTGGGCCACCGGTACGGGTACCCTAAATATCATAAAAAAGGGGGATGTAGAAGTTTTTGATATATTTTTTAGAAGATGGTTTAGTCATAACTTCCTCCCGCATGTCAAATTTTGACCCTATCCAGTAGCTAGGGCTGTTCGTTAAAGGTTTCTATGGCAATCAATGAGCCAGACCGTTGAGTTAAATGTACTTAGACAATAAACATGAAAATGCAAATGAATAGTGAAAAGCCATATTAGTGTTAGAATCTCCCTGCCGATTGTAAAGTGAAAATGTATTTCGAAAATCGTCCCATAAAATCGCCAAAAAAAAGGCTCACAAGCAAAACGACGAGTCCCAAATCGAAAAAGTAATTGCAGATAAGATTTACACCGAACAAAAAGTGTACGTCAGCAACAATAAGACCCCGGACAGTATCGGGGCAGCATTGTGATGCGAAATAAAGCGCCGTCCATCCATGTATCTGGATGGCTGCGGGGGCCATAACTCTTCCGCCAGCTGTCGTCTTCCTGTCGCAAACCTCTTTTTACCGGGGTTCTGCCGGCGGCCATCGGTCATCCCTTGAACGAGTTCGCCTCTTTATCCATCGGGTTAAGAATGGCGAGGCCCCCATTCGTTAGGTATTCAAATTATTTGGCGTTCAGTTTTTTGCCTACCTACGTCCTTTTGTGCGTCACTTAATTAATCAAGGGTCCGATGTAGACGTTGGATTTTGGTCGAGCTGTATGTGTATTTATGTTTTGTATCTCTAGCTTTTTCTCGCGGCTTCGCTCGCGTAAGAAGTACCCTTATTATAACTGAGAAATTGTGTTTGACGGTTCTTCCTTCACACCTAAAAGAAGTAACCAAATGAATTAATTTTGGCATAACATTAGTTGAATATATGGAGAGTAACATAGGCTATTTTAGGTCTTGGAAAAACATCACGTTTTTGAAAAAAATTGTAAATTTATCAACATACAAACTCCACGCGAGCGGAGCCGCGTGCAAAAGCCAGTTTTTATGTATACTTTCAAGCGTTCATTCCGTATTTCCACTAAAAATGATTTCAACGAATTCTACTCCTCTGGATATAACCATAGGAGTAGAATTTAGCAAAATCATTTTTAGTTAAACATCAATATTCTCAACTTACATACCGGATGTTACATTGTAGCCGTATCCGTTAATTGACTTGGACTCTACTGATTTACCGTTGATTTTTATAGATTTAAACACACAGTATGTATGTTTATATATATGTATAATTGTTTGGTACGCTCTGCAGCCTAAACGGCTTGATGGATTTTAACGTATGAGGCATCGTTAGATTTGTATTGATAGTGCAAGTGACCTGGACACATGATGGTGGACTTCGAAGTCAAATTTTTTTCCCGCCCATTTCAGTCGAGTAGGTATCAAAATTAAAGGCTTTGAATAGCCATCCTATAAATATATCTAACTTGATGTTTAAATTACAATTGTTCCTGCAGTCCGGTTTTCTGTTTTTGGACATTTGGCTTATTGGCTTATTTAATGTCTACTTTTAAAAAAGCAGCAAATGTAACACTTTATTTTAAAAAATACAAAAACAATATTTTCTTATATTTTTTTGTCATTTTTAAAATAGAACAAAGAGATAAAATGCAAAAGGTTGATACCCGCAATTTCGTTGCGCAAAAATTTGTATATCACGGGAACCGTACATTTTCCCGGGATAATAAGTATCTTAGTGTCGTCTAGACTTAATAGCCGTTGAATTAAAAAAAAGATTTATTCGAATCCGTTCAGTAGTTCCTGAGATTAGCACATACAAACAGATAAACACCTTTCTTGTCGATTTGTGTTCCATCACTGTTCCTAAGCCCCCCCACACCCCACATTGATTATTTTTTAAAAATATGAATTGTACAGACACGCCTGTTTTATTGTTTTATTATATGCATAGACAAAGCCTATAATCAAAACGACTTTATCTATCTTATTTTATTATATAATTTATATCACCAATTATATATCTCAATTCACCTAACGCCTCCGGAAGTATATAATTGTTTTTGGTTAATGAAATGCTATTTCTAGTGCGACGGTATTGCCCGCGCCTAGACAAAGTTAGGCTTATGCCTAATTAATCGGCCATCACGTGGCCAAGACCCCCTGAGCCTCAGACAACCCCTCCCTCCCCTCTCGCCCTCCAGGTCGACTTACGTTCCTCACGTGATTCCCTTAGGATAATTAAATAATAGCTCCCTCTATATATTCATCCCTTGCTTAGTGCTAATTTTACCTCCGCACGATTTCTATTCCTTTGTGCGATAAAGCCGAATGTATCCAAGTTGTGTGATGACCCTCAGATAAGGGACGGTGTGTGGAGTATTCATACTAATATTATAAATGCAAAAGTGTTACTGTTCGTCCTCCCTTCACACAAATGAGATTTACAGCAATATTCGTATTTTTAGGTGATTTCCAAATTCATGAGCTACGGATAAAAGTTAGTATACATCGCTCACAATAGATCCCTATTTATATTTCGTGTATGAATTATTCAATTTTCGAATTAACTCTACATTTTATAGGTCCTAAAATAATGAACTACTTGTATTCAAAAGATCACAAAATGATGAAGGTTCTTGTACGTAGAAAGCGCAATTGTTTTATAAAAAAATTTCCGGATAGCTATCCACCAGTATATTCTATGTTTTTTTCTATGATATTTAGGAGGCAAGCGAGCAGACGGATTATCTGATGGAAAGCAACTGCCGTCGCCCATTTGACACTCGTAGTATCCGAAGAGTCGCAAGTGCGTTGCCGGCCTTTATGAGGGAATACGGAATTTGAATACGGATAGGGGGATTAGGGAAGTTGGACCACCAATAAACTCACTCACTGAACGAAACACAGCACAACGCTGTATCACACCAGTTTCCTGCGAGGCCGTGATATCATTTCGGTCGAGCCGGCCCATTCGTGCCGTCACATAGCTCTCCCACGGCAGAGACATTATTTCAAACAGATAAAATACCATTATACGACATAGGCTAAAGGTTTAATTTGTGTCTATCACTCTCATAATATGACAATTCAAAGTTACAGAACTAGCGAAAACATTCGCAGTGCGGGCAGGCATTTAGGCCATAGTTTGACATTTCCCTTTCTGAATGACATATTGTCAAAGGCTGCTATCAAAGTTCTCTACTGGAGATGCGACACCATAGTTCTTTATTTTCCAGTGTCTACGTTACGCTAATTAATTACCATATCGATGCTTTTCAGTCTCAAACTCGTATCAAAAAAATGGCTACATTTCATTGGATAAAAAAACTGATTACATTTATTATAGTAATTGTAGAAAACTAGGTATGAGGTTATTTGATAGGTAACAATTTACTTATCAAATAACCTCATAGTAGTTTTGTAGAATTACTTAGCGAGTATTATTAGTTTTTTTTGTCTCCTGAAATTTAGCCATTTTTAAGATACTAGGTTGAGGCAGTCAGGAATCGATATGGTACATCTAACTGGATTCATCTTAACACCTTGTGTTAAATGTACAAAGTCGAGTCACATCCCACGGCGGATCTAACAAAAAACATAAAGTTCCATCTCATTTACCCGGCACATGTGAGTTCGCGATAAGGCCGGGCATGCGAGACACGTCCACTCCTCACAACTCCCGGCCAAGTTCCGTCCGGACTATTCCGGGCTCCAGGACTACTGACGCCGTTTGTCCATAGCACACGGACACCGTCAACGAGATTATTTTAGACAGATAATATGCCACTGTACGACACAAGATTATTTTAGACAGATTATTTTAGACAGATAATATGTCACTTTACGACACAGGCGATCGTAGTGACGTTAGAGGAATGACGGCCTTAGGTCAAATGTGACCTTAGGAGCAAAATTAAACCTTTAGCCTATGTCGTACGGTGGCATTTTATCAGCCTGAAATAATCTCTCTGCCGGGGAGAGCTATATGTCGGCACGAATGGGCCGGCTCGACCGAAATGATACTACGGCCTCATAGAAAACTGGCGTGAAACGGCGTTGTGCTGTGTTGCGTTCGGTGAGTGAGCTTACCGATGGCCTAACTTCCCTAATCCCACTATCTAGGGATATATATCCCGGCAACTTGCATACGACTCTTCGGATGTTACGAGTGTCCATGGGCGAGGGCAGTTGCTTTCCATCAGGTAGCCCGTCTGCTCGCTTGTCTCCTAAAATATCATAAAAAAACTTGTTGACGTTGACGACGTGCTATGGACAAACGGCGTAACTTGTGCGCGCCCACCTGAATACGATAAGTCGCCTGACAATGAGTGAATCATTTCAGCTCCACTTAGACTTCGTATCTCCAACTCCTAATCTAGGCACTAAATTTCAATTCCAGCTAATACTAATCCCGACTTAAGATGGAAATTTATTTTCCGGATTCCCAGTGAGGCGACGATTTAGACGGAATTGTTCGTCCGTTGTATCTGGAGCTGTGGTTGAATGTGTTCTTTATCTCGAGATAATGTGCTTTTCCTTTATTGTATTCCATACTAACTTTTACCGGCGGTTTCGCTCCCGTACAATTCTGAAATTGTGTAAAAATACGAACATTCTTGTTAGTCTCCTTTGGAAACCCCCCTTTTTTTCAATTTTACATCTAAACATTGAAACCACCCCAAAATTTCAATTCTAGAGATTAAATTTAGAACAATTAAAATGTGACGTCACAAAACTATGGACCGCCCCTTCTATCACACCACGTCACATTTTAGGTGCCACGTACTTTGTGGATGGCCCCAGACGGGAGAAATGACAAACGCCCAGAAAACTATAAAATTGTAAAAATAAATATTAGTAATGGGACATCTCCAGTGGCGTGTGACCGTGGCCGTTGGCGATACGCATCAGACGTACAATAGCTGTCGCCGATAGCATTAACGAGATAAAAAACATACCCAGCCACCGGAACAAGCAGCGTCCGACTCTAGAAGACCGTACATCCCGCCCAAACGGATCTCCGGCTAAATGTCTGCATTCAAAAACGACTTCTCCCCTCCCGCAATAAAAACCACTTCGGCGTGATGCGATTTCGGCAACGTATGGATGCAGCGGAGCATGCCGTGAGTCATGGAGTTATTCAATAAGCCAGGGCCGGATTTACGATGCCGTGAAAGACTACGTGAACGCCATAGGGTTGTCGAATTTATGAGACGATAAAAATATTTTATCTGATTTAAGTAAAGAATGTAATGGGGAATTCCCCAGGAACCCCCGCCGTTGCATGTGCATTTATTTTCTACTTAGTTGCTTTATATAAACAGCGAAACCCACGTACATACCTGTCGACGATATTAACTGCTATATTATTTTTATATATTACTAGCTGACCCGGCGAACTTTGTTCCGCCTTAATGGCAATAAATAAGCAGATTGTGCTTTTTTTATTTGAAAATCGAACGCAGTCGCACGTGATAAAAAGTATCCTATGTCCGTCTCCTGGCTCTAAGCTACCTCCCTAACGATTTTCAGCCAAATCTGTTCTGCCGTTCTTGAGTTATAAGTGGTGTAACTAACACGACTTTCTTTTATATATATAGATATAAAAATAAGTCGGGTTTTCCTTCATGACCATATAATTTCAGAGCGCACGAACCGATACCCACGGTTTATTTACATTTTATACGTATTAACAAGAAAATATACATAAAAGTAGGACGACACAACAAGTACTGCTTATCTCTTAGAGAGATTTCTTCCAGCAGTCCTATGGAGAGATATGTGATGAGAGATATTTAGGTAGGGCGTGCAAACATAAATATATACATATAAGATAATCATACACATAATAATATAATAAGATATAAATAATAAATAAATACATACTATACATTATATGATATAATACATAACATAATAAACTAAATACATAAAAATTATTACATTATATGCAATTTTTTATATGCAAATTGTACATATAATAAATATATGCGTTGGAAAGGTCTCGGGTTTCGTGAAGTTTATAATAAAAGAAATCAGTAAAAATTTCAAAAGGAAACTTATCACACGCACGAACGTCGCAGACAACTGCTAGTTTTTTTGTTATTGTCAACTAGAATTTGCCTTTTTTATGATATTTAGGGGGCAAGCGAGCAGACGGGTTACCTGATGGAAAGCAACTGCCGTCGCCTATATACACTCGTGACATTCGAAGAGTCGGAAGCAAGGAATAGAGATATGGAATGCATGTCACGCCAGTTTTCTGTAAGGCCGTGGTATCACTCTGCTCGAGCCGGTCCATTCGTGCCGAAGGTCATTGCTCTTGCACGGCAATTAGCATCCGTATTATGTACTTGAGATCGGAAAATTTCTGGGCTTTGCTTAATTCTAAGCTCGACAGAATATTAAGTGATTATTGCAACTAGAAGTCGCCCTGTGGTCGAAATTCAAACATAAATATTTAAATACATCGTGTATATAATCTATTCTCAATTCAATCACAAACTTTAATTTGCCATAAAGGCCATTAAATTTTATTTGAAAAAAAAAGAAAAAACACTGACTTCAACCATCAACAAAAGATTATTTTGTGTATGATTATGTGTGTCACGTCATGTCAGAATATGTGTGCGTGTTGTAGCGTGAGTAGCGTTTTATTTATTGAATATATGCAAGATGAAAGCAATATTTTTTTAAATAATATTGGTATTCCACACTCCTCTACATCAATAATAACTGGTAGAATTTTCGTGCTTTAACATCTGCGCGTCTTTCGTTAAAAGGGATACAAAGTTTTCCGCTAGCGTATTAATATATAGATTTTCTAAGCATGACAGACTCTAGAGTAACATATACGGCAGATCTTCCTCCGACACCACCACGCATATTCTCACACTATCAATAAAATTTTCTTTGAAATGAAATTAGTGATATCAACGAGAAAAGTCTCTTCGAAATTATTATGAGTTGAATTCGGTTTTAAACAAATATATTTTATTTAATTATTACCATTTTATTGGATATTATTTTCCAAGTATATCAATCAAACCATGAGTAACTAGATATTTTTAAAATTCGCTTAGGCATTCGCTCGAGACTAGCGATATCGTTCATTGACCCGCTGTTAAAAAAAATATCATTTTCATACGAAAACTAATTATAATTATTTAAACAAAGTGTTGTGTGGTCACTTTGTTGTTGACAATCACAGTTTATATAGAAATTTGACAGAGGGTCAATGAACCGTACCGTTAATCTTAAACAAAAGCACAAAACTCAAATCAACTTTTCAAAAGCATGATTTCATAAAATTCTAAAATATCAAAAAGCTATTTTACACGACGTAAAATAGCTTTTATTACAATCTGGTGTAGTCTCATACCACAAGAGCAGATTGGGGGCTATTCAGCCGAAAACCTTTGCCGCGGCACTCGACCCGTCAAAGCCGACTGCAGCTTTAGAGCCCAATAAAATATTCAAATAAAAATTCGTCCTGGAGAGATGCAATAAAATAATACGCTAACCGTTTTTACGGCGCCGGCCGAATAATGAAATAATCATAACGACGCATCATCGGATTGCGAATAAATCACGTCCCGGTCATATTGTCCAACACTTTAATATAGAAATATCATTTCGATAATCGAAAACCTCCTGGCCTCTCTTATAAATCACGTCCCCGCTGTCGTTTATTTTTCAGACTCCGGAGTCCCTCGGCTCCTTTCCGGTGTGATTTGTCGGTCTCGAATACTTCCATACTAATATTATAAATGCGAAAGTGTATCTGTTACCTCTTTTCGGCTCAACCGCTGAACCGGTTTTGCTTTTTGGTATGGAAATACTTTGATTCCTAAAGGACATAAATAATTTTTATTCCGTTAAAATGTACGATTCCCGCGCGACAACAAAAGGCGTTGCGGGCATTATCTACTTGTCGATATGAATCACGGGTATAAAAAGCAGTAATCACGCTTCGGACGCGCGTCGACGTGTTGAATTATTTAGG
The DNA here is from genome assembly GCA_026546445.1 of Cyclargus thomasi. Taxonomy (NCBI): domain Eukaryota; kingdom Metazoa; phylum Arthropoda; class Insecta; order Lepidoptera; family Lycaenidae; genus Cyclargus; species Cyclargus thomasi. The sequence continues at coordinate 595,481 of JAOTAV010000027.1, read as the reverse complement.
TACACTTAACTTGACGCACTACTCGGAAAAAGTTCCGCCCATGAAACATTAACGGCCACTCACACGCGCTAAGTAGTGCAGGCAGCGGTTCCCACCGCGGGGGCTGGCTGGGAGGGGCGGGGGGAGGGAAGAGGGTAAGGGGGTGCTAGCGCTGACCAGTGGGGACTGACGACCGGCGTCTCCAGAGGGCCCTCGCGCCTTGAGATCATTCGGAATCCTTCAATTAATGACACAGGTCTTTTCACTTGTCATCCGCTGTCGAAGCCAATATTGAGTTTACCAACATTCGACCGGTACACAGCTAAGCGTGATGTGTCTAACTTTTGATTTTAAAGTTACGAAATTGTAAAGTAAGCCAAAATATACTACACGTAAATATTATATAATGCTTAAGCGTAACTGACACAGGGATCTTTTAACCACATAGCCCAAAACGGACTGGGCTATAATTTGGCATGCATACTCATGTCTACTTCATAATATCTAACATGTTATGGAGTAGACATCCGCTAAGAAAAGATAATATTTTGGATACTTTCTAAACCCAATGGGAAATTATTTTTTTTTTTTTAAATACTTCATAACGCTAGTAAAAGCCGCGGGGAAATAATATATAGACATCTGAACCGGTAAAACCAGGTCAGTAACTCAGTAATTATTTTGATAGTTTCCAAGTGTGTTCGCTATACACGAAAATACTGCAAGCGACTATATTTGACTTTTACACAGTGTCTAATACTTTGTATAAAAATCGAAATTCCTTTAAATTACTACAGGCTAGTAAAAAAATTCATTCGAATTACAACAACAACAAAAAAACCTCTTTTTGAGAAGTCGGATAAAAATTATAGAACATTAAGGTGAGTAATAAATAGCTCGGGACTTACGATGCTGATATAAATCTTCAACTTATAATACCTTAACAATATAAATTCCTAATTAACATAGAAAATAAATAAATATCGGGAACCATAGACCGCGACGCGGTACTGTATTCGCCAGTAAATCATGACGAACCTGCGAAATGTATCTGATACTTAAAAGTATTTATATCATTTTTAACGTTCCTTACGAGAAAAAGGTTTTATGTCTTTTTTTTTGACCTATAAGGAATGTAAAATTATTAAATCCATTTTTTTTTTATTACTGTTTTGATTACGTTTGACTGGGTACAAGTTGATACACGACACCCAGCGAACAGTCATGTAATTTCATTTTTGACCTTTTCCAACGGCTTTAAAAATATTGCTCTACTCTGCAAAAATAAAAACGCATTGCGCAACCACTATAAAATTTACTATACTACAGCTAAAAAAACAAATCACACACAACTCTCGTACAAACACCAGAACACGGTACTCAAAAAAAAATAATAATTAGTTGATAAATTATAATTGTAAAATGCGTCAGTGCTGAGGAATCTCGTCCGAGATGGGCGAGGCGAGGTGGTATCGATCCCGGGAGGCGGTCGGAGGGGGGCGGGGGTGATAGCGGGGCGGCGGGGGGAGGCACGAATTTGGGAAAACTTGGAAAGTTTCGCGTCTAATTCAGGCGCACGCACACACTCCAACTCACACACGCGCGCGCCAGCACGTGTTTTGATAAAGGATTGTGTTGATTTTTAAGTCGATCAATCACAAAAATGTTAGCTTTTCCTACGGCTTCGCTCGCGCGGTGTTAAACTTAAGGAACACATTTGTGAGCTCCCTTAGTAAAATTACGCTTAAAGATCAACAGTAGCCCGTTACTTTTCCTGCTTTCAAACAAGTCTATATGAAAAATCAAGTCGATTGGTTGTTTTGGTAATAGCATAAAGATACTTTCTCATAAATTGTAATATTAGTATGGATGACTTTAATAATATAACGGTGCTATTGTTAACACATAATTGAATCCTCCACATAATCCCATAGGTTGGGGACCGTCCATAAAGTAATTCACACAAATTTCATGGTTTTTAGACCCCCCCCTGGTCACAGGTTGTCACATTTATGACAACCACTTTACGACGCACACACTTTTTGTCACATTACGACGATCCCTCCCCTCCTTTACGTGTTACGTACTTCATGGATGGTCCCTTATGATAATATTTCAGTAACTGTTACACTAGTTAAAATCTGCTATGAAATCTAGATATACTGACTGTATGAATTATTCAATAAAATATTCCCTAGCACCCTTTCTCATTCCTTCATAAAAGCCAGCTTTCATCTTGCAATTATTCTGATCTTGCAACTGTATGTGAGCGACGGCAGTTGCTTTTCATCAGGTGACATGTTTGTCAATTAGTCCCCTAATTTCATAAAATGTAAAAGTAATAAAAAGAATTGTTTCAAAACCCACGTTAGACGCGTTTGAATTGAGAAATCCTCCCTTTGGGAGTCGGTTATAAACAAATAAAATATGAAACGAGTTCTTTTCGTCACTCAATGATTGAGCTTTTGAGTCTCGAACTAATCGAGCCAAAGAATCATTTGAAATGGCCACCATTGAAGATCAAAGCGGGTGTCATTATCCATTGTTGCGTGAGTGCTTCATAAAAAAACAATTAGAAGATGAAAGTGGGGTGACCACGCGCGCTGACGGCCAAGGACAATGGCGGACTTCCGAGACGATCAAAGACGTCGCCACATGTCACTCATGTATATTTAAACAGAAATGGGGATAGAGTGGACAATAAATAATAAATGTACCGAAAAATAAGAAAAAATCCAGCTTAAGATATTTTGGTAAGAAACAAAATTTTTATACCGACAAACGATAAAACCACTTAGCTCGAAAATTATAAGATGTACATATTTCTTCAAATATTTCTATTAAAAGTATGACTAAGACTTAAAATTATTTATTCTAGTCATAAACAAGACAAACGGTGTACATTTTTTTAATAATTTCCTAAAAAATCCCTTTCAAGTACCATCCGTTTTATAATTTATAATGGTTATAATTTTTGGACGCTTTGTTGTGCTGTATTTGTTAGCAGCCAGCCGCAAATAAAGGAATTCCATTCAAAGTGGAAGCCGAACGAAATTTCCAACAAAAAATCTGAACACAAACAAAAACAAAAGAGCTTCGAGATCGCAATTAGCGCGATTTAACGGTCATTTTATTAATTATACACAATGAATGATGGCCGTCGTTATTTATGGTCACTCTTATCACATTAAAATGTTAAAAATATAACGGAAAGTTACCCTATATTGGCACAATGCAGGCGCTACAAACTCATTGATGATAAATACATAAATACATGGGCCCAGAGATCGATCTGTATCGCTTTACGTGCAAAGAGAGCCCATCGAGCAAGTGTAATCCCCCATTTTCTAACAGAATGCCCAATATATACGAGGTGAAAAGACATTTTAATAGCATTAAAATTTTTAAAGACAAGAAAATGAGAAAAGACTTTTTAGCATATTGTATTCGGATTATAAAAGATGTTAATAAGAACAACAAAAATTAAAACATGAATAGAACATAATCGAGTAGATTATATTTAATATAATAATATTGTGCATTGCCTTCGAATAAATATCAGGGACAAGAGCATTTCTAATTTAAAAAAAATACATGCACTAGCAGGGTAACCACTTATAAGTTTCCTTCTCCTTTTTTTATATATTAGTGCGTTTCCGGCGTTTAGGGAATGGGAATAGGTATAGGGGGATTAGGGAAGTTGAGCCACCGGTAAACTCGCTTAGTGAACGAAACAGCAAAACGGCGTTTCACGCCAGTTTTACTACCGGTTTCACTAGGCTACGGACGCACATTAGCCGAAAAAAAATTTGTTATAGAATGATCTTTATATCTGATCTCGTGCTAGGTACAAGTAGCAGACAACGGAAATATATATAATACTTTTATAATGTAAGATTTTTATTATATGATATTTAATACACATCCAAGACCCATGAACATCGAAAAACTTTTGCTCCGTCGGCGGGATTCGAAACCGCGACCCCCGGCTCAAGCTACCAACGCGCTTACCAACTGAGCCACAGAGGTCGTCACGTATAAATGAGCTTAGAGAATATGAATAGGGAATAAGGTTTGAAAGGTCGGGTCTTTAGTGTCACTCAAGCACTTGACGAAACATAAGTGGATGAAGTAGATAACCAACCTAACCTAACCTAAACCTTAAAACTAATGAAATTAAAATATAGTGGTTCGATGTATAACTAGATACAATGGCTAGATAATGAAATAGGTAAGTTACAAGATTCGACAACATTTAATGGGAAAAAATTTGAATATACTCAAAAGTTGCAAAATGTTAGTTATCGGCTTTTTCCACTTTTGTCTTCATTTATCGATTCTAGGATCCAGCGCCCTCTCGAGTGCAAACCAAGGATTAAACCACTAGGCCATCGACGTGGTAAAGACCATTACGATATCAGTTATCGATTATTCATAATCTTATAAGTACCCTGTCTTGTAATTAGATAAAGCCACTTAAGATGCACATAACAGTGACATTAGCGGGTAATTCGCCATCCATCTTCGTAGAGACGCCTGTTCTATTAGCTGAGCGCCATTACAATAATTAAGAATCGGGACTTGTGTTGTCACCTCCTTAATTAGTAGTTATGTAGTAAATCTTTATTACGAGTCAAACAAATGTAGGTTAATCTAGTTACTAGTATTATACATGAAAATGTTTATTTGTTTGTTTGACCTTCCTTTACACCACAACGAAGCCACCAATCGAGTTGATTTTTGGCATTAATATAGTTCAAAGGACGGAGAGTCACTTAGCCTTAAAATTTCACGCGAGTGAAGCCACGGGCAAAAGCTTGTAGTTCATAAATGTAATACAGATAGTAATCGACCTAGATATCGGGATCAATTTTGGGAAAAGTCTCTTATCAGTTTACCCAAAAGTGTGGTACATAGATGTTAATAATAATTAATAGTTGACTAACCTCTTTATAAAAATATTTAAGCACTGTTTAACTAATCAAAGTTCGATGTCCCTTTCTGAGCGTCGCGTTTCAATCTTCCAGAAAGGGACTGCAAATCTTGATTAGTTAAACAATGATTAAATATTTTTATAGAGAACCTCCTCATTCATAAAAATGATGAAATAGTGTTTAACTAATTAAAATTGGCTATCCTTTTATGGAATATTGAAAACTTCACACGACGGAAAGGGACAGCCAACCTTGAATAGTTAAACAATGTTTAAATATTTTTATGAATAAGTGGGCGTAAGTTAATAGAATACTTCTTCAGATTATGATATGTAAACAAGGGCAAGGGAGGGGGTAACAATTGCGTTAGTGACAGTTTTGAGTGATCATAAAACTTTTTATTTTGCGTCTTTTTCCCAGAAAAATCATGGATCCGCCGTAGTTTGTGAATATGATTCCACGCGGGCAAGATTGCGTATAAAACTAGTCGTTTCATATATCGCGAAATTTAGTGCATCAGTAATATTTTAGAACATAAGTATTGTCTAGACCTGTACCAAACACACATGTAACAAATAAACTGTTATCCGGTGATCGGTAGTCGGGTCACGGCGTGAGATCAAGTGCACTCTTACCCCGAACACACATAGCGCAAGATACGTCTTAAGATATATTTACCAAGGATGTCCGTGAAGATTTTTTTCTATATTTTCTGAATAGTAAAGTTGCTTTCCATCGAGTAACTAGGAAAGCGACATCAGAATAGTATTTCGTTGTAGTTGAGGGACTAGAATTGTCACCTTGAGGCTCACAACAATTTGCCTATTTCGGTTTTAGTATCTTAAACTTTTTTGTCATCTTTTGAGATAAACTTTTTGAGACTGCAATTGTGTAATCTACATTCATTTTTTTTTTAACCGACTTCCAAAAACGAGGAGGTTATTATGTTCGGCTGTGGATATTTTTTTTTTTTATTTTTTTTTTTAT
>JAOTAV010000027.1:566729-589481 GCA_026546445.1 Cyclargus thomasi | reverse complement strand
ACTTTAAAATAATGAAGATTGTGTACGGACATAGGCTGATGCCTCACCTAATTCTGAAACAAGCACTATTAAAGAATCTATTTTATTTAATACTTTTTAGTTCCTTTTGTACTATTTTAGTTTTTTCCCTTGGAGGTCGGTTTTAATTTTTTGTTAAAAAATAATAATTATTTATTTAAGTGGCTCATTCGCAAAAGTAAATTTTCGTTTATAAGTGATACATTAAATGGAAACATTTGAAAAGGTTAAGCACAAATTCTCTCGTATCTTAAGATCAATCCGAGCGTTTATTCCGTGTGCGTCAGGTGGCTTAAAAGAAAAACCGAAGCGAAGTAATAGGAAAAGGCGAGAGTGCCCCATTGAATGATAACACGGCGTCTTTGTCCCGTGACTCCCGCGTCCGTCTTGACGGATCGAATTAAAAGGCTTATTGTGTCTACGTGCCGCGTCCCCTCTACCCCTACCCCCCCTTCTTCCCTCGTTTTGTTTCAGAACTAAAATATTACGGACCATTCACTAGGTCCGGAGGGGAGATCGCTACTCGAATTTGTACTCAATTTTTAGCGACTGTTAATTAAGAGCCCGCCTAATGCGTTAATTGTCCAAATGCAATCTCGGCAGCTATTTAATCATTCGAAATTCTAATTTCCAAATTGTTATTCAAAATACAAATTGAATTGAGACGTGAAAAATGAATTTTGTTTCGAAGGTTTGATGGATATTTTTAATTTGTTACAGGCGTCGCTGCGACACCGCGCGCCTTCGCCCGATCGAGGTAAGCGTTTTTGCTGTTTAATTAAAAAACGAAATTAATAAAACGATATCCTTCAGATAATTTGCCGAATTAAAGGCGCAAGGATCAATGAAGTATTTAAATTGGAGTTTTTGAAGTGTATTTTTATATTTCTGGACAAAACCAGCCGCAGCTGTATGCTTGCTCGCTGTCAGCTCAAAGCCATCAAAGTATCCTTTGGCCATAATTCATTTCGTCGGCATCGTACTTTCTTGCACCGGGTCGGCCGTAAAATTGTAGATACTAGAGGACTTTAATGAGCGCTGCAATATTTATACACGACCCACCCTAATTGCTGGGGTGGAGAGTGGAAAAAATGGGCAATTCCACGTAATGTAATATGTATATTTAAGAAGTCCCGAAGCCGACGAAATTCTGTCGCGTAATACTCACCACTTCACGAGTCTTGCGCTGGATGTTGCTCTACTTGGTTATTTTGCGATGTTACGTAATTTTAAACTAAAGTGATATTAACTTTTAAACTTTGGTGAATATTTTGTCGAAATAATACTGGATTTCTTTTATGAAGTGGTAGTATTATATTAATTTGAATTTATAGCAGATTTTTTATGGATTTATTCAAAACTTAATTAAAAATTATTGGAAAATTGCATAGAGTATACATTTTTATACGACACCCATGAATCATTTGAACGGACGAGTGAAATTATTCAAACGGAATCACAAAAGAAACACGACCGTCTACATGACATTTCTAAGTAGAGCAACGTTCAGTTTTCAACGCGGGCGGTAAGTGGCTGGGATTTTTATTTTTTCAATATGTTTAGGTGGGCTGAGCTGCGCGGAGTGCGCGGGCTCCCCTAGCCGCAATTTCCTCTTGACGGAAACCCTCAATCTAATGATACGCCTGTGTTAAAAAACACAAGGAAAATTTAATAACGCCACGTAGACTCGGAGAAAACAAAGAAAATTTAATTTCAACGATTCCCACATGCTCGATATCGAGGAGCCCTCGCGCCCCGAAAATTAAAAAAGATATAACATTATCCGGTATTTCTTTGTTGTTGGAGAAGCTGGAGGGGTACAGCCGTTCTTAGGGAATAACTAAAATCTACATGTTTATTGTTATTACCTAATAAGAATTATAAACTTGGACTGGAAATACTCTGTTGTATATTAAAAGTAGGTACTTCTATATTTATCTATATAGCAATCGACGAGTTATATTAATATCTTTTTTAAACATTTTTTATAAAAATAATTCCACTTAAATATACAGTAATAATAATAATATCTATGGACGCTTTACACCACGTCAAGTGGCCCCGTGGTAAGTACCCAAGGGACTTGTGTTACGGGTACCAGACAACAGAAATATATTTAATACTTTTATTCTATACACATATTAAGATTTTTATTATATGATACACATATTTAAAACAGCCAAGACCCAGGAACATTGAAAAACTTTTTGGTCCGTCGACGGGATTCGAACCCGCGACCCCCGGCGTCAGCCACCGAAGATCTCAACCACAGCGCCACAGAGGTCGTCAATAAACAGCTAGGTAACAAAATTACCCCAGCACAAAACAAACAATAATTACACTCACCGTAGAAACAGTTTAAAAAGGGACGAAGGTACCCCGAGCGCGAAAATTAGCTGCAGCTAATGATCCGGCAAAGGTTACCGACGTGTTAGATAAACTGGGTGAAAAAATATTAGCATAAGCTCACATATGCAAAGCAGGCTGGGGCGGATTGTATCAAATTGCTCCGACGACAGGCTCCGTTGACAATTTGTCACAATAATTATTTGCCCCCTCCGCTTCACATTTTAACTCATGAACAAAGATTACCTTTATTATTATTATACTGTTAACGCATACGTTTATTACCTCACCTTCGCTCGGCTGAAAATATGATATGGGTGCTTCGGGTGAAATATTCACGGGGTTTTTCTGAGTATGTGAGCGTGGGATCTAGCGAGGTTGTGTACTGTTCTTGATTATATTGGGTTAATCTTAAATAGTTCCTGTGATATATGTTTGTGACTGATATTTTTCCATGGGATAGCCTGATCGCAAGGAATGGACGCTCGACTGAATGAACAACGTTGTGTTTCGTCTGCTTAGCGAGCTTACCGGTGGCCCAAATCCCTACAATGCACTTGCTACGTTTCTGATGTTATAAATGTCCATGTGCGATAGCTTTCTCCCAGGTGATCCGTCTACTCGTTATCCCCCTAATTTCATGAAAAAATACTCAAAAGGATTAATTCCATTTCAACACAACAGAGTAACAAATATTGTGTCTTCAAAAATGTTATTATAAATGATTGTTTTATTAGTCTCCTGATTTATTCCCGCCGACAGCTCCAAGCTCACACTGATGAACAAATGATATGAAAACCCCAAACCTCTGTATTAACCCGTTCAGCTCAAGCGCTCCCATAAAACTCGCATCACCATTTCTGTTCGACCATAAATCGACCCATTAACTCCGATGGCTAGCCCCGAACCTTTCCCACGCATTCAATAAAAACGAAGTGCAAATCGTCAGGGCCGTGTCCCATCACGTGTGGGCGCGTATGGGCGCGTGTGGAGGCGTGGGGAGCGTCGGTGAAAAATGTTATACGCCACCTGTGGCGCGTAATCGTATGCGTTTATCTGTGGCCCGCACCGGACGGTCGGCCCGGGATGTACGAGCTGTGTGCTGTGTGTAGTGAGCTTACTATTGGCTTGGATCGGGATATTAAGTTTTTCAGTTCAGTCGATTGAATATCTTATATAAAGTATCTCCTATATTCTATTTGCCGTGGGAGAGCCATGCTTTGGCACGATTGGGCCGATTCGGAGTGATACCACGGCCTCACACGAAACTGGCGTGAAACAGCGTTGTGCTGACTTCCGTTCAGTGAGTAAGTTTACCGGTGGCTCAACTTCCCTAATCCACCTATTTCTATTTCCATTACTTATTCCCTCATAACGGCCGGCAATGCACTTGCGACTCTTCGGATGTCACGAGTGTCCATGGGCGACCGCAGTTGCTTTCCATCAGGTAACCCGTCTGCTCTCTTGCCTCCTAAATGTTATAAAAAAATTAATTGTCCATCCCCCTAAAGCATTCGTCGCAAGTAAAAAGGATCCCATATGCGGAAAAAGATTTAAATGAAATTTCGATTCTTAGAAAAATAAGTATCAGACGATTATTCTAACTAGTCACGTGGAATTTACGATTTCCGCATATGGGATCTTTTTTACTGGTGACGAATGCTTAAAGGGGATAGATTTTTTTTTTAAGATTTAAATTCACTGGACAAATGCAAACACAAGTCGTATCTAGGTATCTTATATCTGCTGTGTGGTGTGTACACTGTACAGGCGTGCATCCGTTGTGGCCTACACCGGACTGATGCGCTGGCAATTAGCACGTACGCACGCACTGACCACTGAACTAATACGTGAGTTAACGAGTGGTATCTTACAGGAAAATATCGTTGAAGTCCAAGAGAATAAAGAAAACTTAATTTTTACACAACTAGCTGACCTGGAAAACTTCCTACTGACTAACAGACAATTAATCGCGTTACGTTTTAGCTGAACTAATTTAAAAAACAGTGCCTGAACTTTCAAGATATTGACAATAGTTGCTCAAGAAAAAGCATAGACAATCCATTTGAACGGACTGGATTGGCAAATGATTGATATATAACAATCAAATTACCATTTATTGAAATGATTTAACTGTATTCATTATGCATATCGGTTTTCATTGTTTTTAAGATGTATTCTGCTATTCGGAGCGGAGACAAATCAAACGAAACAATAACCATGAAAATTGGTATAGCAGATATCGAGTTATAAGTGTTTTTACAAACCCGTCTTTATTTTATTTATTACTGTACAGTTTTTAAAGCAAACCCATTTTTTAGGTTCTTTTCGAGTTAATCAATGCGGTAGCTTCGGTACGGGAACTGAAACTTAAGCTGAAACATGGCCTTGTGATCTATAGTAAAATGAAGCTTATAGGAAAGTTTCGATTGAAATATTTATGGATTTACTCTTTCTCGTAGAAATAAGTTAAAATATCGGTATGAGTGCTGCGCAACAAAATCCGTGAGATTATTTCAAAACATTATGACTAGCGTTAACTTAAGAATTTTTGTGGAAACTTGTTGCTATGGAAACCGATTGCCATAGACACGTAATGCGGCTGGAGCAGCGCCCAGTCAATTAACACGCCCATAGCATTCCAGTCAATTGCCCCTACAGATTTATCGAGTGGCCGGCCCACGGGATGTTTTAACAAGATTTTTCACCAGAATGGCGACACGATTCCGTTGTATTGTCTCTGGTCGCTTTCCAAAGATAATATATTTTGTAGCGGGCGATTTATTAGTAAGTAATGCGCGGGATTTGTGAGTTAGAGAGCTAGTTCTCTTTTAAATTGTTCAGGGCTAGTTTCACCCCTTGCAGATAGTCTAATCACAAATTTATTTGACGTTCTATGAGATGTTGTATGGAGAATCTGTCAAAATTTTGTGGATAGCCTAACAGAAACTTTATCGGTAAGCGGTGAAACAGGTCCTTAGACTAGCTGACATTGGGAAAAATAAAAACTATTCTATCATGTATCTCCCGAAAGCAATAATTGCGCAATTGTTGCTCCAAAATTGTCGTATCATGAAACATCAAAAGCAATCTAGCCGCAGCGTTTTTTTTTATTCTCTACTTGAAGCATGGATCTTGATACAACATAACGCGAGTTTATGACTATCAATATTGATGATTGTTGATCGCAATTTTATAATAACCCTGCGGGACTGTCTTCAAGGACTTATTTTGATTGAGGTCTAACACTATTTAGTAATTTTAAAAGAATAATTTCCTACTGAGTTGCTGTTGTGTTTAAAACATAACAAATATTTTATTACAAAAATCTCAATTATAGTCCAACCATTTAACCTGCAAGTAACCTACAAGCAACGCTCGCTCTAAAAAGATTCCCGCAAAGAAAACCGCCCGAGATTTTTGCGGTCGTGAAAAAATTTTCCCACGGTTATGAGGTCCTAATAGTGAGTCCTTTATGTAGTGGAGCACAATAACGATAAAGGTAGCGTAATCCGGACAATAAACACAAAAAATCCGACGAGGGCCGGCCGGGGCAGCCCCGGAAAGCCCGGGAAATAGTTCGTGAAATTGGGGCCGGGCTTTATGGCGGGCTAACCTGCCATTTTGCCGGTAAAAGATCGCCTCGCTCCCGTATAAAGATGCCCGCAAGATTTGTTACGGGCTGGAAGGGTTGCGATCACGAGAGCTCGTATAAAAGTCAACACCGCGGACGTAATGTAGAGCTTTCGAGCGTGGCTTAAGAACTGCTGAACCTGAGGACTTACAAGTTTTTTTTTTTAATTGCATTCGCGTTTACGTTTTGAGAGTCGATTGAGATCGTAGGAAGCCGTTTTTTTTTTTTGCGAATGTTACGAAATGTTTCCTTTTTCCTAATTAGGGTTCTTTTACGTTCCAAATCAGTGATTTAGTTTAATGAGTACGATATCAAAAGGCTAAAAAAAAAACTAACCATAAACACACGAAATAGAGACTACATTCCTTCGAATATACACCTAAGTGGGTGAAAATCTCATGAATTTCTGTGAATTCGGGCCATTTCCCGTGATATTTGTCGCCAAATACCAGGATCACAGGAGGTAATAGGAGCTGAGCGGTGCGGTTTGCAGTGGTCCTGTAAACAGACGTAAACACTTGGTAGTGTTTGCTGAAGGCCCCCACGTAAACACTACACTTTGCACCTTGTGCTAATTCCTTTTGCAAGTTCTCGGGTGCTTTGACACCTCTGCCCGTGGAAAATTTCAGACTGGACATCCAATCTGCTAGACGAGTCTTAATTTATTTAGTGTTCTTGAGTTGAATTTTGCGTTGTTATTTTAATATATTTGTAAAATGTTGTTAAATAAATTTGTAAGGTATTTTTAAGTCTTGTTTTTTTTTTCATTTTATAAGATTGATTTTTTTATTTATTCATATAAAAGTTGTTGTTTTAAAATTCAATCCTCGTATTTTTTTTTAAAGTTGCTATGTAAATTATTTATTACAACGAATTTGAGTGGCTTCAAAATCATACCAATATATTATAACAACTATACACACCTGTATTATTTTTTGCCGTGGGAGAGCCATGCTTCGGCACGAATGGGTCGGCTCGACCGGAGTGATACAACGGCCTCACAGAAAACTGACTTGAAACGGCGTTGTGCTGTATTAACTACCCTAATCCCTTATCCCTATTCTCTCATAGAGGCCGGCAACGCACTTGCGCGAGTGTCCACGGGCGACGGCAGCTGCTTTTCATCAGGTAACCCGTCTGCTCGCTTGCCCCCTAAATATCATTAAAAATATATATTTTATAAAATTCAACAAAGTTTCATAACCATTTGTTAAATAAAATAATGTGACGTCGAAGGCGGACACTAGTTTGATAGACAGAAGGTCAATTTAGCAGTAAAAGGTCATTGTCTAGCCCTTAGCTGCGGTCTGCTCAGGTCGTGCCCTCAGCCCTCTGTTCCCTTTGGCACCTCCTCACCACAAACTCTCATTTACCCCTAAACAAATCCTACACGAGAACAAACATTCACGAAATAGTCTGGGTTTAAACGAACACTGTTTATTTACGACTATTTTTGCTGTGAACTTATTCGGTAAACACTTGCCAAACGCGAAGCTAAAGCTCGGTAGGATTGTGAAGATTAAGTTGTAAAATTTAGAAATAATGAGAATAATTTATTGTGTTATTTGTAAAGTAAATTTTACCTGTAGTTAAACAAAAGTCATTTCAATTTTATCTTATAAATAATTTTAAAGAAATTCTAAAAGTTTTTAAGAACCTTCTTCGGCCTGTGTGATTTTATTGGAAAATCTTGAAAATTCTTCGAGAAAAACTCGTATTAGCGAGAGGAAAGTTCGCGGCCGGCCGCAAAATATGCAATCGCTGGGAGCGCGCTGCATATTACATGAGACCAACATTCAATACGCCGTGGGAAGACCTTGTTCTCCTCCGATATTTTACTGTTAAATTCATATAATGTTTCTTAAAAAATCTCTGAGATTATTTTTCTTGGATGTTGGGTTAGAAGAGTATTTGTTTTTCCGGAAGAAAAGAGCTTACTGCATACAAATTAAAAAGTGCTTCCTTTAACCATTATTTTCGTGCTTGCTGGCTTTAAAATTCGCGTTTAAATATTAATTCATAAAAATATAGAAATTATAAAACAGAAGAAAAGGTTAACGCTTTATCTGGTGGCCATAAGTCATCACTATCGCGCGGCACCTTTGTTCGCCGTCTGCTTATTGCTGGCGACGAGCTCTTATAAATCTAACAGATAAAAGAACACCTCCTTTTTGTCTATGATCTCCGCGGCGCGGGATTCCCAGCATTAATGAGGTCTTTAAATTATATCACAAAGAAGATTTTATTCTAATAATTTCTCTCGTTATCTTCACGATAAGGTTTTAAATCAATGTAGAACTAATTTATAGATACACAACTGATACATAATAATAAACAAAACACGCATGTGAAAGAACAATCCATTATAAATTTAATTCCAATTAAGATAATAACGCCCCGGATGAGTTATGCGAATATATTCGGTCGCTAGTTCACGCGTTGTTTAGCTCATTATTTTAAAAGCACGAGCGCCCTCGGAATTACAGGCGAACAGTCTCGAAGTTTCCATAAGAGGCCATCATTTACGCAGCCACCGTACCATTAAGATCCCGCATGTATGGTAATTAAGGGTCGCCATTTTATCTCGACTCTTCGCGATTAGAACTCGCGCTCGGAGCGAGTTCGTTTCCGAGCGGCGAAATTAATTCGGATGGAAGATATCGGGTGGTGCGATAGCGGCCTTCCGCGCCATTTACCGCGTGTGGTGGTGGTGTGGTGGTGGGGCAAGGGGTAAAGAATATCGAGATGTAACGAGCGCCGGAAGGCCCGCAAATGAGCTCCACTTATCTCTAATATACCGCGGGCTAATTTCGGCTAACACGAGCGAGATACGAGATCGACGACTTTAAGATTTCGTCTAGACAAAAGGAAAATATGTCGGCGCGGAGAAATACGGAGAGCGAACAAATACGGAGTATATTAGGAAATGAAATTAAGTTTGGAGTGCAATCTCCTCATTGCATATTGTGAGACTTACATTGTTACCGGCGTGTTTGAATACCGACCGCTATGATCTAGGGCGGGCGCCGCCGGCACCGCAGATCGCTCCTCCACGTTTTCATTTATATTTCAACATTAAACCACTCCGCTTTGTACTTATCGATTACAATAATTACTTTTTGATGGGGCGTTTTTTACGATACTAGAGATGAGAGCCTTTTTACGAGATAGCTTCCTCCTTCTTCTATTCTTTCCTCCATCCACTCAGAGGTTACTTCGCATCGATGAAACTACGAAATTACAAAACATTATTCGCCATATTTTAATGTTTATAGCACTTCAAAGATTTTATTATAATACCTTAAACAGTATCCAAAAGTACGGGTAAGATTGGAGAAGTCGTGTTCGTCCCAGATATTCATTTATTCAAATCGCACGTGTGTAACTAGAAACCGGAAACTATTCCTTCTGTTTGCAATGAATTTTATAATACCCGTGTGACGCCGGAGCCGTGGTTTACTACAATGAGCTCCTTACATTAGGCGCGCTGTAAATTACCCGCCAAAACGGTCTCATTTTCCGCCCGAGTGCTGCGGCTAATATTGTCTCGCTCCTGAAATATGCACCTCGCCTTACCTGCACCCCGTAATTGTACGACTGCAACCTAATCCCCCCCGCAGTCTCGACCCGCAGATTTTGGCCCGATCCTCCGCCACTTAGCGCTTCCCGAATCAAATCTCGAAACCTTTTTAAACTCGTCGCCTTCCGAACAGCAAACAGCCGGTAGGCGCCGGATGAAATTGCAAAAATGTAAAGGAGGTAATGTTTGCTCACCTTAAACCCTTCCCGACCCCACGCGCCGAGGCGGATGAAAGGCTTTAATACACCCTCAGCCCTTATTACGAAACTTGAAAAAGACAACAATATAGATCCGATGTGTCGCAGCTCGGGCGATCATATGCGTAACGGGCGCGCGAGTGTGGAGGCGGCTTTATTCGTTTTGGTGAGTCAAAGGGCTGCGCGTTATGAGATCTGAAACAATGCGGCGCCACGGGCCCGCTCCTTGTTCCTTCACATGTGAGGAAATGTCATTTGAATGCCTAATGAGAGGCGGTGCGCTCGCCTGTGAACTTTACAGCTATTTCGATTGTGCCGATGTGCTTACGATGAAATGACATTCCCGATATTTTTCGCCGAATGAGCACAAGCCATTTCAAGCTACATCTATTAGCTATTTATTTACCTTTTTTTTTTGGTTTTAAAAATATCGAGATCCATACAACAAGGGGTGTGAGCACATCAGGCCGTCATTACCGCCCTCGAAAAACTCGCAGGTTACTTTGCAAGTCAAAACTCGTGACGTCACTTCACACTGAGTGCCCGGGTGGAGTGCGGCATCTTAAAGGATTAATTCACTGATTTTCCGAACGCATAAAACAATATCCTCCCCCCTCCCCCATATTGAAAATTGTTAATATTCACAACAGATTTGAAGTAAACTAATTTGGCAAAAACAATGATTTTCTGCGCTCATATTTTTAACCGATTTCCAAAATGAAGGAGGTTTCTAAAGTATTAGGCAAACATAAAAGACAGACTAGAAGTTAGCAAACGATTTATTAAAATAATATTAGCCATAATATTAAAGTAATTAATTTTGTCCATAAACCTGTGATTCATCTCCATTGAAAACGCAAACGGCAACCCGAACATAAAACGAGCGGTGGAAGATAAACATTATTTTTACCGGTTTATTCTGCCTTAAAAATTTTACGCGTTCCTTTTAAAAAATCGGCTAATTGCGGGATAAAATTGGGGCACAACGTACTTTAGTGGGGGACAATGATCTCTGGTTGTGACGGGACTCGGGAGGGGGTCGCAGTTTTGATTTATGGCCGCGTAAATGTCAAGCCACAGCACAGGTGTATCTTACTACGTACTGTACTAATGGCTCGAGGATTTTATGAAAATGTGCAGTAAATGTGTTTAAGAAAGTTGTCTCTTGGTTCTGCGTGACTTAATGGCTATTTAATGAGAATTTAAAAAAAAAGGTTAATAAAGAGTATACTATAATATGAAATTATATAATAAAAAAGAGTGTACTAGAATAATGCTTACAATGTTACATTAAGGCCTTTAAAACACATAAATATTGTCCTTATCCTTGAATATTGTAAATAGGAAAGTGTTTTTCTTTGATTGTTTGTTTGTCCTTCCTTCACGCCCTAGCGAAGCGACCAATCGACTTGAGTTTTTGCATTATCTTGGTTGGAGAGTAACATAGGTAACTTTTGGTTTAAATAAACCATCCTATTTTAAAAAAAAAAAGAATTTTAAAATTCGAATCGCGAAGCCGCGGGCAAAATCCGGTGCAAAATAAATCTTAAACTGATCACTCAATTAACAAAATTTTCCCCCCGTAAAACAAATCACCAGTTTCTTCGCGCCGATTGTGAATGCATCGAAATCGAATCTAATTTGTATTTCGTCGTACACACCTCCCGCCAAGATGGTTGTTATTAACGTGCATTAGGCCGCGACATGAGGCGGCGACACCCGCGCCGCAAATTGACATTCAATCAGTGTTGCGGTATTGTTTCTCTATCAATAATAAGGGCAGGAACACATGGCGCGTCGGAAAATGTGACGCTAGTTTTTTTATTCTGCTCACGATCGTCGATATCGGTATCGTTGTTGAAGTTCCAACATCACGGAAGTCGAAAATGGCAACTTTTAGGAAAGCGAAACCGTTGATTGAAGTTTACATAAAAAATATACAATAAAAAAAAAGTTTTTGTTAGTTGATACGGGTTCCTGATTAACTTAAACGATGCGTTTTCCGATTTTCTGCAAAACGGCATCAAAATGACGAAATAGCCAAAAAGTGACTTACGTGGTGTTAGAACTTCAACGACGATGTTTTAAGGATGTATTTAATATAATAAAGGTAAATTATTTTAAATAAATTCTTACTTAGATTTATTCACATACATAGGTGTCAATATTTACAACGAGCAGAATTGTTTCATTAGTTGTTTATTTTAATATATTTTTGGTTTTTCTTTAGAATTTTTATTTCTTATTGTCATGAAAATAAATTGATTGGAACCAAATAAAATAATAATATTTTAAGTTATTTTCATATTAATTTTATCATTTTAGAGATTGAATTTATCAAAATCCTTTCTCAGCAGATGCCTACATTGAAAATTATGCTTAACATCAGCTCGATCTGACCGGTGGTGCATTGATACGTCACTACGTCAGCCACTCAATCAGTCAACTTAGAGTTTTATATATTACTAGACATAGGCCCTGTGGTCAAAATTCAACCATAAATATTTAAATCTATCATGTAGAGGAGGATAAAAATATATTTTATCTATTCTCAATTCAATCACAAACTACAATTCGGCATAAAGGTCTCGTTACCAGCCACTAAATTTTATTAAAATAAACACAGACTATTAACAAAAGAGTTTTTGTGTATGATTATCAAGTCATGTGAAATTTTTAGCGTGCGTGCTATTTCTACGCGCACTACAGTGCTATTCAAAATATGCAATATTAAGCATATTTTAAAATAACATTAGTATTCTACGCTTTTCCTTTATATCAACTAAAGGAGGAAATTCATGCTACATATACGCGTCTCTCGTAAAAAGAGTTACAAAGTTTTCCGTTCGCGTATTATATATATACCAGTACTAGCATTCTAGTATTACTTCCGCTTATGTTGAAAATAAGGAAAATCTTGATTTGAGAATAAGGAACGCATAAAACAAGAAATATTTCAATTTTGTGCAGCTACATTAATACGAAACAGTATGATACACGATTCCACACTTTGTAAAAGTACTCTACATTCTTAGCAACACCTACTGAGTGCAAAACGTAAAAAATTACCGCAAAAACTCACCCCCACAGCTGTTCAGACCACGAGAAATTGTGTTTCAGAACTCGCGTGTCGCAAGAAAACGTTAACTGAATGTCGGAATACGGTTTGTGGAGTACTTAGACGCAGTTCCGTACCTTAAGGCTTACATATCTTGTCTCATGCAGGAACTATGCATTGCTTTAAGGCATACCGAGCGTATTTGTTATTTCCGATTAAATCTTTGGCACGAGCAATCGGCTTGTGCATATTACTTTTTTAGACATTTAGTTCGCACTCGA
Organism: Cyclargus thomasi; assembly: GCA_026546445.1. NCBI lineage: Eukaryota > Metazoa > Arthropoda > Insecta > Lepidoptera > Lycaenidae > Cyclargus > Cyclargus thomasi. The sequence goes on along the minus strand of JAOTAV010000027.1, from coordinate 576,367 downwards.
GAGAGTGCAGGTTCAAACCCCGGTGGAGGCGTGTACCAATGACACATTTTACATAATGCGGATGCTCATTGCCGTGGGAGAGCTATGATTTGGCACGAATGGGCCGGCTCGACCGGAGTGATACCACGGCCTCACAGAAAACTGGGGTGAAACGCCATTGTGCTGTGTTTCGTTCAGTGAGTGAGTTAAACGGTGGCCAAACTTCCCTAATCCACTCTATCCCTATTCCCGTTCCCTACTCCCCCATAAAGGCCGACAACGCACTAGTGATTCTTCGGATGTTACGAGTGTCCGTGGGCGAAGGCAGTTGCTATCCATCAGGTAACCCGTCTGCTCGCTTGCCCACTAAATATTATAAAAAACGGTAATCAATTCAGTAGGTGCAGCACAATGAAAATATACGAGTATTGTAAACGTTTGTTTAATATCACTTACGAAATATCTTTCCTCACTATTACCTATAATCTTTCCTCACTTTGTTAATCCCGGATTCATGTAACTAATAAATGGTTTTATAATTAATATGCAAAATATGTTATTGACTGTACTGTAACTTCTTGATGTAAATTCATGTTACACACTAATAAAACTTTTCTTTTCATGCACTTATTCCACATTATTAAATCATTTACATTTATTATTTTTTTCGATTTACACGACAGGTTTCGATAACATCACCCTGAGGTTTTTTTTAACAAGTAAACAAACAAAAAAGATAAGTAAACAAAACTATTTTTTTAATTCAAATATACCTCAGGTGTCTCTAGAGGGTGACGTTATCGAAACCGGTCGTGTAAATCAAAGTAATAGTCAATTATATTAATAAAGTGGAATTAGTGCATGTAAAGAAAAGTTTTAATACTGTGCAATATGCACATAATCAACAAGTCATTTAAAACCTGATATACTTAATGTAACTGAAGTCGTGTCACATCCTCATGTCCTCATATTCTTATATCCTCATATCCTCACATCCTCATATCCTCATACCACGAAATCTGTACCCTCCCCCCCATCGCTAAACTGACATTCGATCACCCCTCTATCGCTTATTGGGACGATACGCCGCCATCAAAACGCAATTTGTTTATGAAAATTTATTGTATTCGCCATTACGGGATTCTTCTCCTGCGGGAGCGACCCGGTGCCAAATCACCTTATTCAATTCCCTCTTTGCATACGTGAGGGGAACATCTTTGTCTGAACACGTGAAACGCGTTTGGGACCCGTGTACCTCTTATTAGTCTCGATCCCATACAAAAATTGCCCGCAAGGCGTAAACACAAAAATTCTCCAGTAAATTCTGATGCGTAATCATATTTTCCCGCGCTTCAAAGAAGTATTTGAACAGATTTAAATTTTACAACGATGTACGTGTGGTCTGTTTAATCGAGACGATAGATTCTCAGCCAGAAATATCTATGTCGTTAAGTTGGATTCTGGAATATGCTAATTCTATGGTACGTCCGCGATCTGGCTATTGCTCAGCTTACCTGATAATAAATTATGCTGGTGACCGAAGGACTGCTTTCTGGAACAAAACAAAACTAATAAAAAGCTCTCTGAGCTTTTCATTACTATAAGCTACAAAATATATCACACAAACGCGCACATCTGTAAAACAGCTAAAATCAAACAAACACGCGATATTCAAATCAGGAGAGACGAGACGCTGACAAATCATCCGATTTCCCGCGCAAATCATTTATCAGTGGTATTAGCGGCGCATGTGTCGATCGGTGACGTCACACGCGCAGGGTGGAAGAAAAGAATTGCCTCATACATCTCCGTTAATGGGGTGGAGAACACTGCTTATGCCTAATGCGACATGGGAACATGGCAACGTATGAATCCAACGCTGGATTTTCAATAGCATTAAATCTGCGGGCGACCCGAGCCAAGGATTCCACCGCAGTATGTATATTAAGCGCTCCGATTTATAGTTGTTGAAAACTTGCGACAAAAGCGTTTAGATTTAAGATATTTTCGTTTTGCCTTTTAATGTAGTGGTACTTTGAATTTGTGTCACAAATTACACTGATTTACTTCTATTTCGAAGTGATTTAGTGGATTTACCATAACAAAAATTATCAATCTTCCTATATTGTATAACGCTTTTTTGTATTTTCTCGCGTAAAACAGCGCTTTATCAAGCGTCACGCCTGTCGTTACAACAGGTGACAACAACCTCAACATATTAACCCGTTGGTGTAACTGGCAGTAAACGTAGACGGCGTCGTAAACAGCGCCAACGACAACGTAAAAACCAACGATCGACGTAAACGTCTTGGAGCGCGCCGACACGCTTTTAGCGCTCACTCGTGAAAAGCTAATTTTTATGTCGCTTCTTAAAAATAAAAACATCGTTACTCATGCATGCCTTTTAAAAAGTTCAGGCATTCGGGGGCTATTATTAACACAAGTTTGGAGGTGGGTGGAGTGAAGATTAGGGTATTTTATCGTGAAAATACTAATGCGTATGGCAGACTTAGGGTCTGTTTCACCTCTTACAGATAGTATATCCACAACTTTATTGAAAGTTAACCTACAAATAAGAAAACATTAGCATTAGACACAAATTACATATACAAGATATTAAATTTTCATGTTTTTAAAGCATTTTTTAAAACATGAACAGATTAGACTAAAGTATTGTCGTATGGAATATAAAAAATTCAGTTACAGGAAAAAACCATCTGTCAATGTTTTCATCAAAAACCTCACATGCTAATACCCAAAGCCTCCAAACCAAAAATCAGCGATTTGCATAAAAACAAACCCGCCCCAAATAAGTAAAGATTATGGAAATTCTCGCGTATTTAGCAGTACATTTATGAACCTCCGATAAAAAGGCGTTATACTCCGACACATGATTATGTAAAAGAACTCCGCGGTTCGGCATACGGGTAGAGTGGCGTTGAGACGATCTGGAATATTTGCATCTGAGGCGAGTCTTAGCGCTGCATTATAATATTATAGGGGTTCGCCGAAATTAATGTAGGTAAGCAAACTCGGTTATATTTTTGCATTGTTCTGGAAGCTTTTAAAGAATTCGGTTACGTAGAAAAATAGAGTCTGAAGACTAAATTCGATTAGGGTATTGTGTCTTGCTATTATTACTCTACGTGTTACTATATTATCGCCTCCGTATTACAGATCTTTTAACCCGGAGGTCGTGGGTTCGATTCCCGCGTTAGAAACGTGTTATTTCCAAGTTTGGTTAGGACAATGCAGTCTGATCAGCTGATTGTGCGACAAGTAAGATGATCCATGCGTCGGATGGGCATGTGAAAAGTCGGTTCTGCGCCTGATCTCACGCCAGTCGTGTCGGTCACCCGTCCGTGTAAAGAAACAGAGAGTGCTCTGGTGTACTGCGCTCACTTGGGTACTACAAAATTACTCCTGCATAACAGGTCTGGTTTCTATGAAACCGGCCACCGTCACCGAAGCCGCTGTGGGAGTTATTATATATACGTTGCTAATATAAGTTATTACTTTTATCGTAACAATAATTATCGTGCATTCAAGAATATACATCATCATAGAAATGTTTGTTTTTTATTGTGAGGATAAAATATTGAAGAAGCCTTAGATAATTTCGTTCATAATACAAATTATCTTCACCCTAAAAAAAACTGTGATGAAATGATAAACAAACGGCGTAATTTTGTGAGTCAGCAAACGACTTCCTCGTCAAGTTAACGAAACAAATTGCAGACGAAATCGCAGAAGAACAGCCCGAACGATTAATCAAAACAATTCCGCCCTTAAAAAAATTAACAAATAACCCGAGCAGCCGTTATTTAAATCTCAAAGTAAAATATATAGATATAAGTCTGCAATAACCCATTTGGAGGATAAGAAAAAGGGTTCGGAGTCATTAGCATATAATGACAGTAATTAAAATACACAAATAGAGCTATAAAGAGCGCCGAAGGGTGTCTTCATCATCCTATTTTATACATGGTAAATATTTCCTCAGCGCCAAGCCGCCGAATTAAGAACGATGTTTAATTTATTAATTAATGGTCTGACGCAGCATAGATTATATTGAACGGTATATAATTCGTTTTATAAGACGCACTAGTTGTGCCCCGCGCTGCTTCCGGTGGCTTAGTCGAGATTAAAAACCCTATGTGTTAATCCAAGATACCAGCTAGTTCCTTGCCAAATTTTATAAAAATCGATCCTTTCGTTTAAACGTAAAGACGTAACAAACATACACACTCACAAACTAACAAACTTTCGCATTTATAATATTAGTAAGATATAAAACGAACATTTTCCTACGGCTTCGCTCCCGTCGAGAAGTATTTTATGCAACCTTTCATTTTCAATTTTATCCGTTAGAAAATGAAATTTCTCAAAATACTTTCTTAGCGAATACACTACTAAAACCTACGTTAACTACCTGCATTCCAGATTTTAGCCCGATTCGTCCAGTGGTTTGGGCTGAGCTCTTATAACGGTATGTCATTCAGTTTTCGATTTTATATCTATTTAGATTAATGTAGTCTTATTTTATAACAATATCGGTTTTCAGATTGTGTTAATAGCATATCAATAAAATTACAATAAAGCTGTTTTCAAACTAAAAGTAATAAAAAAACTATTTCGACCGTAAACAATACTAAACTGTCGTAAAAAAGTTTGTAGCCTAGTTTATGTAATTTTAATTCACGAAAACAGAGTCCTAATAAATTAAAATTAACTTATTATTTTTAATTAATATAAAGGTAACAGCTTTCCACTCGCTAGCTTAAAAATTTAGTTTCTTACATATTTTAATATAACGATACAATTTGCATAAATAGTACCGTAATATAGCGAAGGAGCGTAACAGAAATAAGAATATTCCAAATTTATCCGCCATAATAGTAAACGAAGAGAATTACGACGGAATTATAATTCATAAAAGTGAAACAATTTATCTCTCCGCCGCGTCAGACAATAGCTACTAATTACCGGATGTTAAGCTTTATTAACGCAATCGGTCGGTTATTAACATAAAAAAATAATATTTACCGAGTCTTGAGGCTGGCAGCCTTCAACCCTTCGTCTCGACAATAATTGCGGCAGCCGAGATTAGGGCCATCACGGTCGGTGTACCGAGTGAAATTTTGCATCGTAATTGCTAACATTAGACGTTTCGACATTTCTGAGGAATTTCTCCGACGAAATTAATGCATTTCTTCACGTGGCAGCCCCTCAAATTATGAGATGTTCAACGTAGACTTGTTTACCTATTTTTGCTTCTTTTAATTACCGAATTTAATTCCACTTTATATTACAAGTATTTACGAGCAATTTGTTTGCAAGTTGCGTGATTTCTTAAGGCACACGTGACATCTTTACCAAACGTCGGAGAGTCGAAATGACACTCATTACGCCGATCACAGATGGCGCCCGCGACGTGTATTTACATATAAATGGCGCAGAAATGACATCAGCATTTTAATTTTGAGATATTACGAAGCGATTTACAAATTAGCGGGTAAGAAAAATGCACTGCTCGAGGGGTCGCCGCCCGCAGATGTTCTATTTAAATGTAAATTCGACTTCGACACGACGACACGGATAAAAAAATAATTTCGCACTGAAATATTTGACGGGCTCATCAGATCGGCGTCTTGTGAAATTAGCTTTATATTGAGGCGCCATCATCGATCCCGCAGCCGTGGGGACGCTGTACGATCTACCGATTCAAGCTTAATTATGATGATATTTAAATGGTAGTGAAAAAGTGAAAAAAGATTGTGATATGAATGCTGTAGCTGTAAAAAAACAAGACTGGACATCACATCGCCGCTTTGATCAGAATTGTATGACAGATATTGAAATGAATTAACTTAAAAATGTCCCTCCGCGAACCACAATTCACTCCATTTATAAAACGGAATCAAAGAACGGCGCATTAACAAAAGATAACATTAACAGCATTGCGTCAACACTGGCGGGTGACAATTGCAGGCGAAAAAAGAAAAAAAGTCGTCTGTCGCACAATAAAAGAAAGAAAGAAAGAAAAGAACGGAAGTGGAAGTGACAGATTGGCGACAATGGAGAGAGTCACACCTCACGAATTAGCTATCATTTACTTAAGCACTTTATGTAATTAAGTATCGTTAGTCTCTTCTGTTGTTATTTCTCTTTTAATCTTCGTCGTGTGAAGTTCGTGTGATATCATTAATGTCTTGCTATGTACAAGATAACGTGGAAAGCAAAACAATAATATGTTTGTTTTTTATTTGGAACTAGTTTTTACTTCCGATTTTACCCGTGCAGGATTAGGACATTCAATATTAAGATTCCTGTGGGATATCTATTAAGATAAAAAATTTGTAGGTATACTTAATTTCACTAGACTGTCCTATAATTTCGGTGTTAATGACAGACAAGCAACAGCCAAAAAAACATACGTATAATATGAATATGATTTAAGTTACGTTTGTTTCTTACTTTTTTAAGTTACATATAAAACGTACTATAAATTGAATCTTGCAGGCTATGGAATTGTAATTGTTTCTTTAAATTAAAAGTGGCAACGCAAAGGGAAAGACGACATCAAAACAAATGCTGTAATAAATGTAATTAGTGAGTACATTTATAATCCCCTCCGCATGAAATTAATGAATCGATAATAATTGACTAAGTAAAGCCACAAAGGAGTGGTCGGAGTACCTCAAAACAAAAACAAATCTCTCCCTTTTTTGGGCGAATCGAGAAATCTGGCTTTGTTCATTTGCTCGGTAAACCGATAATTTCATTAAACAACAAAGTGGGACTCGCCGCTCCGCAAACACGCCAAGAAGCCGATGTCCCCCAAGATGGAAAATTCATTCGGACAAAAAATCCAAGTCCAAACACCGAATTAAGAGTCCCCCGCCGCCTTAAAAATATTCTGATTAAAGCGGCTCTCGAACGTAATTAGTGAATTAAATTACATTCCGATTATTTACATAATACAATTGGAATAGTGTATTGTTTTGACTGGCTTACAGGAGATCCAAAGCAATAGCGTGTCAGAAAATAGACCTTAGAAATTTGTAAGCAAATAAATAAGTAAATGTTTCATAATTTCTGGCAGTACTTTTTTTAAATGAGGCAACATAGGCAGATAACCTACTGAAAAATTCTGTTAATATTGCTCAAGTAACCCAAAACGGTCGAAATTCCGCGAGTTAAAAATATCGAAGCAATTCTGAGCATTCGCCGGCCGGCGCGGGCAAATTAGACCCCCGATATATTGCGTTTGTTCTTTTGAAGCCCGCCAAAGGGTTAAACCAAGAATGCTTTGCTTTTTATACGAGCCCAATAAATGAGGGTTCAGTATATGAGTGGTCAAACTTCGCGGAACAATGTGCGGAGAAAACTAATCACTTGAGATCGGAATTCTCGCCGAATCTGTTTACTATAGCTACAAAATATATTTAAACTTTGTATGTTTTAAGATTTAGATTAAAGATTACAAAAAATTAATCATAGCAGAAATTAAAAATAGATGTAAGAAACAGTGGCAATAATCATATCTATGTAAGCCCAATAAACCAGCTTAATAAGAGGGACCCTTATATTTTCACATTATAAAAGCAAACTAATAAATATTTCCGCCATAAAGGTGGCCACACGTCCACAAATATTCGTTACGCGATATAAATTATACGCGGAGGTAATTATACCGAAAATACCATTAAATTAATAAATAAAAAACAGGCCGGCCCCATCGAAGCCCCTCCGAATAAATTTATGTAAAAATTTTCATTAATATTTCGAGGCCGGCCCCTGGGACTCGAGTGCGGTTTCCGTGGAAAAATGCAAACCAAAAATGACGGGGAGGCGGCCCCTCATGTACCTGTGTGTCCGTGTACACCTTGTTTGAGGTCATTCCATTATTTATGGACCACTCGATCATTGGGAACGGAAACAATGCTGTGTTTTTCAAAAACGAACCAAATTCCTGATGGAATTTTTAAACATGAGTATCGATTATGATTCGTGTGTTTCAAAGATAACCTGACTGTGTTTTAATACTTCTTTAAACAAGTTGTATTATTTAGTTATAAATTAATAAATTTACATGTTCCATGTTACAACATGTACCTAATCTGTGATATATTTTGTAAAATTGTAATAAAATTAAATTTTCTACTCGTTTCTTCGTTTGGAACTTAGTTTCTCTAAAGAGGTTCTACCTGCTTCTTTCAGAAGTTATTTATTATTACTACCAAAGAATGAAGGATAGATTTTTAAAATTACTAGGCAACGAATTAAAAACCTTTTTGTGTCTCAAAAATATAATAAAATCATTGAAATAAAACAATCCTCGAGATCACTTGAGAAGTTCTCAAGTGCAAAAAGGTACACACTCCACATACCGAGCAATATATTTTTTCATAAAGTTGAACAAGTCGACCAACAGTAGTTCCCCTCGAGGCGTCCACTATGAAAAACGGCCCGATTCTTCTGAGATTATTAAAGATTTGTGAGTTTGGAGTGGGCCGGGTTTAAGAGATTTAAATCGCCCGCTGGCCCGGAACGGAGATACAAACAGATCTACCCTCGCAGAAAAAAGATTTTTATTTCCGATTTGAATTAGTGTTTCGTTTGAATTTAAATTATTTTTGTATTCTTTTTGCTAATGTTTATTTATGGCATTGTACCTTAGTCACTTGGGAAAATTATGAAGATTATTAATTCGATTCTACTGAATAAGTTGCCGTAGTGCCTACGGCGTAGATCGTCTACGTCGTAGCACTTGTAGCTTGTAGAGCTTTGTAGCACGCCGTAGAGTACCGTAGTACTCGTAACTAGTAACTACGTGTACGTTGTGTGTAATTATTAGTACCTATCGTTGTAGTTTTTACGTTCTAGTGTAAAAAAGTTTAAATAACATATCAAATCCAGAATGATCCATCCTAACAATCCATGAAAAAAATATATGGTACGAGCGATGGCGTACGTACACAGGATATTAGTAATGATAGAAAAAAGAATACTTTTTACTATTTGTAATTTTTGCCGTGGGAGAGCCATGCTTCGGCACGAAAAGGCTGGCTCGACCGGAGTGATACCACGGCCTCAGAGAAAACTGGCGTTAAACGGCGTTGTGCTGTTCAGTGAGTGAGTTTACCGGTGCCCAACTTCCCTAATCCACTTATCCTTATTCCCATTTCCTATTTCTTCATAAAGGCCGGCAACGCACTTGTGACTCTTCGAATGTCACGTCTATGAGTGACGGCAGTTGCTTTCCATCACGTAACCCGTCTGCTTGCTTTCCCTCCTAAATATCAAAAAAAAAATTTCGACAAACTTTTCTAGCTTTAAATAATACTAGGTGTTGCCGGCGACCAAGTCTGCGTGAATACATTACTTATCCCGTTTTTACAATATTTTTTTATTTACTGTTCGGCTACCTGTTGGTCGTAACATGATAATATTTAGCCTTCCATGATAAAACAGACTAACCAACATAAAAATAATTTTTCAGTTCTGGCCAATATACTTCCTGAGATTATCTCACTTAAACAAACAAACAGTTCATTCAGCTTTACATTATTGATATAGATAAACACTCACACATCTCAACATTTTCTTTACACCTTTATCGAAAGTAGGCTTCGTCATATTTCATGCAGTGCTAA
>JAOTAV010000027.1:556343-566629 GCA_026546445.1 Cyclargus thomasi | reverse complement strand
AACATTCGCAGTCCTTTTCTGGAATATTGAAAACGTCACACGACAGAAAGGGACAGGCAATTTTGATTGGTTAAACATTTGTTCAATATTTTTATTTTTTTATTAATAAGGGGGCTACTTTTTTTAAATTATATTTGTATCGTAACGGGGCTTTTAAATAAGAGCCTTTAAAATGATCGTGTTATATTAGTTACAGTTATCGCACGTATAAGCGGGAAATGTTCGGAACTGTCGATAGACATAAGTCGAAGAAGCGGATAACTAAAATTTTGCAACATTTGTATATATTCAAATTTTTTTTGCAAAACATTTTGACAAATCTTGCAACTTTTCCCTTTTTTATTATCTAGCTAGTGTATTTAGCTATAAATCAAACTCATTATCTTAATTTAAATTAATTTTTTGGTTCCAAAAGCATTCATTAACGCAAAAATTCGGGACGTTTTTAAATGCTAGTTATTTGCTTCACTTATGTCTTCAATTATAACTCTAGTGAAATTAACAATTCAACTTAATTCACATTTTTTGAAAAACTGCTGCTTACGCTAGATGTAGCCTGTATTTCGAGACACCTGAGAACATTCATAATTTCAAATAATCTTTATATTATTTGAAAGGTTTTTCGTGCAAGGACGCCAACCTCAATACAAATTTCATACTAATATTATTAAATATATCTATCTGTCATCTCTTCGTAGTTCAATCGACGAACCAATTTTGGTAAAAAGAAGTAGAGATACCTACATACCTGGATATATAACACATAGGTATATTTTATTGCAAAAAATCTGTTTCCGTTACCATTTTTTAGTTATACAACTGTTCAAGTTACATATTTCCGCTCACTTTGGCACACTCGGCGGGCGGTGAGCAGAGAGCGGTGAGCACCACGGAGCTAATACTAAGAGGAGGCGGCCTAAACTGTATACTGTAATTATCAATGAGTGTCCTCATTGTGGTGCGGTAGGGTAGGGATTGTGTGGTAGTGGTTCCGGGTGTGGTGGTCGCTGTCCCTTGGCTGTTGGGTCTGGGAACGCTGTAGTTTATTGGTTATTGGGTTTACTGTATGGGCTCATACACATTGCATTGAATTCTCCAGAAACTAAAGCTTAACTAATATCACGACGCATTATACTTATTTATATACTATCTAATAACCTCAAAATATTACAAAGTGCCTTAATTCCGGTGGTACCAGAGTCTTTTGAAATTTTTATGTAGTGTGTATGATATGCTTTTACTGTAGTGAACCTAGTGAGTGGCGTTGTTGGACTTGTGGGTCGTGGAACTGCTGCAGGATCTCGCGGTGCGGGGTCGTAGTCCCTAATGTAGACTAGTATTCAAATTTACTAATGATTTTGATTTGATTTGGTCCTCACGTCAACCATGCTACCTAAGCTAAGTATCACACGAGTTTGCTGTCAGCGTTTCTCAGGTGCGCACGAAGTGAGGAATTATTTTATGAAATATCAGCTCGCAATGGATTAAGTTTTGTATGTTATTATGTTTCACTTCGCTTCTTCATCACGTGAATATCGAGGCCATCCAGCTCCTCGATAACACGGACACAGTGAGAAGACTAAAAAGGACAAAACCTTTAGAGTTAGTGTTTTCAGTGATTAAATTAGTAATATCAGTGATGTAAAGTGACTGTGACAGAACTCAAAAAATAGTGTGTATTCTCCTTTATAGAGACTTTAAGAAAGTGTTGATGGACACAATCTTAGTATACTCAGCAGATTAAGTTAGCGTAAAATTACTTATTAGTCTAAACTAGGCTAGATTGTAATATTTATGAAATACCTTTACAGGTAATTCATGTATGAAAAATATATATGTTTCAATTAAGATCTATTGTTCAACTCAACTCGGTAATAACCACTTCGATAACAACTTCGACCTGAGCAAGTAGCTTTACATTGGTCGATAGATAGATTTTATTTTCGTACATTGTGTATTTCTGTTGCCGCTATACTAAAAACAAACGTTAAACATATATGGGGGCTCTCACAAACCAACGTGATTATTGCTAATTTCTTTTTTTTAATAATAGGTGCCGCGATGATGTCATCTACATCGGGCTATCGCTTGAAACGACGCTAAAGCTGCTTAACATACGGAAACACGTTTCCTCAACTTGTTGCTCTTTACTGGTACGACACCCTTCGAGCGCAACTCGCACTTGGCCAAATTTTTAAAGAAAATGTGGTAGTGAAAAAACCTTACCTTCTATCAATATTAGCTCCGTGGTTAGCAGATATCAATTCAATTTGCGCCGGCACCGTCCCGGACCCCGCGCGGTAAATCATCCGCGCCGATAAATGAACGGGTTACTAACATGTCGGAAAATATTTGTTCAGACATTCTTATTACTTTATTTCCCGTTTTATTCTCATAAATATGGAAGGGAAGAATTTTGTAATGAAATAAGTTGGGTATCACTTGATTTTATGCAAAATGTTTGTACTTATTTATTTTTCGAATATGTAACACCATTGATGACAGGTAAAACCACTTAACTTAGGGTTATAAATCTACTCACGGGTTGATATTAATTCAAGTATTTGATTCTGTTGTTAAGTAGGTTTTATCGCACATCATTATATACAGTACCAGCATTTGCCAGCGACTTCGTCCGCGTTGCTTTTCCCTGTTTTCCTGCTCTTCTTGAAACTTCTACTCCAATAAGTAATACGGATAACACCAAAAACCAACGGGAATCACAATTTAAATTTATTTATTTATATGCAAGAGAAAATCCTCTTTAATCTAAGCTTTCAAAAACGCGAACATATAATTTAATATTTTAATTCGCTTGTCATGTCGCAGTACAGCGCCGCTCGGAGCGCCGTCGGCCAATTAACCCACTAATAAGAAAGAAGCTCAGTAAAAATTCATCGCGTCACCCGCAGAATGCGGTAGGGATGGGAAAAGGTAAAAGAACACTTGATTCGAACGCACCGTGTTTATACAAACGCACAATTAAAATGATTAAACGCAAGAAAATGTGTTAGGTTTATAATTTCTCAACAGATCCTGTACTGTGTAAACCCAATAAAATTAGGAAGAACCCAATAAGATTAATGACAAATGGCTTATCCATCCATCCATCCATCAGACCGTCAGAAAATTTCGGCTTTCAAAAAGACCTAGAAATTATATGTGGGTCAAATATATATCGAGGTTTTTATGGTATCTGAGTTTGGATGCTACCGCCACGGAAAGGGACGTCAGACTTATATCACCTCTCTATTTTCGTCTCGGGTTAAACTCGGGTCTATATATAAATAAGTAAATTAAGATTTATTACCCATTTTAAAACATTAAACAGCCATAGTAGAAGTAAAACTAATTATACACCAAAAAAATATACATCGAAACAAAAAGAAAATAGTAATAAATTTATGGCGGTATTATGCTAAAAATGAGGAAAAAGGGGACCACTGTATAAACTGTTTTAATGCGTTCGGTTGGAAACAGTGTGTATCACCTTAAACATGCACACGCGACGCTCCGGGCAAAATGTTGCGACGACGTTTTAAGACAACGCTTTTTCATTACGAATTTCATGTACCGTATTTTAAAGCATTAATATTTGAAAATTCACCAAAAAATAAATTTGAAAATATTAGCAGCGTATTATTAAACATTTTTGTATTTATACTAATATATATAAAATATGGAAAAATTTGTCTGTTTGTATTTCCTACACGTGCTAACAAAGCAATCGACTTGATTTTTGGCATAGACTTCGTTTAAACAATGGTCACAAACATTTTCGTATAAGATTTTAAAAACCCACGCAAGTGCATTCACGGGCAAAAGCTAGTTAAAATCAAAACTCAACCTTCCTTATTGAACGTAGAATTCCAAAGATTCTCCGGTAAGTTTTAGCCAATGTAAACTAATACGCGAGATCACCTCTGTCGATGGATGGAAATTTAATATGGCAGTCATAATTGAGAGCGTTCTTCCGAAGCCATCACCTCGCAGACAGGTAATGAACCCGCATTATAAATGCAACGAGCCCCTCCCCTCTCCACCATCCCCCTCTTTGCCATCTACTCGCGGGTGCACGAAGAATTAATTCATTTGCATCCAAAACTTCATATCGTCTTAAGATTATGTGGGCGAAAATTGGTAGCGAAATAACCTCGTTTGGTGGATACACGTAATTACCTGGTTAGAAAGGCTGAAGAGGAAAAAAGAATTGTTGAATGAAATAAGATGACCTGCAGCCTTAACATGGCGACCGAGAACTACGGAAGAATAGGCAAAATGACAGGTAATTGGGATAAATTGACAGATTTCCTTTTTGCATCCGCCACTTCATCCATCCTGCTGTAGAAAGAAACACTTTCTTGGTCGCCATGCTAGCCTGCCTGGTGGAGTTTGTATAATTTCCCTCCTTATAGAAGTAGAGCCTTCCCTGGACGTCTACGCCTAGTATGAGACTAAAATTATATGTAATTGATTTTTCTGTTGTTTGATGAATGTGAAACACACTATTTTATGCACTATTTCCACTGTATTTACTTCGGTTTTACAAATTTATTATAAATACACACAAAGAGACCTGATGATGACGTTGTCGAAACCGGTCGTGTATTTGTTATTTTCTAAAATCGAAGTGAATATAGTGTAAATGGTGCATGAAAAATTATGTTTCGTTAAGGTTAAAAAATATATTTTATTTCTGTAAATTAGAAGGTGTGGCGTTGCTCATCGTACGACTTGTTTACTATACTGCTTATGCTATCAATTTTTAAGAAACACAACAACTCAAATCAAAAATCAAAATATTTTTATTCAAAATAAGTACTTTAAGTATACTACAGAAGACTCAATAATTCATCCTGATTCTTTGCACGTATTATGTGATTAGTTTTACCGTAGTTTATTTTATATATAGGCGTGGAATCATGAAGATCAATATCAAATTTGAAAATTTGTATGTCACGCGGGAACCGGATATTTTCCCGGGATAAAAACCATCCTATATGTTGCACAGACCTAACAGCTATTAAACAAAAAGATTTATCCAAATCCGTCTTGTAGTGCCTAAGATTAGCGCGTACAAACAGATAAACAACTTTGTCGATATCCGTTCTATTACTGTTCTAAGGAACAGCACCACATTGATTATTTTTCAGACACTCCACTTTTACTGTTTTATTATGTGTGTATAATATATAGATTTAGCTAATACCCAATCCGTTTACTTGTCGCATCAAAAAAAAGACGTAGACATTTATATTTTCCGAACAAACATCCACACAAACAAACTTTCGCATTTAAAACATTAGTGTGACTCTTCATAGTTTATTTTAGCATATAATTAAGAATTATTTTAGTGTTATTAGTAACGTTGTCTGGTAGAGTTCGTCGACACCGGCCGCAGCACCTGTCCCCCGGACCCCCGGACCCCCGGACCCCCGGACCCCTGGTGCACTGAAGCACTTTTCACACTCATTCGACTCTCGAGCACAATCGACAACGACTTCACTCTGTCACACAGAGTGCCTCTTCACCAAATTGCTTGAATTAAAAGACATTTTCAGTACGGTAAAAAGTAATGTATGTTTTGTATAAACTTATTTTCCACAGAGCTGTATGCTGTACGAACTATTATGCGTATTGTCGGTAACGATCATTAAACCTCTGACAAAAATTTGTCATTTGTATATAACCGCGATTGAATAAAATGACAAGACAACACTTTGTTGGTAATCGCATTTTGAATGGGTACGACAATTTTTTTGAGGGTTAATGACCGCTATCGTTAATTCTGAGCGGACGCATTACATTATTTTTTTATTTAAGTAACAAATACAAAAATTGAGTTATGCACTAACAAAAAAAATATCTGCAATATTTATTCTAATGTACATTAAACAAATAAGCATGGTCTGATTAGATACACCGCATGTCTAAACACCAGAAGAAATTGGTTCCTGAAAATTCATGAGCTTTAAAAATATTGAAAATATTCTCGAAAATTCACAAAGTCGAATATTTCACAACAAAATAACACTTGAAAATCGCGCCCCGGGGCCAGACTTATCAATGACATTAACTTTTTTGTTGTCCATAACATTTGCATAACTCCTAAACTGTGCTCGCCTTGAAGGCCCGCGGCTGTGATACTTTGTAAGATCATTGTCAGGCTCCAAGTAAGGCGAGTTCTCGTCTGGGGACCTGTTAAGGGGGGGTAATTTGTAAATGGCCCGCTTCGAGACAGACGTCACGGCATCCTCAACTTTATTCCCAGATGTGCCACAAACGACAAAACCTCCGTTATGTTGAGCGACGCAAAATTAAAATATGCTAACATAGGCAACATAGATGACTTGTTCATGTTACTTTTTTGTTGAAATTTAATTCACTATTCCCGTAAAATATTCGAGTATTTGGCAATCTGTCTATTACCAGTTTTTATACATTTTAAATATTATAAAGTGTCGTTAACCCAAATTACTAATTTTACTTCAGAGTCAAATAAATTCGCTGAAGCGTGTAATGTAATCCTTATGAGTATTTGGTTAAATAGTTGATATATTTTAAAGCAAACACGTTCAATCTTTTTTAAAGCTCGAGCAACAATAATAGTATTTTAAAATCTCATTAAAAATTGCCTTTAAAAAAAAACGAACATCTCGGAAAATAGAAATTAAAAAACTTTATTCAAACTCTTCGAGGTATGAGACCCGGAAAAAAATCTAATCTTTTAGATTACAATTTAAAAACATGAGCGTGTATAACGAGGAGCCACTTATAGGCGAAATGGAGGACGGCTTAATGAGAAGGTATCACTGGCAGCAGCTGTTATGATACCGGCGCGGGCGGGCTGTCGCCGCACAACATTTATACAGAAATGTGGAAAGAGCTTATTTTATTTTTTCTTTTCTAAAAAAAATGATTTTTTTATCACCACACGATGTATTATAAAAATCACAAATACAATATGACTAAAGAAGAAACTAAAAATATGAAGATTTTGACGCAATTAACACAGATCTTTACATACGCAGTTAGCACAGATTTTGCCGTGGGAGAGCCATGCTTCGACATTAATGTGCCGGCTCAACCAGAGTGATACCACGGCCTCACAGAAAACTCGCGTAAAACGACTTTGTGCTGTGTTTCATCTAGTGAGTGAGTTTACCGGTGGCCCAACTTCCCTATCCCTATTCCCATCCTCTATTCCTTCATAAAGGCCAGCAAAGCACATGTTACGAGTGTTTATGGGCGGCGAAGGCAGTTGCTTTCCATCAGGTAACCCGTCTGCTCGCTTGCCCTACTAAATATCATAAAAAAAAAGATCATTATTTGTACAAAAGTAATTCATATTTTATATAAAATTAATACTACATTTGAATTAAAAAATTGAACAAACTAATATTTTTTAATAATAGTAAACAGGTCACAACAAAAAAAAAAACATTTATTGAACAGTCTTATAAAAAAATCGGTACACTGTTAAAAATTTACCTAAAAATTAACTTTTAAAAAATCACATTTAAAATTTTTATTAAGGCATTTTGTGATAAACTTACATAATAATTCTTTTACTGCCTTGCGTTTAACCAATAGTACTAAAAATCCATTGACTCTAAATTAAAAAGCCGTATCCACTCTCACTGAGCCAGTAAGTGCTTTAACGTAAAGGCGATCGCTTTTTTTCTCACCCCAGCCTTTGGAAAAAATAGGGGAGATTCCTATCTTGTCGCTTCTAATTTACTTATTCCTCTTTTAAAGACTTATTTACCTTCAAAATCCCATTGTCCCGGGTGGGCAATAGCGCCTCTCGCCCGTTGACGTGTCGAGATTTTTTCTTAAAAAAGCAATAACAATTTACATAAACGCCCTGTCCTAGTTAACAGTTAATAAAGGCGCCGGTCACAATTGAAGCTTAAACGTCTTTCAGATGGAAATACGGTATTGTTTTACAAGCTCCTTTAAGCACTTCGTTAAATACTTCGATGTTATCTATCTGCTTTTATTATTTGTCTATTCCTTTTTTTAGATTGACGTGGACTTAAAATTGCCCTCTTCCTTGTTGATTTTTTTTTTTGATTAAGATAGAGATTGGTGTTACAGAATGTTTTATTTTGTTTATCTTTAGGCTTCAACCACTTACTTGATTATTTTTTTTTAAACAGGATTAAACTGTGGGGTTCTCCAGCTTTTGCGTTATTAAATAGTGCAATTAGTTCACTTTACTTTTTAACAATAACTAGGTCGGTGAGGCATAATAACAGAACTCTTTTTTATATATATTTATTTACTTATGAAATCATTTTACATCTAGTTTACTTTTACACTTTTATCGACACATGCATTTGCTAATATTAGAAACAGAAAAGTGTATATTTTTTCCTTTTTTTTTTTATCCTTCATTTATGCCTAACCTGATAAAGTTTTCGCTAACCTCAAGAAGCAACCAATTGACTTGAATTACTTTTTAGAAATTACGAAAAATGTAAAATAGTTTTTGTCTTGGAAAAAGAGTATTTCTAAAAGAGCTCATTAGAGTACTCGTATATTTTTGCGATTTTTGCCACGAAACAACGCCACGGGTAAACGTTAGTGGGATAATATAATCACACACACACACATCTTGTTAATTTGTTCACATGTGACATAGTATTTTCCACGAATAAAAGTATCTTAATACTTAGTTGTATTCCGGAGGAACACCGTACAAAGTGCGGGCAGGCCGCGGCGTCGCACCCAACTTTGATCGGTCATAATCTTTAACATCTCGCCATTATGATTCAACTTCTATCAACTTCCATTAAAAACTTCCAAACTTCACTAATAGTAATCCAAAACAAAGTTCCGTCGGTTCAAGGTCGCAATTTAAAGTTTTTCGAAAACTTCCTTTCTCGCTCACTTTTTTATATGTATATAAATCTTTTTGCCGGCAAAGTTCTAGAAAGTTTTTGGCCCAGATTGACATCGATTTTTGTTTGAGGAGTTTGTTTTTTCATTGTTCTTGTTACTTGTTTGACAGTTAATTCATAAAAACTTTCCCGCCTCTAAAATCGATAAAGCATTGTTTTGTAAACACAGCCACGTGACATGCTACGTCTCTACGCCTGATTGAGAACTTGACTACACCCAAACGTGTATTTAGTTTCCCATGTGTAGGTCTACATCTACTGCACATGCTAGGCTAGGCTAGGGGGAGCTAGAAAACTAAAAGAGGCTACACAACTTTTTCTAAACCTCTACTCGGTTCTCTAGCCGGTTTTGTATGGAGCATGTTTCACCGCTTTCTGATAAGTGTTGGATCTAGTCTATCTACAACCTTTTTTGACAGACGTTGTCTGGAGAATCTGTCAAAAAAATTGTGGATAGCTTATCATAAACTTCAACAGTAAGCCGTGAAACAAGCAGTTCTGTCGCCGAAAACTGTTGCCATTTAGACTCAGTCAATATTTTATTAGAACGTTTTGTGAGGACTTAAAATCAAACACGATACCAGAACACGATACCAGCGGCAGATCAGCACTAACTCGGCAGTCCACCGACGGCAATTACTGGCTTTTTTATTTTTTGTTTTCTATAACGTTAAGTAACATACATATAAAAATTTTAAAACTACCACATGATATCATAAATATTAGCACGAACTTGTGAATACCATAATACTTTTCGCAAACATTTTCATCACAAAGGCTACCCCAAGGGCTCACCTCATACCCTCAGTCTCTACTTATGTAAATGCTCAACACTTTTGTCGTTTTTCTCGCATTCGCCGCACAATGCTCGACAATTTGACGGCAGATTCCGCCATTATCCGCGTAGGTGAGCCCTCGACACGGGGATCACGAGTAAAAATGTGAGGTGCCCGGATTTTAATAATCTGTTAGAGAACGGGTAACGGATTC
The DNA here is from genome assembly GCA_026546445.1 of Cyclargus thomasi. NCBI lineage: Eukaryota > Metazoa > Arthropoda > Insecta > Lepidoptera > Lycaenidae > Cyclargus > Cyclargus thomasi. Next base: position 556,733 of record JAOTAV010000027.1, on the reverse strand, counting down.
GAGCATTTCTCGACTGTTATTACTTTTATGCTAATGTCTCTGTATGCTTAAAGTAATTTTGTTTTTAAGTAAGTGTTTTTTTAAGAAATGATGGGCAAGCGAACAGATGTGTCATCTAATGAAAAGCAACTGCCGTCGTCCTTAGCTGTTTGTAACATCCAAAGCGTTGCAAGAGCGTTGCCCGCCTTTTAATGAACGAATATGCTACGAAAAGAAGGATAGCGAATGAGATATAAGGCCCTTTTTATTAACCGACTTCCAAAAACGAGGAGGTTATTATGTTCGGCTGTGGATATTTTTTTTTTTTATTTTATTTTTTTATGTATGTTCGCGCATAGCTCCGCCGTTTGTGAACCGATTTTCAAATTTTTTTCTTTGTTGTATAGGGTA
>JAOTAV010000027.1:539649-556243 GCA_026546445.1 Cyclargus thomasi | reverse complement strand
ATTTATTTTATTTAATACTTTTTAGTTTCTTTTGTACTATTTTAGTTTTTTCCCTTGGAAGTCGGTTTTAATTTTTTTTTAAAAAATAATAATGATATGAAGGAGTCAAGCGAACACACGGGTTCCCTAATAGAAAGCAACTGCCGTCGTCCATCAACACTCGCGACATTGGAAGAGTCGCAAGTGCGTTGCCTACCTTTATGAGGGAATAAGGAATGGGAATAGGTATAGGGGATAAGGGAAGTTGGGCCACCGGTAAATTCAGTCACTGAACAAAACACAGCACAATGTAGTTTCATGCCACTTTTCTGTGAGGCCGTGGTTATTACTCCAGTCGAGCCGACCCATTCGTGACAAAGCATGGCTCTCCCACGGCTAAGTTTCGTAATCAATATAAAGAAAAATACTTAAAAAGGTTTACTTGATTCATACCTTACTTTTTTTAAAGAAGTTATACATACACCTTTTCCAAAAAAAATCATAAGGATCGTTGCACGTTTTCAGGCACGCGACCGTTTAAAAATATATTTTTTAGATGTTCACCCTTGTTTGATTAAGGGTTAAGGAAATGAAACCTTACAAAGTTAACATTTTTTATAAAAAATATTTACTTAAGCATTGGCTTTTTACGGCCGTTAAACTTTTCCCGTTGTAGCCGATGTACAAAGTTTATTTAAAAATTATCTTACAAAATATTGCTAAAAGTTAATTTTTAAACTGAGAACCTTTAGCTCAACATTGGTAGAGAAAACAAAAAGGACGCGCTTAGATACGACCCTTACTTAAGTTATTCTTGAGTAAATACATCTTCCTTGTAGTCTAACAATGAGAAAACTATATAATATTTTTCTCATTTCCTGCCAACAAAATAATACATGCAAAGATTCCACCACAATTCGTTGAAACGACTACATAAAATCATTTTCAATTTAAGAATATTTAAATTTCTTTCCCGGCATTTGTTATTCCGTTTTTAAAGACCGCTGATTTCATAGACAAAGAACCATAATGAATTCCTCGTCCGATTCGCCTGATTTATTTCAGATATGCAAACTAAATTCAAAGATGGAAGAAAGCCACAACGACGCCAATCCCCACCATCTTCATACTTTATGTTGTGTTCCTCTTTTCCCCGCTAATATTATTTATTTCCTCGCCGACAATGAGATTCCCACTTTGGCGCGTAATAAAAGAGAATTATTGTTCACTTTTTTATAGCGCGTTTTGTTTGAGTTATATTGTGGTGATTTAAGGAGTACCGGTTTTAGAATACTTTGATGTAGTCGCTGTTTTTTTTTTATTTATTTGATTGAAAACTTTGCAGTAATTTTTAAATATATTATGTATTAATATTTTTAAATAAAATTCAAAAATAACTTTCACGTTGCAGCGTCTTTACTAATAATATAAAGCTGAAGAATTTGCTTCTTTTCTTTTTTTTTGTGTGTATGTGCTAATCTCTAAAACGAAGATCAGAATTGAAAAAAAATTTTTTGTGTTGGTTAGTCAATTTATCTAGAAATGCTTTATAAACTCACGCTACAACCAGGAGGGGCCGAGCAGTAATAAAAAAAACATTGTAAAAACGGCATAATTTATAGTTTGACGCAGACGTAGTCACGGGTAACAGCTATTCTATTATAGGTAACGCTCGCGTGGACTTTGAAAATATGCGTAAATCGCGCTCAATAGTCAGATAGACAGACAAATACCCAACAAATAGACAGACAGACTGACCGACAAAATGTAGCTCATGTGTTATGGGATGTCAGCTAACTCCATGCCAAATTTTATTTTATTCATAAATTTTATCAAAATCACCTTAGCCGTTCAAGCGTTAAGAAGTACAAAACATACACACTCACACACTTAGTCACAAGCTCACAAACTTTTGCGTTTATAATTTAAGTAAAAAAAATAATAGTCAGTAAGATAAAAAGAACCAACTATCGATACATATAATATAACAGTAAAATTAGAGTTTCCGTACATTTAAACAAAATTTTTACAAAGTAATCAATGTACCCCCACATTGATTATTTAGCTAGGAAACAGTAATAGAACACATATCGATAAAGAAAAAGTTGTCTATTTGCCTTTTTGTACGCGCTAATCTCAGGAACTACTGGACGGATTTTAATAAATCTTTTTTTGTTTAATAGCTATTAGGTCTGGGCAACATAAAAGATACTTTTTATCCCGGAAAAATGCACGGTTCCCGCGTGATATACAAATTTTTGCGCAACGAAGTAGCGGGCACCAACAGGTCCGAATAAAACTCTTCTATAAAATATTTAGCGTTACGACCTTTGCGTCGTCGCTGTCGGTATCACGTGATTGATATCAACAAAACAATTTTACGTTACCAATAACGTATCCATCTCCAGTGATTAACACTTCCCCCGGGGACGAAGAGTGGGAAAAATCATTGAGGTGTGGCCAGGGAGTGATCGGCCATGATGGATCGCCGTGTAATTGGCTGATGGATGACGTGGATGAACCTTGACGGACCAATTTTGAGCAAACTTCTATGATATAATCTCGTTACGTCATTACCGACGTCGTAATCACCGGGCGGGTTTGAGTTCGTTATTCCTGCACGTGGATTTTAAGTGAGAAATGTTTTCTCTCTCTTCCGTGTGGGCTTAACCGGTGAAATACCGCGGCCTCAGCGAAAACTGGTGTGGAACAGCGTTGCGCTGTGTTTCGTCTTGGGAGTGAGATTAACGCCAAACCTCCCTCACCTTATTCCCTATCCCCTATCCCCTATCCCCTATTCCTTTATTAAATGACCGACAACGTCCATGGGCGACACCAGTTGCTTTAGGTAACCCGTTGCTCGCCTGCCCCCTAATTGCATAAAAAAAAATAGCGGAGTATTAGACATGTCATTGATAAAAAATTATATATTTTTTTTATTTATTCTCAGAAATACAATTTTATAATATACAATAAATTTCACCAAACTGCACAACAGTTTGTTGATGAGAATTTCGCTGAAATTCACGATTACAACTACAATTTGCTTCATTAGCCAAATCAGCATAATATTTAGATGCGAACACAATATGGAAACTTTTTTTTAAATAACTATTATCTACTAAATTAAATTATAAAAAAATTAAAACAATATTTTTTATAGCAAACTGTTTGCAACAGATTCTCAATTAATTTGTATCATAAAACTCGCTTCTACTCCGAGTAACAAAAAAACATATTATTCCAAGCATTCGACGCGTGATGCGAATAACTGATATCATAACTCCATTTTACTCAAAATTATACCATGCCTAATAACTATTAACGTAGCGGAGTAATCATAATAATTTATCATAATACCACCTTTGAAAACTTGAGACAATTTTCCATGTCTCCATTTAATTTTCTCAAACTCCGACATCAAATGGTGAACCATCAAGTAATAATATTTCCAAATAGTAATTAAATTCCGTATACACGGAGCAGAAGACATGCGGAACCTAATTTTCATAGCTGATTAGACTTACCCCATGTCTCCTCTTACCCCTCTAACCCTCTAACCCCATGCTACCTCATGTACCCCACGGGATATCATTACGTGGCCATATTCGGGTTATGTCTTTGAAGATATCTCTTAACTGTGTTGTACAATCATAGATGCAAATAACATGTGATTTTAAACTGCATATGACCGGAATTTTTTGACCATCTGCCGTGGGAGAGCCATGCTTTGGCATGAATGGGCCGGCTCGACCCAAGCGATACCACGACCTCACAGAAAACTAGCGTGGGAGTTGTGCTGTGTTTCGTTCAATGAGTGAGCTTGCCGGTGGTCCACCTTCCGTTATCCCTTATCCCTATTCTCATTTCATCATAAAAAGGCCGACAATGCACTTCGACTCTTCGGATGTCACAAGTGTCCATGGGCGACGGTAGCTGCTCTCCGTCAGGTAATCCGTCTTCTCGCTTGCCCCTTAAATATAATAAAAATCTATTTTGCATTATTTTGTATTGATAATAATAATGTATGTTGATTATAATACTTGTGTTACAGGGACCAGACAACGGAAATATATTTAATACTTTTATACTATACATCAACTTAAGATTTTTATTGTATGATACACATATTTAATACACATCTAAGACCCAGGAACATTGAAAAACTTGCTCCGTCGGCGGGATTCGAACCCGCGACCCCCGGAGTAAGCTACCAACGCGCTTACCAACTGAGCCACAAGGGTCGTAACAACAGGTTATGTCGTGGTCCAGGATACTGTACCATGACACCTGATATTGGATCCTTTTCAATCGATCGACAGTGCAATACACAGCAAAATAACACGTTACGCATATATACTTTAATAATATGCCTGTCAATATATGACTGCCAAGGTATGGCAGTCGAGAAAAAACAAAAAAAAAGAAAGAAATGAATTTGAAGTATAATAAATTCTTGATATTTATTATGCTGGTCAGGTTCATTGTATCTGGTATACACTATAATGACCTAGCGAAGAGAAAATTAAGGTCGGCACAGCATGAAATTGCAGACTAGAACGAAACACCACTAAGCAAATTTTAATGGCGATCCTAAAAAAGTGAAGAGAACATGTTGGCTAGGGTTTACGAGCCACCTGACATGCTGGCATAGTTAGTTATTGTTCAATTACCCGGGACGAGCCGGTTATACGGTAGTACCCCCATCAGCTGTCGCGAGCACGCCATGTTGCGTTATGACGTCACTCCTGACGTTTCCGCACGTCAAGTACACCATCAGCCTTCCATGTTCCATTATACTTATTGTTCGTCAAGGTTTTCCACTTTTTTCGTTTTCCGATTCGTCATTCGTTACACCAATCGCCGAACCCGACAGCTCATCAAGGAGAAACGCAACGTTTAAAATGTCAAAATGTCTTCTAGCCAGGTTAACCTAAAATACGGCAACAAATATGGTTCAATTTTTCTGCTAATACATTTTTTATGATATCTAGGGGGCAAGCGATCAGACGGGTTATCTGATGGAAAGCAACTGCCATCACCCATGGACATTCGTGACATCCGAAGAGTCGTTAGTGCGTTGCCGGCCTTTTTAAGGCAATAGAGAATAATAATAAAGTGATTTGAGAAGTTGGCCCACCGGTAAACTGAACGAAACAGCATAACGCCGATTCGCGCTAGTTTTCTGAGAGGCCGTGGTATCACTTCGGTCGGAACGGCCCATTCGTGCCGAAGCATGGCTCTCCCACGGCATAAACTTAATACATGTCTCACAAGTGCCAAGAAAGTTGACGATTAGTATTGTTCATTACTTTCGTGCTTAAATTAAAAAAGCGTAGAACAGGAAAAATAAATAATATTTGTTTTTGTATTCAAATCAAATTTAAAATATATTTGCAAAATAATAATTTAATTTTCTTTATTTGACAAACTTGCACAAAAATTATGATCATAATGAAAAATCCCAATAAAAATTTTACGCTAGCAAAACTCAATACAATAAAACCGAACAATTTCTATTCAAATTTCGAACGCAAATATTTTCATTGCTAACAATTGTAAAAAAATACAATGTTGCACCGTTTTGTTTTTGCAATAAAAAGAGTGATCAACGTGAGTTCTGCAATAAAATAATGTCGTGAGGACGTTGCAATGAAACGAATAAGAGGGTTTTAATTGAGGTTATAAATGACCTAACAATACGCACCTACGTATAGCGTAAGAGTCGGTGCATATAAAAGCCGTCTAGAAAGTTTTCTGTCGCTCGCTCGATCGATACAGCACTGAGGTACGCTCGGGTATTACAGCTAAACAACAGACTAATTTGGGTTAATATGCTAGGGGTTTTGCGTTTCAGGACTAAATATTAATTGTATGCACTAAATATAAATAATGAAATCAGTCTAAAGTTACTTGTAGTCGAGATGAAGGCTGTCGAAGAATCGAAAGACAAAAGTATATTTTTACGAAACTAAAACGTATGTACTAACATGCTGCAATCACAACGACTTTCTTGAAATTCGAATATTAAAATATCGCATGGTTAAAAAATTTAAAATTGAAGTCACTAAGTCAGTTATATACTGTTATATTTAGAGATATTTAAATTAAATGAACCCAAATTTGTACAGATAACGTCAGTCCCGACGTGGAATTAAAAACCCTTTTTGGGATTGACTTTCGAAACCCCTTTCTAGTGTTTGGTCCCGTTAATAAAGGAATTTGTGCAAAAAAAAATTTCGTTTGAAAATTTAATATTCTATAATTAAATTGTATGGCTACTTAACATTTTTGCCTGCATGCATAAAATTAAAACACTAGAAATAGCTACGTTCTGTTCATTAAATCAATTTATTTATAGATATAAGATCTATTTGCTAGAGGTACTAACTATAACATATTTACCAAATTCTATGATATTCAATATATTATTGAAGAAATAAGCAATCGCGATCTAGGTAATCATAATTCTACACTAATTGTGCAAACTATAAGGCGTAAGTTGCGGACGTTTTGTATGGGTTGTCAGCCGCGTCTGTCAACAGTCGCGGACGTTTTTGATCAGTTTGTTTTCAGCTTCACACGCCTCAGTTCTGTGAAAATGGAGCACATCGTGTCATGTCGTATAGCAGGTCTCACCATAAGTATCTACACGCACTAGGAAGTTATTACGCAGCCGAAATTCGGCAAAATCGCCATGTCGAAATAACGTCGCGTAGAGCCGGTTAGGCGTAAGGCCGTTTGTCCACCAACACCGTCAACCGGGATCGAGAATATTGCGGCCGGATAAAATGCAATTTTATGACATAGACTACAGGTTTCATTTTCCTCTACGCCTTTGATGACGGCGACGACATTGACGACAGAGCAATGTCATTAAAAATTGAAACTTATAGTCTAGATCATAAAGTTGCATTTTATCGGGCCGAAATAATACCGTTCTCGGTTGACAGTTTCGGTGGACAAACGGCGTAAGTTCGGCATTTTGTGTAGCAACAAATGAATTTCAGCCGCGTAATTTTGGCTCTTGCCTTCATAACTTAGCTCGTGTTTAAGCTCTAACGGACAAACCGACATTCTCGTCCATAAATACACAACTTTCGCCGATACATACATCGGGTTCTCCGGCGGCTTCGTCCGTAATCCGCTGATATAACCAAGTTCCGTTAATACGTAATTGGGACCAAATCCCTCGTGCTGAGCCGGAGCGGGGTGCGACGGGTCGGGGGGACGGAGGAGGGGGGGTGTTGGTAGCGCGTGCTCGGGGGGAAATTAATCAAATTAAGCACAAGGCACAAGAAAAGGAAAACCGAGTATTATGTAATGGAATCTCGAGACTCATTATTTAAAACGCGAAAGGATTTGTAATAAATCAATTCATCATCAGCAGGCACGTGAAGTCGAAAATCCGAAGAAAAATTATGTTCCACTAATTCACTGGATGGTTACAATGTCTACCATCGTTTTTGTTATATATAAAAAAGGGGGCAAACAATCAAACGGGTCACCTGATGGAAAGCAACTACCGCCACCCATAGACACTCGCAACATCAGTGTTGCATGTGCGTTGCCAGCCTTTTAAGAGGGACTACGCTGTCTTCATGAAGGTTTGCAGGTCGTAGTGGTCCCGAAATACTGCTGGTGATAGATCATTCCAGAGCTTTACTGTGCGAGGCAGAAAGTTACGCGAAAATCGTACTGTGGAAGACTGCCATTCACCAAGAAAGATTCTATTACATCGTTTGGGAAAGAACCGATTAGCACCACAATTCTGCATCGCGCTATTAAAGTTTTCTAAGCGCTGAATGAACGACAGATAAAATCTAGTAGGCTTCGAATTGTCAGTTGTGCGCATCTTCCAATTTGACTCCAAATTTTCTCGAAGTAGAAAAGCGTGTTCATTTCTTTATATACGAAAAAAAGTATATTTTATAAGGAGCACTTAATTGAATCCTACGTGTATAAAATTAATTAACCTAAGTAAATTCACAAGTTCCCTTTTCCCTTCACATGTATAGTATATGTTTTGTTGTATTCACGGTGAGGTGCAACAATGTACACGTCACGTAGCGGATCAGGGGCCTCGTCACGCGCGCCTCTAATTCCTCACGAATGTCCGAACCTCCACCACACCTTAATGAGATATATTGACTCCGTTAATTGGAACTAATAAATGCCGCATGCAGGCATGTTTTCAAAGTTTCAAACTCATAAAAACTCATTAACCAGACGTGGACTCGCTGAAAAGAAAATTCAAAATCATTAGCTGGGAACTGGAGTGCTGTTTCTGTTCGGACGAATGTTTCTGAGCTCATTCGAAGGCGGAAACGCAAACAGAAAACGTGTCGAGAACGAAGTCGGAACTTTCATATTTAAATATCGGAATTGCACCGTCATAATATTAGCGCAACCTCAAATTAAGCGACTACCTTCTTTTCAAGGAACTAAAGTGTTTCGAGCGCGCTTCTGTTTTCGGAGCGCAATTAAACTGCTGTTAAAGTTCCGGGCGCGTTCGAGCACCTGGGCGGCAGGGCGGGCGGCAGAGCGGGCGGCAGGGCGGCCGCAAAAGTTGCGCTCCTTGTTTGCCTGCTAATTATCCCGGCGTAGACCGAGCTCGCAAAGCGCTGACCCGATATTAATGGTCAAACGCAACTAAAGCGGTCTATTCAGTACGGATTCCCGGTAGCCATGGCGATCGGCATTGTGTCGCCGGCTCAAACGGGGGCGGGAAGCCCGATCCGGCTCCGAAATCGGTCGCCCCGGTCCAGCTTCGACGCCTCGCGCGAAATCAAAAGCGCAGAAGGGTTACGTAATCCCGACCTCTCCGGCGACTCGTCCCGCGCCCGTCTTTTGTCACGTATTCTTAATTAAGGCCGGCCGACCCCACTCGTCACATCGTCGATGGCGAGGGACCACGCACGGCATATTTAATAAATATTGTGAAAAGATACCCGCCGTTGTCTCGAACCCCAAAATCGATAACTCGAGACGACGCGATAAATCCCGGAGCATAATAAATAACACTTAACCTCAGCACAAAGGCGATACAAACGAAGTGTCATCCCGTCGTCGCCGGCGAAAAAATCAACGTGTCAGAGACACCGCGCGGCGGGGGACGGCGCTCAAATATTTTTTAAAGCTTAACTCCTTAGCGAATTGAGAGATTAAGTATTCCCGGCCCGGGGGGCGATCGCTCCTTATCTAATTTCCGCGGATGCTCTATTTGATTGTTATTTTTGTTACTTTTTCCCATTCTGGGCGCCGACGGGATTTGAAGTGACAGTCGGCAATTTGCACTAGAGCGCGATAAGTGTTTTCCTTCGTTTTTTATAACTAACTCGGCGACTGTTTCCTACTTCGAGATCAATTTGTTTTTCCGAGATGTCAATTTGCTTGCGATTTTGTTGGAGAAGTTTCTAAATTGACGCTCGTACGTCTAAGTAAATGACCCTAGAGTAATCTTCGTTTCTATTTAGATTTAAACAAATGAAAAGCTTAAATCATCACCTTTTCTTTTACTCGACAGTATGATGGTGTTATTAATTCTACGTTGTTATCCAACCTTCTTAGCTCCTCAAACGAACTCGATACACAAACCCTTTAAAATCGCAAAATAATTAAAATCCGACACCTCCTTAAACGTCGGGATGGGTGCATAATCTCCACAATTAGTATAAATTTGAATTTAAACACACGTAACAACGCGATTAACGCGGAAGAAAATATGCTAATGTCAGCATCGGGCGCTGGGCAGCCAAGGCGTAATTATTCACGTGGTCTCAGCCCGGAGCGGGGGCCCACTGACCCTAAATCAAAACATGTGCTGAAGGGCCGGCGGACGCTGATTTTGATGAGGGCTTCCCCTTTTTCGGGTCCCCGCGTCGATTCCTTAGATGATCGATACCCGCCACCCCTCTCGCTCTTAATTAGGACTCGGAATGCGACGGACACACACACAGCGCCGCACACACACACGATGCTAATCAACTTTCATTATGCACTAAGGAGTTATCCGCGCTCGCCGAAGGAGCGATTACTCCCGACGTACGAATCATACTTTACGACGACTCGTGGCAGCGCGCCCTCGCGTATATCACGCTAACCGCACCATCATTGCTTTAATTACTATAACTGATATAACGAAGACAAACTCGGGAAAGTTTGTATGTTTATGCTAATAATAACAATTGCTTTTATGTAATTTTTGTGAATTCACAAATTCTTTGTAGTTCCCATAACGGTGGTAGGTCGATCTGAAAACATTTGCTGAAACTTACTCGGAAAGAAACTTTTTTGTTTTTCTCCGAAAAGACGGTCATAATAATGCTGCAAGGAAGGTAGTGGAATCGTTGTAGAGATATTTAATACTAGAATAGACATTAAATTAATTTGTGCCAAAAATTAATATAATCCTTCCATGGTATTTCATAAACAGACTTGTCCCACATCAAAACCGCGGAAGTTAAGCGTCGTTTTGTGATACCCTGTATACTGCACAACGAATCATTAATCCAATTATTCTCTATTCACTGTTTAACTTCTTACACTATTAATAATGAGAAAAGATTTGTATTTTTGTATCTTTGTTACACTATATAAACTTCAAAAGTACTGATTTCAAAAATTCTTTCACTGTTAGATTGCCACGTTATCACAGAGTGACAAAAACTTGAACTGTGCTGAGAAAATAAGACAAGTTAGAGTTGGACACTCGTACGAAGGGTTCAATAGTCAACGTAAAGCTGACTTAGTAGTAGTATCCTTTTTGTTACATCAAAATCATTTGACGCGACCGGAGTTTTTTTTTTAATTTATTTATTTTTAAACAAACATAAAACTCTTACAGAAATATCTCACCAAACCAAAGTTTATCGTTGAGAAGGTGAGAAGGTTTAAACTGTTACTTTATAATTTCAGAGTAGCCAGTAATAATCCCTATAGTGAGTAAAAATAGTGCGTTATTTGTGTGAAACCTCACGCAAAAATCAAAATCTTTTTATTCAAAATAAGTACTTTAAGTACACTTTCTGAACGTCGAGACTACGATGCTTATCACCGGTTCGGGAACTAACCCGGCGAGAAAAAACGGCGTAAGAAACTCGCATGAGTCCATCTTTTACATAAAAGATGGAAAATAACAATATTATTTTGACGACCTCTGTGGCTCAGTTGGTAAGCGCGTTGGTAGCTTAAGCCGGGGGTCGCGGGTTCTAATCCCGCCGACGGAGCAAAAAGTTTTTCAATGTTCCTGGGTCTGGATGTGTATTAAATATATAGTATAAAAGTATTAAATATATTTCCGTTGTCTGGTACCTGTAACACAAGTCCCTCGGGTACTTAGCACGGACAGACTGACGTCGTGTGAAGCGTCCATAGATATTATTATTATTAAATCTCTAATGTGTTTTAGATATATTTGGAGATGTACTACAACCAATTTTTTGATTATAACAACTCAAATCGATCGACCAATAACAATTTTTACTTCGCACAATATGACCTACGAGCCAGTATCCAGTAGTAAATATACATATAATAAAACAGTAAATAATTAAGGGACATGAGAGGAGGCGGTTTGTCTGTTTATCTGTTTGTACGCGCTAATCTCAGTAACCACTGGAGGAATTACAATAAATCTTTTGTTGGTGTAATAGCTGTTAGGTCTGGGCAACATATACGATACTTTTTTTCGGGAAAATGTACCGTTTCCGTGTTATATACAATTTTTACACAACGAAGTTGTGAGCACCAACCAGTATTATAAATGCAAAAGTATGTCTGCCTGTCTGTCTCACTGTTCACTCTTCCCGCCCGAACCGCTAAACCGATTAAGATTAAGATATAAGAACAGATACTTTTTATATGTATACTTTTTGTTCCAAAAAAAGTTACAGTTTCCACGGAGTTGCGTACGTCATGTCCTTATTAAGTAAATGACCGCCAATGCGTGTTAAAATTTATTGAATTCGTTTATAAAGTATAATAATCTTTATTTGACATAAATTTTAAATCTGAGAACTGCGGCCATTAGCCTTTTTCTCTCACGCTAGTATGACGTCACAAAAGCCTAGATGAGAATAATCTAGATACCAGACCACTCGGATGATATCACGTCCTTGCAATTGTCACGTCGACTGCAAATGCAATCCCACATGCACGTCCGCTCTACTTTACATACACGACTAATGACCGCCGGCTCCCTAACTATATTTTCTATTTCTCATTCAATTTTGTCAGGGACGGGTACAGGTATGATGCGGGTAACGTCTTTGCTAATTAAATAAGAGAAACGATCAAACGGGTCACCTGATAGAATGTAACTGCAAATGCCCATGAACATTGGACGTCAGGACCTGTCGCCAGCAGTATTTTGACCTTTTCAAAATGGGTATACCTTTCTAAAATCCGGCGTTTGCAGTATAATGTAATACCATAGACCAATTATCCTCTATAGTAATACGTACTAGAGACAGTCTATTCCAGTATTTTATTACAGTTTCATACAATGCCGCTAAGGTCCAATAGTTTTACTTGTGTAAATGTTACTTAACCTTACTTAGCTGAGAGTTGAGACCATAGGTTTATCTTTATATCTATACATATAATAAAACCGTAAAATTGGCGTGTCTGTACAATTAATATTTTTACAAAATAATCAGTGTGAGGCGCTCAGAAAAGTTGTCTGTTTGTACAAACAGACAACTTTTCTGTTGTTGTCTGTTTGTACAAAAATAGCTATTAAGTCTAGACTAGACTTAATAGCTATTAAGTCTAGACTAGACTTAATAGCTATTAAATAAAAAAATATTTATTCGAATCCGTAAAGCTATAAAGTAGCCTTTGTGTTGCCTAGACTTAATAGCTATTAAATAAAAAAATATTTATTCGAATCCGTTCCGTAGTTCCGGGGATTAGCACGTACAAACAGACAACTTTTCTGAGGCGGGAAAACGTACGGTTGCCGTGACATACATATTTTCGCGCAACGAAGTTGCGGGCATCAACTGTTCTATTAAATAATTTACTTGGTATTCTCAAGAAGCGGCAATTTAATAGATTTGATCGCTGGCTCATCCCTCATGTTACACAACTTAAACTGAAGGCTCGCCAAGAAATTCATTTATTTTGCGGTTCTTTATCGTGCCTTTACCAATTTAAATGCTTAAGGCTCCTACATGCGCCAATACAACGGCCTTGACCAATCAAAGTTTCTAACCTCTCCCCCCTGCTCACAGACAATAATTATTATAAAATTGATAAAAACAAGAAATAAGAATTCTTCTTAAGGGATTATAGTGTTACTTACAATGTATAAAATTAAAAAATCGTTTAGATATTGTCTGTCTTAAGCTATAAATATTGTATAATTTAAAGGATCGACATGTTATTATATAAATGTCCTTTAATAAAATTGATTAAAAAATATATTGTTCATTTCAACCGACTAGTTTTGTGTAGTTTATCCAATATTTTTGCAAAAAATTTATGTCCACGGTCCACGTACATTTTTTTGATGAACTATAAGCTTAAGGAAAAATTGCTCGTCAGAAATTAAAGAATTAAAATCATTCAATAATATATATATTTTGGGTAATATGCTTAGTGTTTTAACATACTTACTAGAGATTAAACTTACCCGCTGGCCTATGTACGAGCCTTAAGAAGTTTCCAGTTAGCGTTTTAGCTTACCAAGATTAAGTTACATAACTTGTGCAATGAAAGAAACGTTTTAAAGTAACATTTAAAGACCTTAAGTGGACTTATGTAACAGATAGGGCAGTTCCAAGTTATCTAATATTACAGTTATTGTTTCGGATGCTATGGATCAGTTTGCAAATAAACGAGACGAGCAGAAAATTAAATTAAGAAATATAGTTTGCTGGACATTAAAACTGGCTTGAAACGGCATTGTGCTGTATTTCGTTCAGTGAGTGAGTTTACCGGTGTCCCAACTTCTCTAATAAAGGCCGGCAAAGCACTCGCGACTCTTCGGATGTCGCGAGTGTCCATGGGCGACGGCAGTTGCTGCTCTGCTCGTAGCCGGCCTATAACGGCTATTTATAAATCATAAGCTATGGCCTATGAGCGGCAGCGTCAAATCAGCAGCATCCTAGCCTACCAGGAAGGCAGCTAATTTCGAAGGTTAAGATGTGTTTTAAGATTTTTCCTACATATTTCCTGACAGATGATCTACTGAATAACATTATGTTTAACCCGCGCGACTTAACTAGGCACATGATATCTTGACAAAGTCATTTTGGGAAAAAAACAAAATGTCCAAAAACAGCAGCAATTGACTGTTACCGATACAAGTATGGATATTTTAGCTAGTTTTTTATTGCTGTTTTGCGACATTTTGTTAGGTTTTTTTTTACATTTTTCCGAAATGATTTTGTCAAGGTCATGTGTCTAGTCAAGTTACGACGCACAGTTAATATATAATTGTATACTGACCACAGTGTATAAGTGTATAAATTATACAATGTTGAACGCCACATCACTTAGCAATCGACAGGCACTGAACTATACGAGTATAATGCGAGCCCATTCACTTCTTAGTTTTCGGTTTCCGGAGGTCAATCAGATTTTCTTTAGTTCCGTGTTGACTTCTCTAACTGGCAACAGCAGCATTGGACCAGCTGCAGCAGCGCCAAGGCTTTTTAAAACAGTTTGGAATAAAAAGAGACCGACCGCAAAAGTACGTTTTCCGTATCGGCTTTCCGAATTCGTTGACACCAGAATGTATTGAATGCAAAATTCGTATTTCAAACTTCGTCCCGCTGCTATACATTCTGCTGTCAACTAATTCGGAAAACCTAGTACAGAAAACCCGGGTGTAATTCATAAAAATGTGTTATGTCAAAATTACATTTATATTATTTATGAAACGAAAGACAAACGAAACTTGGATCGACGGGTCAAAACCGGTGAAGTCACGAAAAACCTAAATAAAAGAAACATTGTTATTAAATAAAAATACTAGAAGTCCCGTCAGCTTTACATCACTTTCCCTAGTCTTCTACAAAAATTCAGTTTAGAAGTTCTCTAGTTTTAGCAATACTAACAAAATATGCCTTTTGCACACTAATCGGCTGTTATTATACAGTATGCATGCCTTAAGTAGTTGTAAAGTACTTGTAAATTAAGTGACTTAACCCACATTATAAGATGTCATAATATGATGCCTAATTACATTTAAGACCCTATATGGGCCCTGAGAAAATAACATAAAAACCGCCAAAGCACCTGAAACTATTTTTCTAAGTATTTATAAACAGACAGGTTTAACTTTGTCTACTCTCTCTCACTGTGGAAAGACACCTTTTAGCCGTGGCCATGCTAAGCATGATCGTCTCTGGGTCGTATTTTTGGCTATAAATTTATACTTTTCCTTTCAAGGGGACCAAATTTTTCCTCATAAATTTGTTTGATTAAAATACGTCAGGGTGGTGGTTTCTGCGTCAAGACTAAAGAGGCAACAGACGTACAAACTGCTATATTTTTGCAGCCATGATATTAGAAGGCATCGCTTCGGCACATTGGTGCTAACAATAAAATTATTGAAAAGATTTAGATGTCATACGCCGAAAATTTCGATTCGCTCTAATGATTTGAAGCACATGAGATCCAAAGAGGTCACCCACCATTGTTTTACAATAATAGGATATTAAATCTCATTATGAATTCAATTATACCTAACGAGATGTTCTTAGAATTCGTTTCTAGATTTTTCTTAATTCAAATCAAGATAATGTTAATTTAAATAAATATATATATTTTTGCCTATTTTACTTACACAACTAATTTTTTATGTTAATCCTCTTTCATCACAAGTCACAATAAACCCATATAAAAATACAAAGTAAGTTAAAAAACAACTGCCAGTAACTGAAATAAAGATCAAGGTAATGGTATTATTCTAGAATTAAATAGTGTCAATATTGTCCGAAAAATTATAGGTAATATTTAACCAATGTTTAGATTTATGAAGTTAAGGCTTGGCTTAATGTTGTAGAACTATGAATTTATTATTAGATCAGCATTGTGCAAAAGTGTAATGTAATCACAGCCAAATTCTGACCCTTAGCAATGAGGAACTCGACGCGAGGTGCCAACGGTCTTCAGTACCTAAAAGCACTAAAATCTATTTATTTTAAACATAAAATAAATTAAACTCATACCGCAAGTATTTTTTTTGATTTCTTACGATACAACATTGTAACGAAGTGTTATAACTCAAGTTTGTTCCAGGAACAAAGACTTAATTGTGAGGGCCCGATTTATGAAGTCTCAAGTCAATATTTAGTTCACACTAAAATAAATAAAATATAAGTCACAAAAACCAGACAAGTGCGATTCATTCATATTTTTTAATCAAAGCAGACGAAAAAGTTTTCATGCTAGGCTAAATAAAACTTCTTCCTCTTATCTTTAAATCCTACTACTATTATAAAGGCGAAAGTTTGTAAGTATGGATGTATGGATGTATGGTTGTATGGATGTATGGATGTTTGTTACTCTTTCACGTAAAAACTACTAATGGATTTGAATGAAACTTTACCACAATATAGCTTATACATCAGAATAACACATAGGCTATAGCTTATACATCAGA
>JAOTAV010000027.1:512294-539549 GCA_026546445.1 Cyclargus thomasi | reverse complement strand
AGGCCGCGTTCACAGTAAAGTGTTATTGAAATAAATGTAATTACTTCATAATGGTGAAAGCACATCTACCAGAACTGAACGAACCAAACGCAGCAAATAAAACGAATTTTAGAATTCGATAATAATTATATGAAACTCGCTTTTGCATGCGACTTCGTCTGCGTTCAATTTCCCTGTTTACCTGCTTGTTTGTCTCTTGGAGTTTTTCTAAATTATCTTTGCTATAAATCTTACGTAGCCCAAAATTTTTGTAACGATTTCAAAATCCTAGTAATTAGTTCATGCGTTCTGGAGTTGTACCGTCAGCAAGAAAAACCCGACTTAACTATACATATAATAAAACTGTAGAAATGAAATTTCTGTACATTAAAGATATTCAAAAAATAATAAGCGGGGGGTATTTCTACGTCTATATATAAGCCAAAAATCCAGCATTACGTGAAAACCACTGATCCGATTTGAATGCGGTTTCACAATTGTATTCGTCTTCTTCCAACTTAGCATCTGGTGCATAAAAAATTTTCCCCCCACCCCTCTAAGGGGACAAAAGAGGGGGTAAGAGTTTGTATGAAACTTCTTTAACATGAAAACTACTGATTCGTTTTGAACGCGGTTTTCACAGATGAATTTGTCTTCTTCCAAGTTAAAATCTGGTGCATAATTCTTCAACACGAAAACTACTTATTCGATTTAAATGCGTTTTTCGCAGTTGTATTTGTCATGTACCAACTTAACATTTAGTGTAAAAAAAATTCCTCATCCTTCTGAGGGGAAAAAGAGAGGGTAAGATTTTGTTCAAGTAGCAAAAACATATTTGTTGGACTAGAGCCGCCCTTAAATATTTAATTATATTTATTTTGTTTTTAGTATTTGTTGTTATAACGGCAACAGAAATACATGTTTGTCGACCTCTGTGACTCAGTTGGTAAGCGCGTTGGTAGCTTAAGCCGGGGGTCGCGGGTTCTAATCCCGCCGACGGAGCAAAAAGTTTTTTAATGTTCCTGGGTCTGGATGTGTATTAAATATGTGTATCATATAATAAAAATCTTAAATATGTGTATAGTATAAAAGTATTAAATATATTTCCGTTGCCTGGTACCCGTAACACAAGTCCCTCGGGTACTTAGCACGGGGCCAGACTGACGTGGTGTGAAGCGTCCATAGATATTATTATTATTATTATGTCTTAAAGCAATGTATAAAACAATAACTGTTTTTAGTTACATACATAATTGTAAGTTCAAACATTATGTTACATTACAATGTATTTTAACTTGTTTATAAAATCATAAAAATAAAAAAATATTAAAAATAAAATGTAATTTTTATCCGTTTAAACATTATTTTTATGCAGACAAAGCACATCAAAATCTATAAATTCAAATGGCCATGCCTGGATCCCGACTAACATAAATATTTTTATTTCCCAAAAAATATAAGGGTAAGACAAAGAGTCGCGAATCTTCTTTATGTACCCCGCAATCCCAGAAGAACTCTCAATTCCTCCACATACTCAAAACACTGTATACTTGATTAATGAATTTTCTTGTTTCATTTACGCTCAATTTATTTATCATGTTAAGCGCGACCAGCGTACCTAGACCCGCGCGCGGGTACACCTAATATAAGAACGGCTAATCCGATTCATACGTGTCGTGTCTTCGTACGCTGGTAAACCGATACGTGAAGATTTCGGCTAATGTAATAGATGAGGTGTCCTCGTTAATAAAGAACGTCGGAGCCACGGTCTGAGCAATTACTTACAATATTAACTCGTTCCGACAAGTCATTCTTTCACGTACGAACCTGTTATGTTCCTAAACTAAGGGGCGGGTGAAAATAATTATGGCGTCCGGCTAATTCTTTCCTGTGGGAGAGCCATGCTTTGACTCGAATGTGCCGACACCGGAGTGATACCACGGCCTCACAGAAAAGTGGCGTGAAACGACGTTGTGCTGTGTTTCGTTCAGTCAGTGAGTTTACCGGTGGCCCAACTTCCCTAATCCCGAAAACCTATACATCTATATATCTTATTATGAAACAGTAAAATTGGCGTGTTTGTACAATTAATATTTTTACAAACGAATCAATGATGGTGATTAAGAACAGTGATAGAACACAAATCAACAAAAAAGTTCTCTGTTTGTCTCTTTATCTATTTGTACGCGCTAATCTCAGGAACTACTGGATGGATTTGAATCAATCTTTTTTATTTAATAGCTATTAAGTCTAGGCAACACATAGAATAATTTTTATCCCGGGAAAATGTACGGTTCCCATGATTTACAAATTTTCGCGCTACGAAGTTGCGGGCATCAACTATTCGATTAATGAAATCCCGAAACGGTAGCGTGCTGTTCGAAATAATTAACTGCGTATACACCACATGAGTTTCTTATTAGATTTTTACGAGCGCGCTAACCGCGTTACATGTCCGGGCCAGATCGTGATTGATCGACAATGAAGTACGGTTATTAATGGTCGGACACCTATTAGCCGGTCGACACAGTATTAATCATTTTGTCGGATTGTATCAACCGCAAAACCCTTTGGTGGGTCTTGGAAAAATTAGTATTTTGTTGTTATAAGTATACGTAGTGGATCTTTTCGCCAAAATTGAGCATGACTTTGAAATCAATATTTATTTCTTAAAATTCAAAGTGTTTTTATGATTAATGCCAAATATATTTGAAACTATTCAGTCGGTTTGATGTAAAAAGTAACATTTTAACATTATTTGTAATATTTAAATAGGAACGAATTTCATTAATGTCTGGTTTACACGTATTAAGAAGATAAGTCGGTGACTAAATTTTAACATAATTTTAAGTTAATAATCGCATGTAAACACAAAATTTAGTAGCCAGTAGCCAGTAAAGTCACTTTCTAAAATTTAGTTAACTACTCATCTACTTTATACGCGAAAACCAGACATAAGAACCGACAGGAGCGAGCAGTGTGAAATTCAAACAAACCCACACAAATCGCGTTAACGTATTAATCACTTGCAAATTCAATTAAGATCAACAAAGAAAATCCATTCTTATTTCAACATGGCGACACTCGGGCCCTAATATCAAAAGGGTTTTGTTTTATTTCAATTAATTCGCAATCACAAAGAGTCCCACCACAGTCTATCGTCGGCATCGCAGATGTGTTAAGGAGCTCCTCTAAGAATATTCCACATTTAAATTGCAAATTCGCGCCAGCAGGTGCACCGTGTCGCCCACCCCTCTCTCTCCGCACCTCCCGCTTTCGCGTTGGAAATCAACGAATAAAGAACATCGACGAATAAAAGTCAAGCGTCACTAATTACCGCGCAGCTCAAAGGAGGTAATCTTTACACTTTATTTCAAAGTGGCCCCGACTCGGCGTTAATTTAAAGGAGGCTTCATGACTCTGATTTTTCCCGCGACGGAGTTTCCCCGTGATTTATTGGCCCGAACGTTTTCAAACTTTGATAGATTTCGCTCTAAATATTTTGTAGCGTTTAATTTGAGAGCGCTTCCGTGAATTAGTGCGTTGAACCATTTCGTAGAAATTTGTAATTTTTAGAGCCATTTTCATCACAAATAATAACCAGTTTCCGATCAAATATAGCCTCTTTTTAATTCTACAGATAAATATTTCATTTTGCCACAATCGAAGCTCGGGCAAAATGTAAACAGCGCCATCTAATAGATTATGTCAGTCACACAGCGGTCGCGAAACTAAACAGAGGGTGTGGTACTCGGCAGGTACGCCAAATTAAAGTTCCGCGGACTACTTGGCCACGCCGCGCACGACCGCCAGCCGCCATCATGAACCCTTCTCTATTAGATACTCACTAACTTGATCAACGTTTTCACAATTCGTGATTGAGACTGGCTCCGTTAATGAGTGACGAGAAGAAGGTAAAAAATTGATTATACAAAAATCTTCTAAGATTAAGAAAAGCTTTAAATTATAACGTCCTCCTTTTTGGGTCGGTTCAAAACAAAGTAACTTCTAGAAGCAGAGGAAAGATGAAGAAATACAAGGGAAAGATACAATTATTAATTCGTTTCTGGTTTGTACAGTTTTGACGTATAGTTATGCCACGGAATAGGAATATACAGAATTTGAACTCCATATAAACGGCCGGGAAGCTGTCAAACTGACGCACCTCGATCTCAGTCTAATCTCAATCTAGAAACATTCGCGAGTGACACATAGTGTCGAGCACACGATGACGTATGAAAAATGACAAATTGTAACAAGCGAAAAATTGTAACGTGTATGTAACGTGTTTGCTGTATATGGTTGCCTTAAAGCAGCATTAACCCGGAATTAATGTGAAAAATTATAATCTATAATTAAAATAAAAAATATTTTACGTTACCGGGAAATTCCGAAAGGTAAGATAAGATTTGACAGATATCAAAACATTAGACTTATCCACTTTCGGTCGGGTAATTAAAGTACTACCAAGAGGCAGCCCTAGCACAAGTCAAGAACCGAGATTGTCAGTGTCTATTTGAAACATAGGGCGAGTGTGTATACAGTATTGTACCTGACTATATTTACTGTAGCTATGCTGTCAATGCTGTTTTTGACCAATATTAATCATTTCTATATTTTTACATGCAAGTAACGCGACGTAATTACAAACATTTTTATCCCTACACATAGTCTCACAAGAAAGGAGATCTGTCGTTAATCTATGTCGGCGCGGACCTCCTTCCGTAGCCGAGTAATTAGCTTCCCAATTTTAAAGCCGCGCCCGTCAATCCTCCCCCAGCCGAATCGATAATAATTAATTATTTTTGACATAATCACGGCCGAAATCCATTCTGTTTTTGCTAATTCATGTCCCTATAATAAAACGAGAAGACGCTTTTAGCGGCCGATGGAGATCGATAAAAAATAAATAAAGTTTCGCCAAGTCAAACATCGCTGACGCGGCGAGATGGCTGTGATTAATCGCGTTCATTACTGCATGACCGATTTTAAAAATTCAAGAATATCGAGGTCTTACGTAGGTCGTTTTAGCTTTTATAAAAGTCATAGATAGAAGGTAAGTAGAAGGAAAATGCTCGGTGTAATTCTTTCAGTCTAGAGTGTTGCGATGAGTAGGCGCCGCAAAGGAAGATCTTCCGGCCGAGCGAGATAGCATGCCAGGGCCAAAGCCCCGTTGACGTCATTTTAGTCGTTATATATATGTTCACCGTTCGCCGGAACTTCGATAGCGCGATGCAGGATTTTTGCTAGTTGTGGGTACCGCCACAGAAGCATATTACCTCGATGTTATTCAAGAATATAAAAAAACAAGAGTTGCTGAGCGCCCTCATTCTTAGCTACAAAAGTTATGCGTAGAAACACGAATTAAGTAAATATAGAGAAGGAACGAAGGTATATTTTATGTATTACTATATAATTAATGGAATCAGGCGTAACTGAGCGAAAAACCATCACTTAAAATTTAGTTCAGACTAACAAGATATTAAGCGATACAATAGAAATGCATAAAGCAATGCCTCTCCCACGGCAATGAGCATCCTTATTATGTACTTGAGATCGGAAAATGTCTCATTGGTACACGCCTCTACTGGGTTTGAACCTACACCCTCTCGAGTGCGAAC
Organism: Cyclargus thomasi; assembly: GCA_026546445.1. Taxonomy (NCBI): domain Eukaryota; kingdom Metazoa; phylum Arthropoda; class Insecta; order Lepidoptera; family Lycaenidae; genus Cyclargus; species Cyclargus thomasi. The sequence goes on along the minus strand of JAOTAV010000027.1, from coordinate 533,949 downwards.
CAAAGGTCTTACTAGGCTACGGCCCTCATATGTATCGGACGATCAAATGTGACGACAGTCGTCGTGACGAGGGATCTGTCGCGCTATCGTCGTGTCAATATTGGACGTGTTAGCGCCTCACTGAAATGTGGGTAACACACGACAGACAGCGATACAGTTTGCTGATTCGTCTATATATAGTGAAATTTCGAGCGTGGTGTCTACTGCTTAATACACGACAAACGATTTTATCTAAATCTACATATATCGAAAAAAGTTAGTCATAGTCAAAAGTAATATTTGTTTGTTTTCGGAGTTCAATTATCTCTCAAAATGAAATTCATAGTTTTATTAAGAACAAGTTGATGCCCGCAACTTTTTTGTGCGAAAATTCGTATATCACGGGAACCGTACATTTTACCGGGATAAAAAGTATTCTATGCGTCGCCTAGACTTAATATCTAGTAAATAAGAAAAGATTTATTCGAATCCGTTCAGTAGTTCCGGAGATTATCGCGTACAAACAGACAAACAGATAAACAATTTTTTTGTTGATTTGTGTTCTATTGTTCCTAAGCCATTTGATTATTTGTAAAAATAATAATTATACAGACACGCCAATTTTACTGTTTTATTATATGTATAGATAGGGAAAACGTGTAAGACAAAATTTTTTGAATGCAAATTATTATGATAGTGGGCTATAAGATACACAGAATGACCAAATATCTTTGAATCCTGTTGAGAAATAAATAAGATACCAACGATTTAAGTTTTCTACCCATCTCTTTCTCTCATCTCATCACGTAATTTAGTATGAACTTTGTATGCAGCTAATGGACTTTGACGTCACAATCAATATCGGATGTCTCTTTCTAACTGACTATTTTAAAGGCTTATAACTTTGTTGTTTTTCAATGTTATCGAAAAACTAATTGTACAACATCGTTTTTCAATAACGATAGATTTATTTAAACAAATAATCATGCATATTCCCTACATAGATGTTCAGACTTACAGATCTACACTTTCTCATTGACTTTCCATAAAATAACAGGTTTATTGAGGTACACAGTCAAGCAAATTCTTATATTTAATCAGCTTCTAAGATAGTAATCAGAGCAATTTGTCTTCAAATACGTGAGCTTGCAAAGTTGCATAAGCATAGAACAAACTAAGCTAGCCTTCAGCTGATACATCAGTACTGCGAACCCTCATTGAAGTCTATCCAAAGGCTGACTAATCATATATATAAAAGATAAGATGATATAAGACTTGCTCAGCACTAGATTAGCAAAGTTGATATTGTGTTGAAGGTCTCATTTGTGGATTCTATCTTACTCTAAATAAAGAAATCGGTCAAGTGCGTGTAAGACTCACGGACGAAGGGTTCCGTGGTAAAAGGGGGTAAAAAATATATCCTATATAACCAACTTATAAAGCCAACCTTCATTATTTATTTTGTCTTAATTTCATTATCAATTAATAAAGTACATAATTAAGAATTTTGTGAATTTCAAGTGCCTACCTGTAGCATTACTTATATCAAGTAAAAATGTCCAAAAAAATACCTTTTTTGTAAGAAATTTTCCTTATTTATTTTTATTTCATTCATTTTTAGTATTTATTTTTATAGCAACAGCAAAAACACAGTATGATCTGTGAAAAATTTAGGTCCCTCATTGTAATTGTTCTTAAGATACATCCTAGAGATAGACAGTGGACAGACGGGCAGATGGATAGACAGATAGATAGTACTATGGGTCCCGTTTTTACCCTTTGGGTACGGAACCCTAAAATGCCTTACGAAACGGAAATATTACAGGAGTCTAAACGTAGAATTTCCGAAAAAAATACCTAAGCGAATAACCAAAGTATGCCGCAAAACATTCCAAAAAAAACGCAAGCAAATTTCAATTAGCATTCCCGAAAATCTGGCATGCTAATAAGAATGGAACGAGTAGGCCGTGTACTTAAAAATACATAGTGAAAACATTAGCCCTGGAGCTTCAAGCGGTTAGGGTTGCTAAGTTGCTGTATTTTTTTTTTCAATATTCAATCAAAAATTCATATCATATAATTTAATTTCACATAAAAAATTCATATTATATAATAACACAATAATAAAATAAACATTTTTAAGTTCTAATTTTCTACTAACAATAAATTAAAACAGAATTTCATATTTTTATTGAAGGTGGTGACAATTTTACTGGTAGCTTAAGGTATTTGTAATATATATTGCTGTCTGTAACCACAAGCCGGGGAGGCCGCCGAGCGTGATAGAGACAACTGCATCTTGGATTGAAAAAGCCATTTTAGAGAACAGAAAATCAACGATGCGTTTTCCCCTGATTCATTTTCCAAAACTTTACTGAATTAAGTTTTTTTTTTCATAAAAAATAAAAGAAAGACTTAATAATCTAGCCAAATATTGTTTTCTGGACGTTTGAACGCAGTGAAAAATCAGGCCATTATGCAAGTTTTTACCGCTTATATCTCTTTTAATAATTAAATTATGAAAAAAATAAAACACAAGGACATGCTAATAGTGGTCATTTATATGTATTAAAAATAAAAAATATATAACTCTACCGGCGTTATCCATGGAGGAAACAGGAGACGTTTGTATGGAAAAAATGTTGTAGTATCTCTTAAGTGACTTCGCTTGTGACAACCCTACCTAGAGTTGTTTGCACTTACATGGAGTGTATTCCGATTCCTGAACGCGGTCCACCTGAGCTAGGGCGTTTGTTTAACCTAACCTTCTTCCCAATATCCATGCCTAAATAGGGAAGATGCGTGTAATACGAAATTTATTGAATGCAAATTATAATGATAGTGGGCTCAAAGTTATACAGAATGACAAAAAATCTTTGAATTCTGTTGAGAAATAAGTAAGATATGAGCGATTTAAGTTTTCTACCCATCTTTTTTTTTAATATTTAATATATAATAATCTTTCTTTTAAAACGTAATTTATAATAGATAATAATCTTTCTTTTAAAACGTAATTTAGTATGAACTTTGTATGCAGCACAATCACAATCAATATCGGATCTCTCTTTCTAACCGACTACTTTAAAGGCTTGTTACTTTGTTGAATTTGATCGTTTTCCAATAAAGAGAGATTCATTTGAAGAAAGATTAAAAAATCATGCATATTCCGTATTATTACGAAAATATTATATCATGATTAATTAGGGGGAAAAGATTTGTATTTTTATACGTTTGTTACGAATAAACTCACAAATCGATTGAAATTCAAAAAGTACTGATCCGATTTCGAAAATTCTTTCATCGTTAGATAGCTACATTATACAGATAGGATATTATATTATAAATTTTAAAGTGAATTTTAGCTTCTTTGTGGTGAGGGTCCCGTCGCATCATTTGCCGACCTTCGAGAAGGAGGAGTTCTGGCCGACTGGAGTCGTCTACCGGAGATTCCGAGGACGACTTCCGAACACCGCGCCCACCTCGCAGACAATACGTGTTTCGTGCTAGTTTTTGGTATAAATATATGTAAGTCTATAAGGTATTTATAATATGGACATAAATAAATAAATAAAATAAATAAAGTAGCGAACTTAGGATATAGGATACTTTTTATTCCGATTAAATGTTTCCTTGGGAAAAATCATTTCCAATCAGGCAACGCCGCGTACTACTTATGAGTTAAATTGAGGACAGATTTAAAAAATGTATTAACTTTTTCAAACGTTACAAGTATGCTATAGCTATTATTATTATTATTATTATTATTATTACTTTCATAATATGATTGTTATGATAATAGACGACTGTTTTTTGTACATATTTCCTATCTTTTTTCAAACTTGGAACTTGACACATGGAACTTGAAATATTTTTATGTGTATAAGAAGTTTGTCTCGTCCCGTTTATTTATCAGCTGTAGTAGATCAAAAACACAAATTCTCAAATCTAACTTAACTAGGCTAGCAACGAAAACGTAATTCTACAAAATCCTTATTTCTCGAACCTTAAAATTCTAATCTCGGATAGAATAATCCCCTAATCCCTATACTTATAATATTCGGGTGTATCGGGTACGCACGATAATGTAAGAAGTTTTTAATTAAACCGTCGGTTAAGAGCACCGGTCCTCGGGGGGGAGGAGACGGGAAGGGGGAGGGGGGCGGGGATATTGCCCACGATCCGAAGCACAAACATATTTAGGTCCGGTGTAGTGTAGCCCTAATCATCCCCAAGTCGCGGCCAGTGTAAACACAGCCTTATACCCCTTCCGGTTATTAAAATCATAAATATGTTGGATTAAGTCGGTCGTAATTAAAATGTTTTAATTAAAATTCGTAAATTAACTTTTAGGTGAGGCAAGATTTTTGACGTTGTATATCAATATTGTTCAAACTATCGATGACAATTATAAATGGTAATTAGGTAATAGAAATTAATCACAGTGAAGTTAAGTTCACAGTCTTAAGATATGCTTGAGTATTTTTAATAATAATAATAATAATAATAAATTTTATTCCCATCTTTAAGAACACTACACAGCAAATAATTAATACAATTAAAGATTTTGGTAATTTGCATAACGATACCTTACTGTCTCAACCTCGTATCTTAAAAATGGCTAGATTTCATTGGATAAAAAAAACTGTTTATATTTTTTTCCTAGGTCCAGATATGAGTTTATGTGATAAGTAAACGATTGCCTATCAAATAACCTCATGTCTAGTTTTGTACAATGACCAAGAAATAAAATATTAACAGTTTTTTTTTGTCCAATGAAATGTAGCCATTTTTAAGATACGAGGTTGAGGCAGTAAAGCATCGAATTTACATATCCCTGCAGCCAGGTATGCACGTTAAAGAAACATATTATACTAGCTTTTTCCCGCGGTTTCGCTCCCGTGAAATGTGAAGGTTGCGTAAAAACCACGCACTGGCGCCTTTGTAGTGCTTGCCGTGTTTAGGATATGTCGCTGTATGTGACAAATGATTTTCCTACTTTTCTATTAGATTTTTTCTTTGTTGTAAGCCTCACGGAGCCCGAAAACTTTTCAACGAATGCAAAACCGTGGAAATCGGTTTGTGCACTATGAAGTTATAGCGTCAGGATGGAAAACCCGACTTATTTTAGTATATAATAGATAATAATTTTAAAAACTCTTTAATCTTATATTCGATTTTACTATTACTACTTAGCCCTTAAAAATTATGTTTGTTTTTTAAAAGGTATTTGTAATATGAATCGATGATGCCCGAATTAACAATTATTTGACTTTACACGGTGGTAGGCGCCGTAGTCTCGACGTTCAGAAAGTGTACTTAAAGTACTTATTTTGAATAAAAAGATCTTGATTTGATTTGATTGATTATTTATATAGGCCCGTATTATTATACCACTTGACCACAACCGCTGCACCGCGCCTTAGGAACGTGGGACGGGGCTGCAGACGGTTGAGAATCTACCCCCGTCAGCGTTGATGGATACTGACAGAGTAGCACGGCCGGTAACCATGGCAACCCTCCCCCGCCGTACCGCGCTCATACTCAAGGCGTGGTATAGCTCCTGTCTCCAAGCTACAATGATCAGCGTCTAACACTAAGGACATTATGAAGTTTCGTTGTATCCTACGGATAAGAGCGCCCTGGTCATTGTAGCTTTTTAGTTTTATTGCAAATTTGGAATTGGCAGTTCATTATGTATAATCTTCAGTGAAAAAAAACGAATAAAAACTTAGCTTTGACAACCAGTAAATAAAGTTTTAAAAATGTCACATTTGCTTGAATTCCTCGGCGAAAAAAAACAAAGGCTACAGTGACTGTTTTTTTAGTGCGGTGAGAGGACGTGGGCAGAAGTGAAGCGCTCGACGAAAACCGACCGTTTTCCCCAAAAAAAACCTAGAAAAAATACATTTTTACGAATAGGCCTTTTCCCACGTAAAGAAAGAAAACCTTCTCCTGTAAATTTCGTTTTTGCAATTGAAGACATAAGTGGAAGAAGCGGGTTACTAACACTTGAATAGGAGCAGGATTTTTGGGGAAATGGACGCTTTAGAACCGGAAAAATAATTTGAAATAAAAATATTTTTTTACTTGAGATGTACAGCTAGATAGACAAGCTAGGTAATGAATTCGCTGTATTACAAGATTTATTAAAATTTTATGGGATAAAATGAGTAGTTACTCGAAATATGTAAAATGTTAGTTATTCGCTTCTTTCACTCGTGTCTTCAATTGTACTCATAGGATACGACGTTTTGAGATGATGTTTTCAGTAATGAAGTGACTTTTATTAATAAAAACACTCAAAATTTTTTGTTCGCGCTCTAAAGTATTAAACGCTGACTATAAACACGGGCCTAAATAACATACTACACATTTTTTTATTAAACTTGAGGACTGACAAATATTTTCTTTTCCAGATGGGCGAGACGGCGCGGACGAGGACGCCTCGAAAGTAAGTTATAACCATTCAGATAGCCATTACAAGTTGGCGGCTTTATGACCGGCGAGCGCATCACTAGCTGCCACATCACTCAGGGTTGCCACCATTTATAAAAAACGAGACGACGCCCTTTATTCTGTTACGTCAAAATTTAGAAAAACGTGGGAGAAATACATTTATCTAGGATATAAATCGTTCTAGTGGTTGGGATGTAACATATATCATAGACCAATTATTTATAGTTATAATTTCTCTATGCATATATATAATAACACACACCGGGTGACGGTAGCCAGTTTTATAGAAACCAGGCCTGTCACTCAGGCGTAATTGTATAGTACCCAAGTGTGTGCGCAGTACACAGGTGCTTTCTCTTCTAGGGAATTCTACTTCCTACTCCTCTTATCTTCTTTATTAATTTCGTTGCGGGTCTCAAGGCAGCTCTATCACGCTCTCGGGCTCCCTGAGATCATATCAAAGGGTTTTCATGGTTGGATACCGCTGTCAATCCTGACGACACAGGAGATGCAGTGGTGGGAATGTGCGGTGGGCCAAAGCCCGTTAAAAAAAAGGAGCCCTCTCTCTTCCTTTACTCCTATAACCCAGTGGGACGGATGACCGACACGACTAGTACTTTTAGGTTCGTGACATTCATAGTCTTTTTTGGATAAAAGCACGTGAAGGGACTACAAATGAAGACCACACGGGAAAAACAAGGAATGTTCGAGAAAAACAAAATCTGTTAGCTTTTTAGTGTATCATTCTATTATAAAAATGAGAATTGTGTTAAATCGTCAACTGTTATAGTTCAATTATATTTGTTTGTCCCTGGCTGTATATAGACTGTTAAACTGTATAAAGCTGTTTTTCCTTAGTTGTACTTTTTTGACATTTTTGTAGTCCCTATATAAAGTATACATAACGATATACTGAGTTACATATAATATTAAGGAATCAAATAAAGAAAAGGCTCGATTTGGCCATGACGAACGACACGATTGGTCTCACAGATCGCTGACGTTTTCGTTGAGAAACTAGCGTGTGTCAGCCCTGATAAGGGTCGTCAGTCCTCTGATAAGCTCGCTCCCTCGCCGCCAATAAAGTGATTAAGTCACAAATCGAACCTAGATGGCGCCACTTATCCTTAGACCGTACCTTTTGCTTTTTCCGCTTTTACTCCGTCTCGATAGTTTATTGTTCAGAGCGATGTCATATTTTTTCATGGCGGCGATATCCTGCAGTGATCTAAGGTGGATCACCTGATTTTTATTATCTTTTTACTGTCTTTGTGTAAGCACTGATATTTACAGTCACCGTTGCTGTTAAATGTTAGGAAACTAAAATAAATCTTAGCTTTTAAAAAATATACAAAACACTCACATTTTCGGGTGCCTTTTTATCGTTTTTCGATATTTTCTCGTGCAATATAATTTCTAGGGCTGGTACATAAATCAAATAATAGCTAATCGGGCTGGCATGCCAACTGGCGAACGGCTCTATTACAAATAAATTGCCCCGCGCCATACGTGCTGAGAAATGACATACGGCATTATTTATTACCGGTTTCCCGACGAAAAAACACAAAGAAGTCATTCTGACGTAATTGAGCTGTTATTGGGGCACGGCGGGAATCAAATATTTAGCGTCTTGGAATTATACACGGAAATGAAATTATTTTCGAACGATATAATTTTTTCTAGAAGTGTTTTCCTTTATAGCAGCTGTACACGAGGTGAGTGCATCCATTTACAACTCTTGCATTCGGTCGGTCTCGCTATACAGCGGGATGCATCGGTGGAAGTGTATAACCGCCATTACTTACGACCAAAAGTAACCAAACTGTGTACAGACAGTCAACATTTTAACGTTTTAATCGCCACATCACACAGCAACAAATGCGCCGCCTGTTAAAAGCTACTCAAACAAACATAAGTCACAAAGCTAAAATGACACTCGATTATCAAAACATTATCCGTGCCGTGTCCACATTAGGCGCCATTTGTACAAATGACACTAAAACGAAATCTATTCATTTCCTCCGAACGCGAGCGGTGGATATTGTTGCTGCCACGCGATCCCAACATTACCACGTAACCGATACCCTCCACACCCGGATTCAATCCGCCACTACCGAATCAAGATACTAGCAAAAAAGCGCTGTTAAAACTGTCAAAAGGTTCGCGCGATTTTTAAGCCACCATAAATATTTCACACTTAAGTTTCGATTGCTTCGCTCACGTAAAAATCTTTATTCCACGGCCGTCATGTGGATATACAGGATACAATTCATTTTGTTCATCTTTACAGTTGCACATCTCAGCTCGTAGATGGCGTTAGTCGTATATTTTAAATAATATTATATACTTAATTTGCTTAGCAAAATCCCAAACCTTAAGCTTAAATAGTTTTTCCGTAAAGTGGACCATAAACATGTACTCGAAGTGGGATAAAGAAGACTTTCTTCGCTCGACCAATTATATATAATTGGCCGAGCGAAGAATAAATATAATTTCAGCGCCATCTAGTACCAAGAAGAAGAATCTTGAAAAAAAACACGTTTGTTGTATGAAAGCCACTCGTAAATCTTCGATTTATTTAGTTTTAGTATTTTAATTTAGCAGCAATGGAGATGCGTATTTTGTGAAATTTTCAACTCTCCAGCTATTACCATTCTTGAGATACAGCCTGGAGATAGACGGACAGATAGACATGCAGACATCAAAGTCTTAGTAATATGGTCCTTTTTGGGTACGGAAACCTAAAAATTAAAAAAAAACTTACTTTAAAATAATACCAATGCATGAATGAAGCATGTCAAACTGATTATAATTTGAATCATCTACATTAATCAATCAATCAATTATGTTTCTTTGCACAGAATATGGTACGGTAGATATTATAGATACACCAAACACATTATTTTACAATCAGTTCAGGATTGATCAATATCATTACAGCAATCCGATAGTGCGGGGCACGGTTAATTTGTAACTCTTATCTGATTGACGGGTACCACGACCCAATGCTACCCATAGCTACTATCTTATGTGCATACTTCGGCATGAATGAGCTTAAGAAATACCACGGTTTCACAGAAAACCGGCGTGGAACAGTCGAGTGAGTTTACCGGATGCACAGATACGTTTCCCGATTCCTGTTCTCTTAGCGTATTCCCAGGTATCAGGCCGGCAAAGTACTCGAAACTTTTTCAATAGTGCCCTAGGGTGGTGGTAGTTACTATCCATCAGGTTACTGGTCTGTTCGTTTACATAATTTCATACAAAAATACCGATACCCATTGTAACTCTGGCGAAACATCCATCGGTCATTCGTGACAAATATGCCGACAATTTGTGCGACATATTCCGAAAATTAACAGGAAAAGGGTTAGGAAAACCTATTCAAACTGAGCGAAATAAAAAATTATTTCGCTCAGTTTCAGCAATGACCCAGCTATGTATGTATAGTTTAATACTGCCTAAGTGTGCACACAATACTGAATAGCACTCCAACACGACTGGTGAGAATTTAACTATAAATGACAGTATGAATATTTATAACGTCACTTACGACTTAATTAAAGTAAAGAAGTCGTTACATGTCTATAATGCCCGGGATACACGAATCTACGAAAATCGCTTGGCGTGTTTTTGTATGGGATTGACATTTTCGAACGACGACTAGATCACGTGACTTTTTGTTCGACAATGTCAATCCCATACATAAATAAGCCAAGCGATTTTCGTAAAATATAATCGCTTGCCACTTGTCTAGGGGGGCAAGAAGGCAAGCTAGTTATCTTTTAAACTGTACCAACTTGTTGACACTGGCTTGTCAACGAGTATACTTAGATTTAATAAGCTCGTGCTTAGAAATAAAGAAAGTTTTGTGTACACGAAGCCAGAAATATTAGGTTTTTTAATTATATTTTTAGGAGGCAGGCGAGCAAACGGGATACCTGATGTAAGCAACTGCCGTTGCCTATGGATACTCGTCACATTTGAAGAATCACAAGTGCGTTGCCAGCGTTTCATGGGGAAATAGGGAATGGGAATCGGGAAAGGGGATTACGGAAATTGGGCCACCGGTAAACTCACTCACTGGACGAAAAACAGCACAACGACGTTTCACGCCAATTTTCTGTTAGGCCGTGGTATCACTCCGGTCGTGTCCATTCGTTCCGAAGCAAGGCTCTCACTGACAATAGCTCGCTGTTCTAACCTAGTGTTTCGTAGCAATAGTGTAGCCGGTAAAGTGACTGCACTATTCAATAAATTGAATTCCACCATTTCCTTAATGCTGTAATTCACGAATTAGCTAAAATGTATCCTTACAGGAGAGATTAAGTGAAATCAAACGACATTCAAATTGCCGTCGAAATAATACACCGCGCCGTATAATTTACTCCTTAACCGAGCGGAGCGCTCGAATGATGTAAAGTGGGGGGTATTATCAAAAAATTGGCTTTATTATAAAACTATTTGCCGGTAACTATCTTGGACAAATAAAAAATTAAAGCAGTAGGGACGGCTGGGGAATATGTCCCTCAATAGTTGGTCTATTATTCGATATTTTTGACGACTATTTTTATGAATAACTAGATGATGCACCAAATTTTTTTTTTGCTTTTCCGTGATAAAAAATATAGTTTTACCTTCGCCGGGTTTCAATGTTTATTCGTACCAAATTTCAGCAAAATTCGTCTAGCGGCTTGGGCTTGAAGTTGTGGGAGACAGACGCACTTTAAAATTTTTAATATTAGTATAGAAGAATGGATTTTTATTTGACTCATTACAATGAAATAAAATGTGTATATAATAATTAAATAATAACTTACACTCTATTATTATAGATGTAAAAGTTTGTTCGTTTGGATGTCTTTTTAATAATCGGGACAAAACTCCAGAAAGGATTCTGTTAGGTGTACATATCAGACAACTTCCAAACTGGTATACTTTCGGTTCTGATTCGATGCTCCAACGGCATGCATCGTTATTTCATGACGGCAAAGCAACTTTGAAAAAACTGTTTCAAGTTAATTTAAAGAAAATTTATTTTCTTATACAGATTGCTTTATTAAAAGTAGGAGTATTGAAATGAGAAAAAATAATTGCATTTTTGCGCGATGAATATGAAAGCAGTGCATTAGGGTAGGCGGCTCACCACCGATTTGATCGTTTCAATTAAATTATACAGGACTATAATAATAAAACTCTGGGATATACAATAGGATGAGCTCATTTATAAAGCTAACTCATTTTGAACTCTAAGGCGGTATGTTAAAATTTGATTTTTATCATTTTCGTATTGGAGAAACGAGTGTGTCTTTAGGTGTCACTTATTATTCTAAATGGGATTTTTGCATTGATCTCGTTATAGAATCAATTATGCAACTTCGATACAAAAACGCAGAGGATAAAATGTATTTCCCGAATGTTATCACTTAGAATAAAATAAAAGTAGATGATGTCTGAATACTGAATAATAAAATTGTTACATTGGGGTTTCGAAACTATGACAAATTGCTAATTTTTATTGAAAAAACAAACGTCTAAATATATACTTCTATATCTATTGATTTCAGTTAGTTCGGAAAGATGATTACGAATTCTAGAAATTCAACTTCAATCTTCCCATAAAAAGAACACTCGGGTACGGAGAAAAATAAAAAATTAATTAACAAAGATTTAAAAATCTGGACTCGTTTCAGCAGTCAAAAACAATACTTATTCAAATGAAACAAAAAGCAATTAACGTTAAAGTTATCCCTCCGCCGTCCTCCGAGGACACAGGAGGAGAGATTATTGAAAAAATAATTAATAAATATTTATGGCGGGGCCACCTGAGAAGCGACACGGCCCGAATCCACTGCCTCGAGATCACATCTGCCGGGTACGAGCTACGGGAAAACGGTTTATTACGAATGCAAAATTCTCCATTCATATTCAAAATTTTATATCCCGTTGTGGCCGGGAGTGAGTTAATTTATTCCTCCGGGGGGGTGACGGGGGGGGGACGGCGTCTTGGGGAGGATTACTGAAGGGTTGCGCCGCGAAATTGACAGGTGCCTGTCAAAAATTACAATTAATAATTGAGATGCGGTCGCGGGCTGCGGCCTCGGTGCTGATGCACTTAGCGAGTAAGCTGTTAACCATTTTGCAGATAAGTATGAACACATAAAACCCTTTACTAAATACACTTTGTGATGCAAGTGATTCAAAAATTACTGTACTAAATCATACTTTTTTGAAACAATCTAATATGAAATGGGACATTTTGATCATGTTCGTTACCGTACTTTATAAAGCTTAATAATAATGTGATTCCTTTAATGCACTTTGGAACCAACATTTATTTTAACAAGATATTTTTTAACCCTCAAACGAATATTCTAATATTGATCTATCCTTTAAAACTAATCTAAATAAGTTAATCCAACACTTGAGTATGCTTAAAAAGGTTGTTTTATAGAAACTACAGTATCTAATTTCATACCATGAACAAGACTAATAGACGGGTGCAAATTACATCACATACTTCATAAAAATCCAGCCCCTCACTAGCCGGCGGGGGTTTGATGGCGGGTTTACAACTGGGACAGCGTTTAATGGTCGTAATCCACTATCCACTATTTCATAGCCACTACAGGATTAGAACTCACTGGCGATTTTAGGACCTATCATATTTGAGTTATATCACTAATTCCTTTTAGTGCAAACTAATTGCTATTCATTTATTAGGATTATAAGATTCATGGAATGGTTTATGGCATGTAGGATCATGCACTAGACATAACGATACGGTACGGTATTTAATAACAAAACAAAACTGTTTCCCTTTTTAAAAAAACTAGAAGGTGTAATTAGATACACAGAAAATTCTATTTATTCACTGCAATGGATGAGGCATTTAATCTGTATGCATAAAATATTGCAGTCGCTTCCCTCGCATGTGAAAAATGAAAATCATCAATAAGCCCAGATAACGGCGAACAGATCGGTTTATCGTCCCCGATTAATAACGGTCAGCCCTATTCATATCGTGTCGATAATTTTATAGTGATGGGACACGACGATCCATCACGTACAAACCAGATCCGCGATACGAAACTAATGCTGAATGTTATTAAAACGATAAAACCCGTAATTCAAAACCGACCACTCCAGCTTTGAATTCAAATGGGAGCGACGTTCTGTAAGAATAAGCAGAACGCATTAGCGTCAGTGGAACACAAATACGAACAAAGCCTTTATTAATAATCCATTTATTTGAGAATTTTGGGAATTTCCATCGCTCGTCATAAATATTTCGTCCGATTACCGCCCGTTCGACGGCCGCGAGGCGCAAGAAAATGTTAATTAACGACTCCATTGTTTCGCCTTCGGCTCGAGACGGTGCCGCTTCCGGTTCCGGCGGCCCTTCTTTATGTGCCTTTCCCTTATTTTTACGTCATACGGCACCGCCGCGTAATGATTTTAATTTCCTCTAATCAAGCCTTCGGCGGGGCTCAAGAATTCTAATCATGCGCGCGGCGGCTGACAGAAACATCGCCACTTATTCTGATTGCGTCGAGTGTGGCTCTGAATAATTAATCCGCCTTTATTTTGTGTTATTCTCTCTCTTAACGGCGACGGAAGCGTGACGTCGTTGCTTATGAATCGCTCCGGATTTTACAAATTGCCGTTTGTTTACGCGTCGCACCATCGCAGTGAGAGATTATGACCTCGTTTTGAAACTCTCCGAACGCAAAAAGCTTGTACGACAGGCATTCAATGCTGAAGTTTCCGTAGTACATTACGATATGTGTTAAGGTTTTTTTTCCCGAACTGATACAAATAATACGTATCAGAATAATCGTTTACGAAATTTTATTGGAACGTTAAAACATGATAGCCATTATCAGGAATATCAAAGAGTAAAGTTTAATTATGTGGGGGCCAACCCTTCACTAACGGCCGCGTTTCGTCCTCTCAATCACGGAGACGCCACTCGCTATTAATTTTTTGATACCCGCACAGCCTGACGTGAGCCGCATGCCTTGAACAGAAAAGGCTTTATTTTAAGCCCCTTATTGTGGTAGTACTATGCGTAACTTTAATAATGTGTGTTAGCATTAATAATATATAAAATAGACTGAACTTTTTAATAGTAAAGTTCTAAAAATATAGGCTTTGCATTCTTTGGAGTGATTATTCTATTTGAATTTTATTATCTGTTTGGTCATCCTTATCGTAGATATTAAACAGTTTTTTATAGTGAAATATCATTATAACATGTACGTAACAGCCACGTTGTCTGCCAAAATTTTTATTGCAGTTTCAAAAAACATTTACACTATTCGCTGCTTTTTGTACTCGATGGACTCCTGGGTAAAGTGAACAGGTAGGAAAATCCTTAGCGTTCCACTTTCAAGTCTCAATTAAGACTACAATATTAACGTGACTACATAAATCTAAAGTGAAGTCACATAAGCCACTTCACCGCTCCCGCCCTTGTGCGAATCCTACAAAGTCGACCGCTCGGCCGTTTGGTGTTGTTGCGGTCCAAAAACGTACAATTAACAACCCTTGCCGCCTGATTAGTATTCGCGGCGTTCACTCGCACCTATACCGAGTAAATTCAAACCGAGAAAATTGCCTCCTGATTAAATGTGATGGGAAGAAAGAGAAGCTTGGAAATAGCACTTAAATATATTAAAAACTAGTTGGTGCCCGTAACTTGGTTGCGAGAAAATTTGTATGTAATTCCAGTTCCTGGGATAAAAAGTATCGCATAATAGCTATTAAAAAAGATATCTGTGTTCAATTGCGTCCAATAGTTCCTGAGATTAGCGCCTACAAACGGACAATCAGACATTTTTTTTTATCGATATGTGTTCTATTACTGTTCCTTAGCACCCCCACATTGATTATTTTGTAAAAATATTAAATGTACGTATGACACTCCAATTGCACTGTTTTTTTATATGTATAGATGAGAAGTATAAGACGGTAACTCGTTAGCATAAGAGTAATTATAAAGAGACAATTAAAAAATTATTGACTTCTAACAGAAATAATATTGTACCCTTAACTAAATCTAGTAAATAAAAAATTAATGGCTTCACTATAATCTTAAAAAAAAATTATAATTTGTATCCATCAACGACAAAAAACATTTGAAATTGTCCTTAAAAAAAATTTATCAGCATCGGAAACAAAGATTTACGTGATCATTGTAAACAGCACTCATAACCCTCGAAAAAAGGCAGCAAGTAATAAAATGTGAAAAACGATTACAGACCAATGAAGCGTGGTTCCCTCTGGGGCGCAAATAAACTCCCGCACACTTCAAATATGCCTTTCTTAATCGTTCTCATAAAACAAAGATCGTCTCCCTCGCACAAAAATATGAAATTACCTTCCCCCCTCACCCTCCCCCTTGCCCCCATGTATCGCTGCAAATTGATTCGTCAAATTACACCCTGATCAATGTTTTTTCATTGTCAGATTTTCATTACCCCAAAGTGGCTAAGTGTATTTGTTTGGGAGAAAAAAATAATTTAATATTCCCGTAGAGAGATTTGTATATATATATTTTAAATATAACTTAATTGCTACATCGTAGTAAACGACACTTTGTTGTGCTACGTAGCGTACTACGCCGGAGCATGCTACGCCGTAGCGTACTACGCGGTACTTAACCGTAGCTCAGCGTCTACGAAACACCGCTACGAGCGTTTTGGTTTGTATTTTACTACAATAATATTTACAGAAATAATTTGTTATTTTGGTCAGGTATTAAAATGCCATCAATTATAAATTTCCGGAATCTTCTTTAGATCTACTTAACTAGAGGCCTCCTTGCGGTCGTCACAATCCTGGCGGGATGATCATAATACCATAAGCTAATAATCTTAACTCGCTTAAATACCTTACTCCGTCCGGTACTTACATTGATCGTATTAATTCACATTTAATGTTTCAAAGGAAATAATACAAGTGTTTTTTATATCAACATAGAATACAAGAAGTTGTTGAGTTTAAGAGAAAAAGTAATTAATGAAGACGTAAAAAAGGTCAAAAAAATTGCACTGGGAAACAATTATGTTGTTTTCGTCGTTGTTTCGTCAGTCAAAATCTGTAAGATAAGAAATTAATATTTTTATGTAGGTTTTTAAAAATTAAATACTAGTTGGTGCCCGCAACATGGTTGCGCAAAAATTTGTATATCACGCGGGAACCGTGCATTTTCCCAGGATATAAAATATCCTGTTAAGTATTTTGCCCAGATTTAAAAGCTAATAAACAAAAAAGATTTATTCAAATCCGTCTAGTAGTATCTGAGATTAGCGAGTACAGACAAACAACTTTTTTTATCGATATGTGTTCTTTTACTATTGTAAAAATATTAGATGTATTCGAATTTTAACTGTTTTATTATATGTATAGAAAATATATTAATCGCTACCATCCATATTGTTCAATGGAGCATAAATTAATTCACCCGACGAAATTTCACATAGCTATTTACGTTTAGCCAGTGGTATTTTAATAACGAAATTAATTTCCAAAACAACGGATATGCCCATCGAGTTTAAAATCTTAATTGGAAGACATTGAGAGATTTCAATTCAATTACTAAAACACATTTAACGAAACCGAATCCCTTCGCTCCAGGAATAATATTGTTCGGAAAAATACCATCGAGATCATCGGAGATCCGGAAAAGTCGGGAAACCCTCCAACATGATTGATGCAGGGGGTTTAAACACAATTGGAAAATTTGAAAATGAAGATCATTAGCTGCCCCTCCTGCCTGACTTTTATTGGCCGACCGTCAATCATTTTACACGCGCCAAGCGAACCTATAGAGACTATACCGATATTAATGAGATCGAATCGATTACGAAACACATCAGAAGATTATACGTTTCTTTTATATGGTGGTAATAATTAAAGACATAAGTGAAAGAAGAGGATAATTAACATTTTTGCAACCTTCGAGTATGTTCCAATGTTTTCCCATAGAATTTTGACAAATCTTGTTGCTTACCTATTTCATTATCTAGCTATGCATCAAACCAACAATATTTTAATTTCAATTGTTAGTCTATTAACGCAAAAATCCGTTAGTTTTTAAAATGTTAGCTATCTGCTTCTTCCACTTATGTCATCAATTATTATTATACCTATGAACGTCATTTATAGTTATGTCAGTCTGGTCCTGTGGTAAATACCTGAAGGACTTGTGTTACAGGTACCAGACAACGGAAATATATTTAATACTTTCTCATATTATACACATATTTAAGATTCTTATTATATTTCATACATTTAATATACGTCCAAGACCCAAGAACATTGAACAAATTTTTGTTCAATGCGTGGTATTCAAACCTCCGGCTTGAGTTGCCAACGAGCACACCAACTGAGCCACAGGAGGTTGTCGAATCTCATAACTCATTTACGAATTAACATAAAAGATAATTTGACCATTTGCGTGATTACATATATCAAATCAAAATTATTTATTCATATAGGTCACCCAGAAACACTTATGAACGTCAACATTAGTATAAATAATTATTAGTTAGGTATCACTTATTAAAACCATTAACAATATTCAAGTCTTAACATTATTCAAAAAGTTCAGTTTGGTTTTACTATTTTATCTTTTATTTTATATTATTAAATAAGATTAAATGAATTAAAAGGTGCTGGAGCGCCATCTGGTAACAAAAGACTAAAGGAAATGGCCAAAACACATTTGTTAAGAGCTCTCCTTAAATATATGTTTTTTAGTATTTGTTGTTATAGCGGCAATACGGCGGCAATTATACATAGTCTGTGAAATTTTAAACTCTTTAGCTATAACAGTTTTTGACACACAGCCCGGGGACAGACAGACATCGAAGTCTTAGTAATATGATCCCGTTTTTACCCTTTGGGTACAGAACGCTGAAATGCATCGCTCATATCGTTGATACAAAACATACATAACCGATACTGACAACCGTTCGACGACGTGTAGAGACGTGTTATTAAAGCATTTAGCCTGGGTGTTAACGAGCTTTGTTTTGGCTTTGTCCTTTACAATTAGGCGGACAATGCGAGTGTTATCGCGGGCTGGTACAATGCGCCCGCGCCGCCACAATGCGCGCTCAATATCTTTATGACTGCTGAAGGCAGATGCACCGCTTGTTGAATCAGACTCCTTCGTTTTGTACTTAGTACAGTGTAGCTGCACGTAGAGACGTTGCTTTATTTTATTTTATCCATCTATACTAATGATATAAAGCTAAAGAGTTTATTTGAACGCGCTAATCTCAGGAATTATTGGCCGGAACTAAAAAAATAGTTTTATGTTGGTAAGCCCATTTATCGAGGAAGGCTATGAGATATTAAGGATAATAAGATGATAAGATGATGATTATATAATTAGCTATAACGTATCACGTCGCTCTACTGTTATATCTCGTTCAGTTTTATACACAAAAAAATATGATATACTTCTTACTTACTTAATTATATTGTCTATTATCTAACTATTAAGTAGGAAATTAAATATTTATCGAGTTCTCAAGTAGCCCGCTCTCTGTGTCGGCCTGCCCTGTACGTGTCACGGCGAGACACGTTGTAGGCGCCGCTTTGTGCCCACTTCCTCTGCCTCCCGGCGTATCCACCCTCCCCCCCCCCTCCCCGCCCCGCACCTGCCGCTCCCCGGTGAATGCACATTTGACGTCACCACCACCGCACCTAATAACTATTTTGCATGTCACTAAAACTCAGCATTAGTTTTTGGTGTCTACGTTTATTATATTTTGTATCAACATCAGCTTGCGTCGTGATGAATCATTAACGCCTAAGATTAGTTTCGTGCTTACTAATGTCCTTAATTTCATACTTATATAATAAATTAGCTTTTGGTCGGCGGATCAACTCGCGTGAAATTTGAGAATACCGTAAAAACACGTAAATTTTTGTTCGCTACTTTAGAAATATTCCGTTGCTTTTTCAGAACTTAACAGCCTTTCTTAATTTTTTATAATTTCAACTAAAGTCAACTATTTGATTCGTTGAAGCGTGAAGAAGGGCAGACAAACACACATTCCTATATATTAAATACAGTACGGTTAAGGGTGAATTAATATTAATATGGATATGAATGTTTGATTTTATGTCTGTCTGTCCCTTACCCCCATAATGGTTGTAACCAAATTTTCTGAAATTCATGATATGACACAAATTTCTACCAAAAACCTACAGTTCCCGCACCACGATTTAGCTCAACAGCGTCGTTTAGTCGTCAACGAAGAACTGTTCACATCGCCGACTTAACATCAAACACGCAAAGTCTCAAAACCCGTGACAGCATCACACGTCGTCACATAACGTCACCGTGTCACGTGAGGTGTCACCGGGTGCGTCACCGTGTCGGGTGTAATCGGATAAGCGGCTAATTGCGTGAGCATTCCGCAGGTAACCCACATTCACGCGTCGTCGCCGACTGTATTGTGATTGTGTTTGCGTATTTGGCTAATTTGTGTTCGGTTTCTGTCCTTTTGAAGGTTTCGGGTTTACGGTTTACCGATTAAAGTGACATTTGTGAGTAAAAACAATTTAGAAATTAGATATACACACTCGGCTGCATATCAATAATCTCTCTCATAAAATGTTATACAGACGAACATACAACCTCTTTTGTAAAATCGATTAAATTTTTTTAAACCTTTTTGCGCTCAGAAGGCATATTTAATTGTTAAATAGGTGACAATATTTAAGTACTGTAAACAGCATAAACGTTTGTTTTCAAACGACAGATTTCTTAGAAAAACCTCAAAACAAACTACTTAATTTCATGTAACTATTTCACCCCACTTTTATCTTCACTAAGTCACTTCAAAAGACTGTTCGACTCCGAACTGAACTAACGTACATAAATTAACTTAATAGCAATTTAACGTAACGTTCACTAACGTTTAAATCAACGTTAATAATTAACTAGCATCAGATCACATGTCGTTAAATCGGCCTATCAGCGCCTCCCTCTTCATAAATATCACAGTTACACGTACCTAAAAGCATAGTATAAGTCATATACAGTAGATCTACCTAATATTCAGTCAGCTCAGTTTGGCTCTATCTGAGCGACTGTTTTTTTGTACTTTCATACATCTTAATGTTAGAGGTTGATGTTTTTATTTAATTGACCAAATGACTACAAGATTATTTTAGCTACATAAAAATAATATGTGCACTATCCCATAACAGTTGGCATTAAAAGCAGATATGTAATGTGACATAACTCTGTATTTGCTTCAGCTAATAAAAATTATAAATTATAAATCAATACAGAAATTTTGACAGACACAAAGCAGTTATTTTTTACTTTCAAATCATCATTTTTGACGCCCGCGCGTCCTGGCCTCTAGTGTCAAAATTTAAACTAAAAGTTAGCTGGTTTTAGTCGCGTACTAATTTAAAAAAGTATAATCATTAAGAAGCTTTCAAGTAGAGTAAAACTTATGGAGTTAAAAAAAATAGATTTCAGAAACACGTTTAAGTTGATCTACTGTGTTATACTATGGTGTTAAATTTTGTTATCGTCTCGCGGCACTTACTATACGTAGGTACAAGAATTACGCGTTACTCTCAAACGATTAGCGAATGTGGAATAATCCTGAGGTGTGTTAGTTTCTATGTTTGTAATTGAAAACGTTTTGTTAAAACAAGGATTATCAACCTTTTCGCTCAAGATTGTCGGTATGAATGATGATGATGAAATGAAAAAAATGAACAATAACAGTATTTTATTTTGTTAAAAGGTGTTAAGTAATTAAATGTCTTTCCACTAGAGTATGATGATCAGATATAAGGAGATATTAGAAGGACGTTTTATTTTATTAGTGACTAGCGTTTGCCCGTGCCTTAGCTCGCGTGAAATTCAAAAATTGCGTAAAGATAGTAATATTCTAAGCCTTTTCTTAGAACTGAAGATTTTTTAAGACTGAACGTAGCCTACGTTTCTCTCTTCAACTAACTGTATGCCAAAAATCAAGTTTCTATTGGTTGGTAGGTCTAATAACCTTGAAGAAAGGACAAAAAATAAAGACACTTTCACATTTTTAATATTAATCCATACTAATATAAAAAGTGTAGTTTACATGACTACTTAAATCAATATTTAAGTAGAAATGCAGACTAATTTATTTGCAATGTTTTTATTGTGTAGAAGTTCTGAAACCGTAACACTTAT
>JAOTAV010000027.1:462838-499715 GCA_026546445.1 Cyclargus thomasi | reverse complement strand
TGGAATTTGACGTCACAATTAATATCGGATCTTTCTTTCTAACTGACTACTTTAAAGGCTTGTAACTTTGTTGTTTTCAATTTTATCAAAAAACTGATTGAATTACATCGTTTTTCAATAACGTAAGATTTATTTAATTAAATAATAAAAAACCATACATATTCCCTATTGTACATCCCCAAAACAATAAACATACTTCCATACTGATATTATAAATGGAAAAGTGTGTTTGTTTGTCCTACCTTACAAGCAACAAACCGGCTTGATTTTTGGCATAGACTTAGTTGACAGGATTTTCTTTCAAATATAAATATAAATACTTTTTCAGGTCAGGAAATCTGTCCTATAAAGAGTTACAAGACAAACTGCAAAACGAATGAAGTATTGGAAAATGGCTTTAAAATGGTTAACCATACTTTTATTACCCTAACATATAACTAATACTAGACGACCTCTGTGGCGCAGTGGTTGAGCACCTTGGTGGATCACGCCGGGGGTCGCGGGTTCGAATACCGCCGACGGAACAAAAAGTTTTTCAATGTGTATTGGTAAGGGTCATGGATGTGTATTATATAATTAAAATCTTAAAAAATGTGTATAGAATAAAAGTATTAAATATATTTCCGTTGTCTGGTACCTATAACACAAGTCCTTCAGGTACTTAGCACGGGGCCAGACTGACGTGGTGTGAAGCGTTCATAGATATTATTATGATTACTTCCAGAGGGTGATATAGGGGTAGAAAGTTTGTATGAAAATACTCCTTAATGCAAGCAAAGCCACGGGAAAATGCTAGTATTCAATAATAATTGAAGCTGTAATTTAGTGAACTTTATAAAATATAATAAATAGTCTTTATAAAATATAATCGTTAGTCAAGTAACTGTTGATTAAAGCAGTTTGATTTATATCCATTAATAGCTCAAGTGGTTATTATTTTGGGCTTTAAAAAGTATAAAATAAATGAAACTATCAGAAACCATTTGTTAACATTGTTTATTTTAGTTTAGCTAGCTGTTGCCCGCGACTCTGTCCGTGTGGTAATTTTTCTCTTGAAATTTTTCTTGTTTTTTTTTTTTTGCTATAAGCCTCATGGAGCCTGAGACCTTTCTAACAAATGCAAAACCGTGGAAATCGGTTCGCGCTAGCTATACCGTCAGGAAGGAAAACCTGACTTATTTTTATATAATAAATTAATAAGTTCATTCATTTTTGTTATTAGATTCTGAATTATTCAAAATAACTGGAATAATAAATCCTATCTAACTTAATTATTACTTTTATAGGAAAGTTTATCGAATACAGTTCAAATCATGCCGTTTTATTTCATTCATATATTTTTTTATATTTTTACGCGACCGAAATTGTTTTTTAAAGTGGAATAAGAGTATGAATGTAAAATCTTATTACTGTAAAACACGAATTGAAACCAAGAAGTTATAGTACGGTCAATATCATATATAAAAATAATAATTTAATAGATCGACAAAAAAGACCCCCAAAGTATGTGTCCATATTCGAATTTAATAACTATTTAAAAAACCGTATATAGTGCTGGCTAATCACCAAGCATAGCTATTGCCATTTACAATATATAAGTTAAGTTGATATCTTAGGAGTTACAGAAAAATTAAAATCGCGCAGCTACGACCGCGTGGCAATAGGAAACATGCTTGAATTTTATTATTTATTTAAATAAGTATTTCGTTTTTGTAAAACGAAATACTTAGCAGTCCGATTAGTTTTTTGATAA
This sequence comes from Cyclargus thomasi, assembly GCA_026546445.1. Lineage (NCBI taxonomy): Eukaryota > Metazoa > Arthropoda > Insecta > Lepidoptera > Lycaenidae > Cyclargus > Cyclargus thomasi. Next base: position 497,962 of record JAOTAV010000027.1, on the reverse strand, counting down.
AATTGAAAACAACAAAGTCAGAAGCCTGTAAGTAGTTAGAAAGAGAGATCCGATATTGATTGTGACGTCAAAGTCCATAAGCTGCATACAAAGTTCATACTAAATTACGTTTTGAGAGAAAGTGATGGGTAGAAAAGTTAAATCGCTTATATCTTACTCATTTTGAGAAATTCTTTTGACACAAAATTCAGTCATTTTTTGTGTTTCTGTATATCTTTTAGCCCACTATCATAATAATTTGCATTCAATAAATTTTGTTTTACACGCATCCTTCCTATTGTTAAATATTTAACGTTGTAGGTACGAAACAGCTAATTCTTCAAACACGTTTCTCGTTACTTATGTAGAGGGGAATGTTTCTTCGAAAATGTTAATTTTTTCTTTTAAACTTTTTTTTTTATCTCGTAACTGTAATATATAATTTTCATCTTATGAACCTCTTGACTTGTACCAGAATATGTGTCGACAATGATAACATAATATCCAGGTTGGTGAATTACTGTGTGCTTGTAATGTGAAACATTCTGGCCATGGAACATACCCACACCGGGTTAAGACAAACTTACCCTTTCGTCATTTGTCCACCGAACGCTCGTACCATCAACCGGATTATTTCGGCCTGATAAAATGCCACCGTATGATATAGGTGACGGGTTTCGCTATACGCCACTATAGATCTGCGACGACATAGACGCTAGAGCAATGTCGTTAGAAAATTAAACCTGTAACCTAGAGTTTAAAGTTGCATTCTATCAGTCCAAAATTATCTGGTCGACACTGATCGCGTGCGGTGTGCAAACGGCCAAAAATAACACAAAAATATCATTTCACGACGCGAAAAGTACACGAAAAGGTTATTCACCTCTAAATAAAACCTCTTTACGGAAAGTGGGTTTGAGCGTTTTAAAAAACTTCGTAAAATAACGTCAAAAAGTTTACAAGTTTCAAACTTCGAAAACTTTTGCTAACTTTATGAAATACTGTTACACATTTAAAAACAAATAAAAAGTCGTGCTTAAAATGTAACAATCAAATACTTAGATGCTTTATTTACTCGACAATACACTTATAAAATATTCATAAATATTCTATAAACTGCTATGCTAATTATGTTAATGTCTGAAAGCTCTAGAGTGAAATGGTTTTTACGTGGGAACGATTTTTGTGCATTACAATAAAGTTACAAGTGCAATTGTTTCGACTCCGTCATCAGGACACGCCGAGAATCATTTCCGCGTAAAAATTTTGTGATTGTGGATGGAAAATCGATACGCAAGTACTTGAATTTCTTTTATTCGTAAATATTGTATGTTCATGTAGACAATGTTGCAGAGCTCCGTCCTGACGAGCGTGTTTGTTGCAGGAGCGCGCCGCACTCGCTGTCGCACATAAACAAGAGAAGGCTCGAGTTTGAGGTAGATGTGGAGGCGTACCGCGTGACCGACGCGCAGCCCTCCCGGCCCGTCAGGCCCGACGACATGGACGACGACGCCGGCAAGAGGAGACGACGACTCCTCGACGACGACCGACGAGACGACCCCGACGGGCGGTACCGGAACTACACACACCGACCGCAAGAGACCGACCAAATCATTATTTACAAGAAGGGTACGCACACGGGCGACGGCTGGTCGCGGGACCCCAGCGGGCAGAGCGGCCCCGAGGAGGAGGACTTCGACCCGTTCTTCGAGGACAAGCGCTCCGACAAGATGCTGCCCTCCTCCCCGTCCCGTTCCTCCGATAGCCCCGACGACTCCCGTAACTTCTCCATCTACGAGCAAACCGAAGGGGACCCCACCACGGAGGGAGCCAACGAGAGCAAGGACAGCCCCAGTCGTGACCCGAAATACGAGGAGAGCGGGGACCGGTACGGCCGGCCTGACCGCAGCCCCGACCAATACGAGACGCACGACTTCGACGAGCTCGGCGACTCGTCGTCCAACGAGCTCGAGATCGACATATCCGACCCGCCCGACAAGTACGACGAGGAGGACGACAGGAAGCGTCGCGGTGACGTCGTGACCATCAACAAGCAGTCGCTGTACAATGCGTACAAGGCGGCGACGGCGGCGCTGCCGTACTCGACGCAGTCGGCGTTCAAGCCGCCCGCGGAGGTGAAGCACAAGATTCCGGGGCCGACGTTTCCCATCGAGCCGTTCGGCGGGTACTCGACGGAGCACGAGCGCGGCGCGGCGAACAAGGGCAAGCAGTACACGGTGCTGCAGCCGGCGCCGGTGGGGTCGCGGGCGGCGACGGCGCTGCAGGAAGCCCGCACCGTGCCGTCTGTGCCGCCGGCGCGCGACCACCGCCCGCTCACGGCGCTCTCGCCGACCGTCGCCCGAGGTACTCCGACGCGCGCCCGAACTTCGTTAATGACCTCAAAACTTTGCGCTCCGACTCCAAGTTTGTTTCAAGGTTTCGGAGCAGCTGATAATATAGACCGATGTTCGAGGACGGTTTCTGTGTTATATTTCGCTTTATTTGCTTCGATAAATTTCAATAACTCGATTAGTTATCGTTTCCCCGTAATGCTCCTCGACCTGAATTAATAAAAGCTCGTTCGCCTGTAACGTTCGTACCTAATGGCGTATTACATAATGTACTGGGAGTTTCCACGTATTTTTGGCTCGCGTCGTGCGATAAAAACGGGTCACGGGGGGCGGGGCGGCCCGCCCCGTGCTCCGAAAGAAAAATCGGTCGCGCAGCCGCCTGGCGTTCTTTATTTTTTCTTGTGAGTTACGGAGGGAGAGGGCGGGGCGAGGCGCGGGGGGCGGCGCCGCGCAGGTACGCCCCGCGGCACGCCCGCTATCGATCGCGCCCGCCCCGCGTCATCATCGCCGTCCACTGATTTACCGTCGATTGTCCACAGAAGGCAACAAGTGTCCTACTCCCGGCTGCAATGGGCAGGGCCACGTCACCGGACTCTATACGCACCACCGAAGGTGAGATTTTCATGATTTTCAGCGTAACATACCTACCGCTGTTTCGTGTCGATTGCGTGTTTTTGCCCTGAAAAAAAAAATCTAACGAATAAAAAAGTGATGATTTTGAGGTAATAAATATAAATTATGAGTATAGACGAGCTACAAAAAAAAACAGATAAAAGTAAGAACGACCATCGAAGTATTCCGTACCAAAAAAGTGATTTGAAAACCAACTTCATCATCATAGTCATAATTTCCACGCGTCTTTATCAACACGTCAGAAATTACCTGTAGGCTGCATAAACTTTACGACTCTATGACCTACTAAACTACAAACCTAAATACGACTATAGTAAACTAACTTGACGTTTAATTTTTGTCCGTCAGTCTGTCAGGATGCCCAAGAAAGGACAAAGTCACACCTGAGAGTAAGTTTCCGACGATTGTGTTTCATAGTATGTTGTGCCAGACATTTTAGTTCATTTTGAGTTACATTACTTTTTTTTACAAGGTTTATTTAGATTTTTCAGTTGTAGTAATTCAAATTTGCTATTTGTTGCATCGATTGTATCCAAATCATTAGTTTTTTTATTTATTTAAACGTATTTACACACTTAATTTTGTTAATAGTTATACAATGTTTCACGATTACATACGACCACACTTTTAAGAGAATTAATATTTGGCAATAAAGGAATTGCTCCTAATTTTGGCAGTAAAAGAATACTTTTATTCATGATAAGAATTATAACAAAAAAAAATCTTATTTGCATTACTCAAATAAGAAACTTTACTAACGCAATTTCTAAAAAAAATAAAATAAACATTGTTGGATCACATTTAACAGTGAATCAGTACAGCTTTAATTATTTTGCAGCTATATTGCAAACTGATTCATTTCGTACCATAGAGAAATTTGATACTTTCGTCAATATAACGTTAGCTATGTCAAAGTGCCTTACTTTTCTTACACTGATAAGAACCTTAAAAATTTTTGGCGCCTTAACACCGTGTGGCACACGCACATACTGGCGAAAACCTGCAGAGTGTTTGTGTCCTAAATGAGCATACGTACTCCAGTTTTGGCGTTGCACGAGACGATATTGAAGTGTCCGACGCCGGGCTGCAACGGTCGAGGCCACGTCAGCTCCAACCGCAGCACGCACCGCTCCCTCTCCGGCTGTCCAACCGCCGCCGCCAGGAAAGCGGCAGCACGATCACGACCAAGAGCCACAGGTTTGTATATTTTGGGTAACAGACGCTTTGAAAATCTGATAAACGATGATATAGATACTTCAACTCAGCTGTGCGCGCGCCCCTATGTGTTATTGCGTTTGTGAAAACACAGCTTTCATTCATGTAGACAACATATGGTCGTGCGCACAACTGAGTCGAACTAATTATAGTAAGGTAAATCATATCAGCATAGTTTAATTTGTAATTCTGATTACAAAAAAAGGGACTGCTGGCAATCACCTGTGATCAAGTGAATACTTGAGTCGCTATTAAAAGAGTGTAGGCTCTTATTATCTCATTAGTCCTGTGGCCCATACTAGCAGAATCCTTATAGAAATTTACAACTTTGCATATCCATTCGGAGCCATTGGAAACGGCATCGGCAAACCTTACATTAATAGATTCCTGACAGTCCTTTGCGCCAAAATTCGTTTGTCGCGCGGAAACTGTACATTTTTCCTGTATAAAATGTATCCTATATCCTTCTCTAAGACTCAAAGTATCACCATACCAAAATTCAACAAAATCGGTTAAGCAGTTCTAGCGTGTAAAGGTAACAGACAGACAGACGGTTAGACAGACAGACATAACAATGGATAACTGACTTCACTTCCATTCTGTTCAGTTCCTCTCCACCCTCCCGTGAGCGTAAGCGTGAGCGTGAGCGTGTCGAGCGACGCGCCCGCTCGTGAGCGAGTGCCGGCCCCAGCGGCGTCGCCGCGCAGTCCCCCCGTGAAGCGCGAAGCCCCCGAGCTGCTGGTGCCAAAGCGAGAGGCCGCCGAGCCTGAGCGCGACTCTCCCAGCATGGAGACGCGCCACGCCGGCTACGGCGCGCCGCCCGACCAACGGTCCCCTTACGAGAGACCACCCGATGACCACGTACGGTCTTACAGGTAAGATACTCTCCAAGTTTTTTTTACTGGATACTTCGTGTGATTACTCTTTTAATAACTATTAGCACGGTCACAAATCCGCATTTTTATAACAGAATTCTGACAGACTCGTTTCACCTAGGCGACCAAATTTTTTTTATAATTCGTAAAATGTGCGGCCGGACCAAAGGCTTCGACAAGCATTTGGCTTCTTAAAAGATCTTATACAGCTATTGACTTTAGCTGCCATTTAACCTGGAGTGCAATGTTTGTGCAGTCAAATGAACGAGGCGCGGTACGGGTACGAGTCTCGGTGTTACGACGGCGCGCCGGCCTTCGAGCGGTACGACCCCACGCAGTGCGCACAGCGGCCGTACGGGTGGGAGGAGGAGCGGTACCACGACCCTCATCTTCCCACGCCCATGAAGACCGACCAGTCCGAGCAGGAGACTAGCTCCGGGCCAATCTACCCTAGGTACGTCCTATCCCTCTCCTACACTGTGGTAAACGGGACTGTTGACTTATACTCGATACTGATAATAGATGATACAGATAGTTCAACTTAATTGTGCGCGCGGCCCTTTGTATGCGTGCGCTTGTCATTACACAACTTTCATTCATTCGGCAGTGACGCAGTAGGTATCGTCCTAGTGAACAAGGTTTACGCACACATAAGACCGCGAGCACAACTGAGTTAAACTAACTATAACGGCCTATCCGTCCAGGCCGATGTACCATTACGAAACCGGCGGCGGAGTAGGCGGTGTGGCGGGCGTCGCGATGGGCCCCGGCGTGCCCCCCGGCTTCTCGGCTATCAACCTGTCGGTGAAGATAGCCGCAGCGCAGGCGCAGCGGCCGCGCAGCCCGGGCCGCGACCCCCGGGACCCGCGCCCCGCGGATCTCTCCACCTCCAGTGGTAGTCCCCAGGTGAGACTCGGAAATGTTCGCTTGCAACGACCCTTAGCATTCTGCCGATGCTTTGATTGCTAGTCCCTATTGATTTGTCCTCGGAAATGTTTGTAGCACATTCGGGGAAACAGCAAAACTTCGCGAGCTAAATTAAACACCTAAAACCTCCGTTTTTTGAAGTGTCGCGGTTACATTAAAAAATGCGCCCTCAGCGCTTTATTTTCCAGCCCAGCTGTGGCGTGATGACCACTCGAAGAGCTTATTGGCTACCCCGTAACTGGTTGGTCAGGCTACAGCATGGTTTGTGTGCAGGGTCCGTACGCGTCCCCGGTGTACACGAGCGCGGGCGCGGCGCGGGGCAGCCCACAGCCCGGGGCTTCGCCGCAGCTCACCGCAAGCCCCCAGGTGCCCAGTCCCCAGGGTCAGACCCTGGACCTTAGTGTGTCCCGTTTACCACATAGGTGAGGCAACCTATATGTCTAGTTTTATATTGTACTAGCGTGTTCTTATAATGCACAGCAACTGCTCGATGGTCCTCGGCAATGTGTTGTATCGCAAATGCATAACTTTCTTAATGTCCGTCAAGAATACCTCTCGAGGGGCATTGAGAAAGTTATGCTGTGTTCCATTTAAAAAAAACTACAAAGCTATTTTATGCTTATAATTAGTTGCGTCAGTGAAATCGCAGTGAATTCCCTATACTTTCGCTATTCAATAATATTACACAAGGCACCAAAATAGCTGTGATTTTACTGACTGCTGACCAAACGATATAAAAAAGCAGCTGTTTCGTTAAGAATTAAATGGTATTTACTTTTACAGTCGTAGTTTCCCCGGCGGCGTGTCGTACAGCCGGGAGTCGACGCCCGACAGCGGGGGCAGCCATCCCTACCTTGAGGCGTACCATCGAGATCCTGCCGGTGAGAATCGTTTGGATATTGTAAATGACAAAGTTTCTTCTTTTTCATCAGACCCAGATTATGAAGCAAAATCTACACTGGCACTCTGACACTGAGGCCGCCATAATTGAAAGAAGAAGAATCTGTCACGTCACATCGAAACTAGTGAGCGGTTTTGATGAGGTCTTAAGATATTAGCTGACTTAGATTTACGAAAGAGTTTATTTCAATTAGATGCTCCACTTGAACGCGGACAAAGCCGCAAGTTAATGATAGTATAAAACAGTTTTCGGTGTGAGTGGGGATAATAGATTTGAGGATTTCTTTTTTTTTGAGTTGATAAGAAGGGAAGAGATTGAGGCAGATATCGTTGGAGGCCTTTACTTTTTGGACATACGAATTCTCTTTAAAAACATACGAATCTTACTCATGCTACAAAATTTTAAAAAACTCTAAGCTCCAAAATGTTAATTAGAATACAAAATTTAATTAGCACGCCACATTTAGATGGAATTTTGCAAGTGTACTCTGCGGCGTCGTAAATTAACGCCGACCGCGGTACTCCCGCGACACCGCACGTTGCTAATCCCGACGTACAGGCGTACCGCAGCGTGTGTGCCAACACCCTAGAGACACATTCGTGTGGCCATATCTGTTTTGTTGCAGTCATTTTTACTAATGAAATCATCTTTTGTTGAAACGTGAGACCAATATAAGATGTCTTTTGCTTAAAAAGCTTCTGTGGTCATGAAATACTGGGTACGATATTAGGCCTATAATAGGTAAGATGTGTGTAAAACAAAAATTATGACAGTGACAATGACAAAAAAATCCCTGAATTCTGTTGAGAAATAACTAAGATATTAGCGATGTAAGTTTTCTACCCATCTCTTTCTCTCAAAACGTAATTTAGTATGAACTTTGTATGCAGCTTATGGACGTTTTCTGTATTTCGAATTCTATTTTAATTTCTAGTTCTTTTCAGTATTTCTAAAAAATCATGGATATCGATTATTTTCCTACAATTTTTTACCGTCAGCTTAATTGGCAGTCAGCCCGCAGCGTCTGATTTGAATTTAATATTTTGCTTGTAGGTTTTCTCCCATACTCATTAAAATATTTTAACTGTGTTTAACTATTCAAAATTTTGCAGTGCCTTTCTGTCGTGTGACGTTTTCAGTATTCCAGAACAGGACTGAGAAACTTGAATATAATATTTTAATGAATAAAGGAATTTAATTTTTTTTCCGGATAAAAAGTATTCTATGTTCTTCCCCGAGACTCAAAGAATCTCCACACCCAGCAAAACCGTTTCAGCGGTTTGGTCGTGAAGAGGTAACAGACGGGACATTCGTATTCACAATATTAGCATGGAAATCTGGTTAGTTCGATTGGTCACAAAAATTTCTCTACTAACGTTCCTCCCTCTCCCAGGATACGGCGGGGTCAGTCCACACCCGGTCGCCGGGTACGGCCTGGCTCAGACTGACTACGCTGCTGCAGCGGCGGCAGCGGGCTACCAGTACCAGTACCAGTGCGGGGCGTACCCCCCTCCGCCCGCGTACCCCCCGCACGCGCCGCCCTACTCGCCGCCCTGCTACATGCCGCCGCCGCACGCGCCGCACGACAAACCCAAGGACACCAGGTAAATACACTTTTCTTATGAAGGAGGCAAGCGAGTGGACGGGGCGCCTGATGGGAACTGGCATTCGCCCGTGGAGACTTGTTACATCAAGAGTCGCGTGCGTTGCCATCCTTTTTAATAAAGGGATAGGCTACAGGATTTTTTTTTTTATTTTTCCGTTTCCAAAGCCGTGGTATCACCCCGGTCGAGCCGGCTCATTCGTGCCGATGCATGGCTCTCACAAAAACCCAAATAAGTGCTACGATATACGATTACTACTACGACTAAAATAGCTATTTGAATTAGCTGCAGATACAACGAAAGAAGCAATCAATTCATGTCAATAAATCATACCAACTAAGAAAATTCTGATTTATCTGATACAGCTCTGAACTTATATTTATTAAATTTTATTCAAAAGATAAACCCCACTTTCAAAATAGCATAATATTATGTGAATAAAATAATGAAACAAAAAAATATTGATATGATGCTAAGTAAACGTCCTCTAACTACAATTTGTTGTGAGGGCTGTACATTCTCGACGAGACACAGCGAGACCGTCAGAGTGCGAGAGTGTATATGAGTTCACGCGTCTCGTCTCGCCCGGGAGCTCCCGGCGAGGGTGTACAGCCGTCATAACAATAGAGATCAATGACACAGAGTAGGGAAAATTTTTGTAGAGTTAGTTGACAGACTACTAAAATAGTCATCACTTGTTTTTTGAAAACAAAAACAATTAAACATAATTTGTAAAATAACACTTGTTCTATTCTTTATTCATAGAAGAGTAATTGTTATTTATACAGTCGTGTTTTTATGATAAAATATGATATTTAGAGTAGTGACTTCGTAGGACGATATCTATTTCTACTTTTATTCTCCACTCTATCTTTTCTACGTCTTATATAATATCATAATGTAACTAGAATTATACATAAGTATATAAATGCATACTACTCTATTCTTCGGTTTCTTTTTGTTGCGGGTCTCGAGATAGATAAAGACCCTCGAGCAATCCTGAGATCGTATTAACGTTTTCTATTATATATTACCACTGATTCTGGGGAAAAAATGCACTTGCCACCGGGAAGATGATGCAGTATGCCAATTTTACGTTCATAAAATACAGACACATAATATACTGATAATATATAGCTGAGGAGTTTGTTTGTTTGAACGTGCTAATCTCAGGAATTTATTGTTTTTAAATTTATTGAGGAAGGCATAACATCACTCTACAATTGGAGCAGAGCAGTAATAAAAAAAAGTTGTCAAAACCGGAAAGTTTTACGCAGACGTAGTCGCGGGCAATAACTAGTCAATCATAAAAAACGTGGCCTCCTGTTTTTTTCTTGAATAGAAACCGATAAACTCTTAGAGCTAATTACAAACGTATAACAAATATTCAGTAAACCAATTCCACACGTGATTGCCCGAATCTAGCTCACGCATACATACACGATTAGGAGTAATTTTAGAACTTAGGTTTAAGATTATAGGTACTGGTACCTATGGACGTGAAAAAGTTGAGATCTCGTCTCTATGTCAGTTTCAGAACGGTAGAGCTACGTTAACGTTTATATGTTTGTGTCTCTAAAGAAGTTTCAAAAGAGTTTCGGAAAATGTTCACGCACACACGTATAGTATGCGTGTGTGTGTCCACGCGAGCGACCAGTCTAAATATACCGGCGCGCGCGCCGCACGCCGCTCTACTTCGCTATCTAATAGATAAAATACTTCAATCGTGTCTATCAACATGCACCGGAACAGGTGACCAAGTGAACATTTTACTATATTTCATATTTTAATTAGACGTTTAAGTTGAAATACTTTGGCATATTTTTGTGGTTAAACTTTGATTAAAATTAAAGGAAAATGTGTGTTATGATTTCTGTTATCATTGAGCAAACAAAATCGACTCGCATTCTTAATTTGTTGTTGTTTTACAAAGTATTTTATTTTAAAGTTTTAAACTATTTCTAAAGAGTTTTATCTGAATCAAATATTTTGAATTTGAATATCGGGAACATCATTAGTTCTTACGATGATACTTATGAAAATAAATGTTAGAGTAAATGACCGAAGTCCGTTTAATATTAATAATATTGAGGATGGGATACCCACTAATAACCTAAAGCAATGACTACGTTTTTGTTAATGGGACATTTCACGTCAAGCGGTCAGCGAAAAAAATGTCAGGTTATAAATACTATTAAAAAATATTAGAAATAATGATGGTAATTAATCGAAGCCCTAAAGATATTCATCTAAGCAAATTATGAACAAAATCCAGAACTCGACATTTTTTTCGCTGGCCGCTTGACGTGAAATGTATAAACTATTGTCGGTAGCAAGGGCTGGTTCACATTGATACAGTTCCAGATTGAATACTTTAATTCCACCGCAGTCTATTCCACCAATATCTCGCTCCTTCTACTGTGTCCATGTAAATCAGAACAGAAAATTTGGTAGTTGGTACTTTACGCTATTTAAGGCGCAATTTTAGAACTTCGGAACAAAAGTTCTGTGTACAAACACACAGACGCGCACTTTCCTTCGCCGGAAAAAAATGCTAAGGGTATAATTTGTGACATCAGCTACTTCCGAGAGGAGTATCGAACGCGGGACCTGCTGCAGTGTCCGGTGGAGAGCTGTGACGGCACCGGACACGTGTCCGGCAACTACGCCACACACCGCAGGCAGGATTACGGCAATATCACCTGCATGTGCAATGCTGACTGGTGTGTTACTAAACAGACGCTGACATGTGTGTTCCTAAACGGACGCTGACTTGAGACTTAGCGGACTCTGACAGAATTTTTGCTCAATCGATGCTGCCTCGTGTGCTAATAAACAGACTCTGACAGGTGTGTTTTTAAACGGACGCTGACTAGAAACTTACTTAGCGGACTCTGAATTTTTCATCAATTCAATTCAATCAAAATTGTTACTCAATTGATGCTGCCTTGATGTGCTTATAAACAACGGCCCACAGGGGTGTTTCTATACGGACGCTGACTAGAGACCTACTCATCGGACACTGACTGGATTATTACTAATTCGATGTTGCCTGGTGTGCTACTAAACTGAGCTGGCCATAGATGTGTCTCTAAGCGGACGCTGAATAGACTGGTACTAAATCGATGCTGAGTGGTGTATTGTGTGATTAAAGAGAGGCTGACCGGTGTGTTCCTAAGCGGACTCTGACTGGAGTGTTACTAAACATATGCTGACTGGCGTATTACTACTTACCTACTAACAAAGTGGAAGCTGACCGCTGTGTTAGCAAGCGGATACTGACTGACTTGTTACTATGTAGACGCTGACGGAGTTACTAAACGGACGCTGTTCGATGTGTCACCGAAAGGTCTAAGAAGCCTGTAGAAACACGTTGACTACGTTTAGATTGCGAGGATATTAAATTTTCTACTTTACCAAATCTATAGCTCTAATTTACAAGGAGATAGGTCGCTATTCACTAATATTAAAAACTTTTTCTAGAACTTCATTATAATGCATATGTAAATTCTTCAAAAAAAATACGTATATTTTTTAATCTTGTCTAAAATAGTTACAAAAAGAAAAATTTTGTCAACAGAGTGGTCTAAGTGCGCTTCTTCTGTTTAAATTGCTTTGTCAAGGCTACACTGAAATAGATACTTTACATAATTCCCCTCGCATTTTAAAATTATTACATACCTAATTATCTAACCTTTAAGATCTTATTACTTCTTAATACATGACATGACATTCATAAATAAATGTGTATTTATAAAAAAACTGTGTTGAATTTATGGGGGTTCTACACGGCGGAAACAAACATCACGCATAGGTGCACTTTGATGCAATGCAAATTGCACTCTCACTTCATGACTTTTTTTTATCTTACGCCATGAACTGAGGGTGCAATTTGGAGTGCATCAAGGTCGTGTTTGACATCAAAGTTTGTCAAACACGACCATTTACAGCATTAATATCTAAAATTCACCTTCAGTTCATGGCGTAATATTGAAAATGCATTGAATCATCACCTTTGCGTGATGTTTGTTCACACCGTGTAAAACGTCCTTTAGCTCCTAACGTTGGATTTGGACCCCTTTTTGGCTTTAAGGGTTCCGTATCAAGACGTTTAGATATCATGGTATGGTAATTGCTAGTGCAGTGTTCGTTGGGATGCAATTCGTATGGCAAAACATTTCCGACAATTGCCTGCGACAGTACGCGTGACAATTTGAACTCTAACACCATTGTAATAAGATAGAAGTGTCTGTATTGCACTGTCTTAACCCACTTACATATTTAGCGACGTACAGTAATGTCCGATATTGTGTAACATTGAATTTCACGATTGGATCTTGAAAATACATACTAATGTTTGCGCGTGAAAAACTGAATGTTCTAGAAACTTTATTTAAAGTGACGAAACGGGCAACAAAAATTTAAGGAAATCCTCACTTTTTAAGTGAGTTTTCTACCTCGTTACGCTGTTTAGAATACTAGGAATTCTTTATATTATATAGAAATTTGGTTAGAAATAATAAGTGTTTATTTACGACTTAAATTTTTAAAAATAATGAAAAATAACTAAATGCATGGTAGCGTCTTAACTTTAATCTAGAGAAACCTGTCATGTCATGCCAAACGCCAAAAATCAAATCCAAAAAAAAATTTTTAAACCCCAAAAAAAATTGGTAAACGTTCGTTAAACTAATTTTAAAGACGAAATTTATCTACGAGGCGTATTATTCTGTGAAATCTTCAGTCTTTTTATAGAGTGACGTATGCGCGTTGTAAACATTTAGAATTAGATACATAAACATCGAGCTATATTTAAAATGCAGATGCATTCCGACTACTTCCTCGTTAGAGTCGCCCGTTCGAAACTGAGACATAAAACGATTTAACAGATTTTGATGAAATACAGATACAGATAATAAATAAAATAAATAAAAAACTCTTTATTCGAACCAAAAAAGTCACAATTACAAAAGAACCAAAAAATATATGTATGTCCGAAATGGCGGCCTTACAGTAAGCAGTACCAGGCAACCAAAAGATTTAAGCCGACCTAAATTTGAAATACATTTTATTTCGTTAATATGCTGGAGTGACTGATATTTATTATTTTTAAATTTAATGTTTTTCAAATTAAATGGTGTAATAAAGTTCTGCCGCCCTGAAAAGATCACTTTGCAATAGTGCTAACAGCAATTCATTTTATCATTTTTCTTGTAAATAACTACTCATTTTGAAAAACAGTGATTTCACAATCAATTTAAAGTAACTATTCTATCAAATTAATTCGATTTTTGAACAAAATGTACTAAAACGAATTGTAGAGCAATTCCTTTGCAATGTTTCTGTCACGACCTTTTTAGGTCTCCTGTTCAATTTGTAAGCAAAAGTTTGAAAAAAATTATATCAAAGAATTGACAACTGAAGGTTATCTTGTCGAACCTTAAAAAAGTAATAATATAGGAAACAATTATGCTGTAGAAAAAATGTTACCCTACTAGTGACGTCATCATTTAAAACGATGTTTCCTACTCTACGGTGCAATTACTTCAAACTAGTTATGGCCCGCGACTACTTACGCGTGAAACTTTATAAATTAACCCGTTTTAACGACATTTTTCGCTCCTATTGGTCGTAATAGCTTTCCTCGAGAAACGGACTAACCAACACAAAAATATTTTTTCAATTCCGGCCATCAGTTCCTAAAATTAGCGCGTTCAAACAAACGAACTCTTCAGCTTTATATCATTATATATATTTTTAAGTATAGAAGTAGTAGATTGCCTGCACCAATGCCAACATTCAAATAACGTTATTACGTAAGTGCCTAAATTAGTATACCTAATACTTTTTGACAGAAATACGATACTACTTATTAAAAAAACAAATAACATAGCTTCATGTTTGCCATATTATGAAAATTTAGATGGCTCTTATTTTACACATATTTCTTTGTTTCGATAAAAGGCGCATTTGACGGACTCAGTATTTTTTAAAAAGAACTTTAAAAAGTATAGGGAATAAAGAAAAAGTCTGGAGAACGAGCATAATTATTTTTACTAGAGTCCGCCCTGTGGTGGAACATTCATCAAACTTCAACCATAGACAAAAGCGTATTTCAAATATAATTATCGTGTCATGTCAAAATATTGTAGTGTGCGTAGCGCTTTATTTATTAAAATTATTCAAAATTAAAGCCTATTTTATTTTGAAATAATTTTAGTATTCCACGCTGCTTCTATCATATTCCTCTATCATCCATATCAAATATAACTGGGAAAATTCCATGCTTTTGGATCTACGCGTCTGTCGTAGAAAGGAGTACGAAGTTTTCCGCTCGCGTGGTAACTGTTAATATATAAATTTAATTATATAAGGTGTAATAAAATAAATGGTAATACTATGACGTGTCCCTTACATAAACGTGTTACTTTTATTATAAAGAATTTTGTGTGAAGTGCTAGTTTTTCACATTCGACCGTGAACGCGTGTCACTTTTACTAAGATTTTATATGGGATTAGAACATATGAGCGTGAGCATCGCTAGGTGGCGCTGTACAAATCCCATACAAAATCTTAGTAAACGCGAAACGCGTTACAAATGTGAGAAAAAACTCGCACTCCGTACTCGGTATGGGTAAATGCCCCAGCATCATAAGTTTGCACAGACATAAAAAAAATAGTAATTCAGCACTGCTACTTTCACTTTTATACCCTAAAGTTGTATCGATTTGTTTTGTTACTGCTTCCTGTATAATTATTTTATCGGTCGAAAGGTCGTCTTATCATAACGCATTATAATTTTAAAAACCAATTAAAACTAGGT
The DNA here is from genome assembly GCA_026546445.1 of Cyclargus thomasi. Classification (NCBI taxonomy): domain Eukaryota; kingdom Metazoa; phylum Arthropoda; class Insecta; order Lepidoptera; family Lycaenidae; genus Cyclargus; species Cyclargus thomasi. The sequence continues at coordinate 482,654 of JAOTAV010000027.1, read as the reverse complement.
TTCATGACTTGCATGTTGTGTTTTTTTTTAAATACTTAATTAACAATCGTGTTTTGAGTTTTTTGTTCAAATTAATACCTATAGGTAACAATGTTGTTGTGTCGTTACGAATTAAAAAACTATGTTTATAATTCCTGTTACGTTTTACGTAAAGATTAAAGAAATTCTACTGATACATTGGCCGTGTTCGGTAGCGTTTTTGAATGGCGCAAAATCTCTAATACGCATGCGCAGTCATGACAACTTCATAAAAATTGTAGTCTGCGCAGTATAAAATTACACAGCGCATGCGTCAAAAGGCTACCGAACACGGCCATTAGTTTTAGCAACAATCAAAAAAACTTTCCTCTCGTCATAGATGTGTAGAGACCTTTTTTTTTTTAAATATAACTACCTAATGTTTTATTTATCTTCGATGGTCCCGATAAAATATTCTAAGAGGATAAAGGTGCCTAACAGAACTCTAAAGGTATAGCGTACATTTTTGCAAATGGCAATACCTTGCCTGCCTTAAAAAATGGCCTTAAAAATATACACTTTGCAGCTTGCTTAGCTTCGAAGTCGGAACGGCCTAGATTAGACTTCTACCCAGTTTAAGACCCGCTCCCTAAAAGCTTCTTTGCATTTTGCACACCATTGTAAGCAGTATATTGGCCACTTGCAGGGACCACGTCCCCTTTCCCTAAAAGCCCCCCCTCCGTGTGTGGTGGGTCACGGCATTGTAAGCAGTCTGTATATGTGCAGCCTGTCCGGGTGCCCGCGCGCGGACCGCTCGCAGCTGCAGCCGCACTCCCAGGAGCTGAAGTGCCCGACGCCTGGCTGTGACGGGTCCGGCCACGTGACGGGCAACTACTCGTCCCACCGCTCGCTGTCCGGCTGCCCGAGAGCCAACAAGCCGAAGAGCAAACCGCGCGACGGGCAGGACTCAGAGCCTCTCAGGTGAGTGACAGTTAAATACGCGTTTAAGCGCCAATGGGCAAGTAAAACGAGGATAAAATAGGCATAACGAAAACTGTTATGTTTTTTTTAAGCCGCACTTTTGAAGGGGACAATACGCTGCAGTTTAGTGTAGGGCTTCCGCAAGCTTACGTTTTCCCCATTAAATTTTCCGAATTTGTTTACAGCATAATGCAAAATTCGTTTTTTAAATTTCGTCCCGAGAACGTCTTGAGGAAATTTGAAAAACGATTTTTGCATTCAAAACATTCTGATGTCAACGAATTCGGAAATCTAATAAGGAAAACTGACGAAATCGCGGTTGAGCGTGGATATATTGTAGTGGACATATTTAATATTACTCGAAGTAATATTAAATATGATTTCATTAAAAAAAATAGATGTTAATATAAAATATGTATACAAAAATTACTTGAAGTTATTTCCATAACGTAATAATGAAAACATTAACAAATAGTTAAGGTTTAGGACCTTGGCACACATAAAACATAGTTATCGCATGTAATTCTAACAATACGTTTATATAATTAAGCAATTCATTATTATTTATGGCTTAGTGCACAGTCGAAAATGGCCCTTTGCTTTTTTTAAAAGTGTTACGAAATTCGAAAGTGTAGCTATTATTATGATATTAGTAAATTTAATTACATTCTCGCTTAATATTTAGGTAAATATTGTAAATAAATTAAAAATACAATTCATTGCCGAAAAACCTCATTATTTCTGAGATAAATATTTTTAGTAAAATACCCGACATCAAGGAGTAAACTAATAAGCAAAATATTTTTTTCTTAAAAACTGTATCACAAGTAAATCATAGCGCAATATAATCGCGGACCAACATACATGAACTGTCAAACTGAAAAAGTTTTTTTTCCAAGTCGGTTAGGAGACCAAAACTCTAGGATGTGATGTGTGATTATGAGTAAAAGTTGACTTTTGATGCACGCTGCTCAGATGCCCTATACCGGGCTGTGATGGCTCCGGACATGCCACTGGGAAATTCTTGTCGCACAGAAGGTAAGAACACCAGGAACAAATGATCTGGTCATGGATATGTGTTAAAATGCATGCTATGCGATAAGAATAAACAGAATGAATAAAATATTCCAATAAATTCTTGCGGCGGTTGTAAACTCTCGCCGAGACACAGCGAGACCGCCCGAGTGCGAGAAATGGGTGCACTCACGTCAGTCTCTTGCGAGAGTCTCGCTACGAGGCACTCGCCCGAGACCTCTCGGCGAGAGTGTACAGCCGCCATCGGGGCGGACACTCATCTATTAATTTAGCAAAAAGAAACCTCCATAAGAAGACTGTGAATTCATAACCAAATGATCGATATGAATATCGCCATTCGCATAATTGCCTTGTAAATTTTAAAAGGGCCGTATGGAGGAGACACGTGATCGCCATTTCTGTTGTTATTGTGTTAACAACATCTCAAACACATATACTCATATGGGAATCCGTTTCCAGCGCGTCAGGATGCCCCATCGCGAACCGCAACAAGATGCGGGTCCTCGAGAGCGGTGGCACCGTGGAGCAGCACAAAGCGGCAGTAGCAGCGGCAGCGTCCGCCATCAAATTCGACGGCGTCAATTGCCCCACGCCCGGCTGTGACGGATCCGGCCACATCAACGGGTCGTTCCTGACCCACCGCTCGCTCTCCGGATGTCCGGTGGCCGGAGCGGGCACGCCCACGCCGCAGCCCAAAAAGCCCAAGTACCCGGATGACATCACGCCGCTGTACCCGAAACCGTATACAGGTAAGTTTGGGTGTTTTTTTCTTTTAGAGTGAGACCAAAGTGCGCGACGGCAATGCGTAACTGCACGTCCTATAAATCGGACGTTTGGAAATGTGAATTAGACGTTTTACAAAAGTCAATTCGTGTAGAACGTTCTTTAATGCGGTCACGGTAAGTGGTGGTGCGGTCTCGTCTTTGCTAATAAATTAACGGCATGAAAATGGCGTATCTTGTGACAGCAATGCAATAGGCGTATGACAGCAAATACTGCACAAAAATGTCTGTCAGTGTAGTAATAAATAAACACAATATTAATTGAAAAAATACTTAAAAGAAGCGGGGAAGAACATTTTAAAAACTGCTGGATTTTTTCATAAATGGAAGCTTTAGAACCTGAAAAAATTATTGAAATTTAAATAATGTGGATTATCCGTGTAGCTAATTACACAAAGTAAATAATGAAATCGCTAATTGACACGTGCACGATGTTCGTGCGGAATAACGATCGACGATCATCAGAGATATAGAGTCTGCGGACAGCAGACAAACGTTGTGCAATATCTCCCCTACCTGTTGCTTTGCTGATGCGAGGCACACAATTAGTGGGCATTCACAGAAAATTGTCTTACAGGCATGGACATAAACATGCAGACGGGCAACGGCGAGGACCTGATGACCCTGGAGCAGGAGATCACGGAGCTGCAGCGGGAGAACGCCCGCGTGGAGTCACAGATGATGCGCCTCAAGTCCGACATCAACGCCATGGAGACTCACCTCAGCCATGGGGAGCGGGTGAGTGGAGAGCGAGAGGGGGGATGCATTTAGTGCTCACGGCGTAGGTGTTTTTTCAAAACGACATATTTCCAATCGCGCAGAATTTATCTGTACTTATTAAACACCCTGACAATCTTAGAGCAAAACGCCTAAGCAGTTGTAACTTAAGGGTTAGGAAAGGAATCCAAATTTGGCATTAGTTTCTACCCTCTCATTACTAAAACACCCTCGTTTTGTATCGCACTAGTTGCATTCAACCTTCTGAATTAGAAGTTCTGATTCGTATATTTTTAACGAATTTCGTATTCATCAATTTATTCACACAATCTTTATAGAATTAAATAACAGATAAATCCGACCTAAAGAAAAGTTACCTACCTAAAGAAATAAATAATTGTGTCGGTGTTTCAAAACTATTTCTTTGAAATGTTTCTGCGTTAAAAATTGATTTAATATAATTGGTATAGTGAACTAGAGCTGATTTATTTTATTTTTGTCTGATAACGTAGATGGTACATTCATGGCTCCAAACATCCAACTTTGAGTGACACTAACAGCTCATACGTTTGTGAGTACACATTGATTACTATAACGAATTACAAATTTTAAAAGTACCCAGTTTTATACCAAATGGTGAGCGATTACCAGCGTCAGCATTAGAACAGATTGTAAAGATTAATTTTTATTTTACCTTATAGCTCAATACTGAAAAAGGTCACAGCCAATAAAATATAAATTTTGCTGTTCTTTAAAAAAAAATTTTAAACTACTCTTTTCTTTTTCAGGAGAACCAATTGATGTCGCAACGCAACAACAACCTGAACGAGTACTACGAGAGCCTCCGCAATAACGTCATCACGTTGTTGGAGCACGTGAAGATCCCCGGGGGCGGCACCGCCCTAGCCGCCACCGCCCCCGGCACCCCGGGAGCGCCGCCGCCCCCCGGCTCCGGGGAGAAACCGGCCCACGACAACTTCGACTCGTACCTCACCAAGCTCCAAACGCTCTGCTCCCCCGACGGCTACTGCCCCGACGAAAACCGCCCGATCTACGAGACGGTGAAAAACGCTCTACAGGATTTTACAGTACTACCAACGCCCATTTAAGGCTCACCCAGCGCCGCCGAGACCGAACGCCATTGAGTGTTTAATTGAAGAAAAAAAAGTGATCGGCGGAGCTTAACAAATTCTAAATTTAAAATCAACTCGTATGATTGTGAACGTGTCCGAAAGATACAAGACTGTTGATCGTGAATCGAATTACGTGGAGTTAGTGTACAGTGTCGCTCATAAGTTCTCGGACGTAATGTGTTCTAATTAGGTGATGTCTATTTTATAAAACGTTGTATACGATGACTTTTAGACATCACGTTTTAAATCGAAGTCGATTACTACTAGGATGGACTTATATTTTAACCGGAATAAATTTTAAATACTGTTATCCTTGTATGCTTCGAGTTAATATAAGATATCTATAGGGAAGATTTATACAATTGTATTTAAGCAATTTTAGCCCCCCGATACGCACCGTGCCGGTCCCGATGTAAATATGTATGTAATTTTTGAATATGACTAGGTGTTCGCGATCTCAGTACAGTCGCGATGGCTGGTGTTTAGTCAATTCTCATTATTTTAATGACGCTATTTATTTATTTATTAAGTTAAAGATTTTTGTAACGTATGGATATGTGCCAAACGCTCATTCGAAGCACTGGACCGCCGTTGTATTGAAACTATCGATATAAATGTAACAAAACGAATAAACTTCTTAGAAGACTAGTCAGTTTGTAAATAAAATTGTGAATATGATAGTTGTCGCGTCGTACTGACGTTTTTATTTAAACTAGATAATACGCGATCTCATTAGATCAAATAAGTTAACAGTCATTAATTTAGTAGTAATACTTTATTTGTTAGCCAATGTTCACTCGCTGTGATTATGTTATATGTTACCTGTTGTATGTTACCTTATTATGTGATAGCTCAAGTTGAAGCGAACTGAGTTGTTTTGCAATGTTTTATTTTTAAAGCTAAACACATGCAATGTCTCGTTTTTGTTCATAGATAGGCACCGAGCGGTTAAATTTTATAAATTTAACAGGGAAACCCGGAAATTTTGAACACCGATTGGTAAATGTATTCGCATTTAAATACTAAACCTATTGCTATGTTACTACTCTGATTGTCATATACGTTTCTGTAAAATATTGAGTATGTGTTGTTAAAAAGAATAAAAGTAATAAATGCCAAGATAATACAATGACGTATTTTATTTATTTCACATAACACTTCTGTGTCAAATAGTACATCACTCCAGGCGATGCAGATTTCGAAAGAGTCAGTCAGGGCAAATAATTTTATATGTTGCTTCATAGATTTGTCGCTGCACGGACGCTGTAAAAACTACTACGCTAATCAAAGCTCACTGCACCAAATTTTACACATTTAGTATAAGGACCAAGCACAAACTATACCAATAAAGCAATACAATACTCTTCGCATCCAATGATTTTGGAGTGGTGCTGTGCTGCCGTGTTTCTGTAGTGCCCGGCCAACTTTTACGCTGGCGTGTTGAATGTTTAATAGTTTTTAAGACATATTTCGCAAAAACTCAGCTGCTTCTAGCTGGAGTCCGTGACAGCAGCCTATGTTGTAAGAAAGATCGTCAGCGGAGATATTGTCCTATCGATATTAAGTTAAAATAATAGTAGAACAAAAACCCCTTCAAAGCGAATACTAATTTAATCGGACGCAATTCATATTTTGGAGCATGATCGTCTAGGAGTCCCTATTTAAGGAAGTATCTTCTTAAGTATATTATTGAGTGTAACTTGGGTCTTCTCAGCTTTCACTGGCAATTATATATGGCACCGCTCGGTCGCAGCAATGGATTAATGTGCTCTAGTGTTAAAAAGCAACTTACTGTCATCTGTCAAATTTGAAACCCTGACAGGAATGTCAATGTCATTGTCCATGTGTTTAAAATTTTGTAAATACTGGGTTTCTTAATATTTTCAATGTTTTACAAACGTTTTTAGGATTAAAAATGAAGAATAAAACGGTATTATTAAAGATTTAATCTTTTCTAATGTTGGGCTGTCTCTGATACTAATAGCTGTATTTTTATTTTATTTTAGACTAGGTATTTTCAAAACAATGATGATGAAGAGAAACCAAGCCAAGATTCCAGCGAGGTTAAGGTTTATAATGTAAAGATTACTCCACGATTATTAAAATCACAGAATATAAAGGTATGTTAGCTTTAAAATTTGAAATAGAATTTTGTTCTTATTCAAAGCATAACCTCTACTAATACTTGCTATACCATAGGAAAGTATACGCGAAACAAGGAAGAATGTTATCAAGAAGAAGAGTCAGTTATATCCTGGCAAAGCTCCAATTAGTAAAACAAAGCTTGAGCAACATTCTCGTGGGGAGGGAGTCACTGGTAAAGGTGTAAGACATCCACTTTATGAACTTAAGCTAAAAAAGAAAGAAAAGTATCATGACTTTGCGCAAAAACAAGCCGCTAGAGCTGATATTTTATATGGAGAAGACCAAGGGTATGCAACACATTTTATTTATGCATAGATTTTAAAGTAGCTGTAACACACTCATAAGAAAAATACTTTCAGGTTTTTAGAAGTTGATGAAGATAACAGGACTACTGCTATAACTCAAGATCTAATTAAAGATAATGTTGACATTACTGCTGCCACCAAAGTGTTTGAATTGAATCTAGAATTTGGACCATACAGAGCTAAGTATTCTCGAAATGGTAGGCATTTACTGTTAGGCAGTAAGAAGGGGCATTTAGCAGCATTTGATTGGGTTACAAAGAAGCTACATTTTGAAATGAATGTTATGGAATCTATTCATGATGTAAGGTAAATAGTTGTTTGTTTTTAAAAATATATTATTATAAGCTTAGAAGATTCTCAACAATTAGAGCATGATTATTTAAGAATTTATTGATTCAATTTTTTCAGGATATTTTGTAATGTGTGGTATTGTTTGTATTTTAGTTGGTTACATGTAGAGACAATGGTTGCAGCAGCACAGAAGGAGTGGTTATATATCTATGACAACACTGGCACAGAACTTCATTGTCTTAAAAGAATGGACAAAATACTTAGGATGGAATTTCTACCTTATCACTTTTTGTTAGCAGCTGTTGTAAGTAGTTTAAAGGCTTTTATGAATCCTATAAACCCTCAGCCACGACATATATAATAGGAAATGTATCACTGTAATGTTATCCTTCTTGCTTATACTGTAGCTCAGTTTCATGTTTAAAAAAATCAGCTCAATGCTAATCAAAATTAACATCATTTAGTATCCTTTGGTAGTATCATTTTTCATAGACTGATTTACTCTTAATATAATATATATCATTTCATATAATATAATCATCAAGCTATCCCACATTGTGTTTTTTAAGTTAATGCAAGCTTGTTTTTTTAGAATGAATATGGCTTCATGACTTGGCTGGATATATCAATTGGAGAAATTGTCGGCCACTACAACAATGGTCTGGGAAGAACTTCAGTGATGGCCCAGAATCCTTACAATGCAACTATCTGCTTAGGAAATTCAAAGGGGGTTGTATCGCTTTGGGCTCCAAGTGTGAAAAAGCCTTTGGCAAAAATCCTTTGCCACAAAACACCTTTGACTGGCTTAGCTGTTGACAATAGGGGAATGTAAGAATTTTTTTAAATACATATATAAACATACAATATAAATTGTTAAACCTGCCTGTTAATCTGTGGACTGTGGGACTGTAGTGTGTGTCTTTTTTGTTAACTTAAATAGAATAAAATTTCTTGCTTAATTAACTCTCATTTTCAGTTTTGTGTTAATGCACGGAATTACTTAAATTAAAACATTTTACAGGTACATGGCGACATCAGGGGTGGACAGAAGTATGAAAATATGGGATATTAGAAATCTAGATGGACCAGTACAGCATTACAAATTAAGAAGTGCACCAAATGTGCTAGAGTTTTCTCAAAAAGACATGTTAGCTGTGGGTCTTGATAGCACTATAGAGATTTATAGGTAATTATAGAAAACACTCTCTAATATCATGCTATTTAAATTGTAAAATAAGTCTTACAATAGGCCTCTGGCATGAGCAATATTCACACTAATAATAGCTGTGAGTAAAGTTGGCAAAGAATCAACTTTGAAACTACTTTTAAGAATGTCCATGGCCTGGTGGGTAAGACCTTTGGTTCGTTCGGTAAATGGCACTGTGCTGTGTTTCCATCACTGAGTGAGTTTAGCGGTTCCCACTTCCCTATTTCCCTATTCCATACTCCCTCATAAAGGCTGGCAAGGCATCAGGTAAGCCGTCTGTTCGCCTGCCCCCTAAATATTAAAAAAAATACTTGTTTTGATGAAACTTTGCATAATACATGATGGATCATAGGTGATGAGGAAGTTACGTAACTGTAGTATATATTTTAGTTCTCGCGATTTTTTGTAAATATTTTTGATCACAGTAAAAATAATACTGTATTTTAAGTTTTGACTATTTCTTTCCAGTAATTGTTGTACGCAAACAGCAGAAAAGTCCTATTTACGACATAGAATGTCCAAACCAGTAAACAACTTTAAATTCTGTCCTTATGAAGATGTTTTGGGTATTGGAACTTCTAATGGATTCACCAGCATCATAGTTCCAGGTAAATCTTTTTTTTCTTCTTGTCCTTAAAGAAAACTTAACTCAGTTGTAAACGCGGCCCTATTTGTGGAAAAAAGTTTTTCAGATCACTGCCGCATAAATGAAAGTTGTGTATTTACAAGCGCACGCACACATAGAGCCGCGCGCACAACTTATTTGTACTATCTGTAATGTCCTATTCTTCTATTAGGGTTAACTAGTCCGTGTACCATTATAAGGCTGCTTTATAATTTTCCACGTCATGTCGACCGAATTCAAAGTATAAAATCTACATAATAATGACTCTCATTGTCTTTATAACGACTTTACCTTCATTTTTACAATTGTTTACGACTTATTACCCGACTGCGCCAGGAGGTTATGTTTTTCGGGAGTACGTATGTATATTTGTTTGGCACGCTCTGCAGCCTAAACGTCTTAATGAATTTAACTTGAGAGGTGTCGGTCGTTAGATTGGTATTTGCGGTAGAGTGAGACTAGATATTATATCAAAAAAATATTAAAAGAAATGGCGGGTTTTTGGCGCCAAATTCGAAAATTGCTTTGTTTCATAAAAACTGTTCTTGCAGTCGAGTTTTTATAGGACATTTAACTTCTTTTTAGGGTTTCGTAGGGTAAAAAACGAGACCCAATAACTAAGACTTTTTACTCACTTGCTACTAACTACGCTAATGCTAAAATAGCCAGGTATCCTGAATAATGATGCTTAATAATTTTGAACATTGCGTATTATTTTAGGAAGCGGCGAACCCAACTTTGACGCTCTCGAAAGCAATCCCTATCAGACGAAAACACAACGAAAGGAGGCAGAAGTCAAAGCTCTGTTGGACAAAATACCCGCTGAACTTATTACACTCAATCCATTTGATGTTATGGAAGTGGATGTGCCCTCTTTACAAGCTAGAGCAGAAGAGAGAAAGAAATTACGGGTAATATTTTTTTTAGAATTAAAACTCAGTTTGTAAGGAGTTTTTTTTCCGACCTCATAATATAACTCATATGTTGTCATAAAAAAAACTTTCTTGTAATCTAAGTTTCCTTTATTTTTACGTTAGGTTAATTTTAGTAAGATGAAAATATTTAACAGAAAGGCTTAGTAGGCTAGTATGTATACTTAGTAGTCTTATACAATATTTTTTTTAGCACGTGAAACCTAAAAAGGTCGATATTACGCCACGAAAGAAGAAAAAGGGCAAGACTAATATAGCTAGAAAGAAGATTATCAAGGAGGCATCCAGAAAGGTAAATATTTTAATAAGCATAATGTTTATATAATTAGGGGAAAAATTATCAAACATGTCACCTAAAGGAAAACAACTACTATCGCTCAACAGAAGAGTTTCAAGTTAATTTCTGACTGCTTTATTATTTTATACAAATGTACTGCTGAGGTGACAAATAACTTATAATGTTATTAATTATTATAAATCATAATTCTTATACATTATTACAGGAAATGATATCACAAATGATAGAAGACAAGAAGTCAGAAGCATCAGAGAAGCCAAGTAAACCAAAACAGTCCTTCGGAGTACTAGACCGTTTTGTTCCTCAACCAAAAACAAAAAAATAAACATTTTCATTGTAATAATATATTTTTAATGTTCCTCCATATTTTCGTTATGACTTACTGTAAGTTATTTACACAATTTACAATCTGAACATGATTTCAAAATTTACAATATAAAATTTTCACCTCATAAAAATGTCAAATCCAATATTTTGGTTTGCGTTCAACATGATATATCAAAGAGATCACATATGCCCTCTGAATCATTCAATGAAAAAGAGAAATCTTCTTTTCTTAAAGGTGGACTAAGCCGTAGTAGATAATCTGAAAAAATGTTAAAATTTAAAATAAAAATAATCAATTGTGTATGCTGCACAAGAAAATATAATTATAATTGTGTCATGTGCACAATGAATATTTCATTAATTTATATATTGTACCTTTTTCTTTTGAGGTAATATGGTAGCAAAAAAAAACTTATTACAAACTTATTTTAATATTTGTTAGATTTGATTTGTCTTAATCTACAGCAGGAGATAAATAAAACTTATTCTGATAAAAAGAAAATTATTATATACCTGGGTAAGGGTGTTCGTCTTGTTCTATTGAATTAAGATCCTCTTCTATGCCTGCATCAATGAGCATCTAAAACAAAACAGGACACCATTATACTACTAGAATAAAGTCCTGGGTCTTAAAAGTATTATTAAACTAAATTATATCTACATTGAATGGTAATAAAGCTGGATATTCAGACAGGCAGACAGTAAGTTATAAAAATAAGTATGTAGTGCCTTTAACTATTAATACATTATAAAGATGTTTATTTTATTGCCCAGGCACAGTACAGTGGCTAATCAGGAGAATTGAAAGCCAGATAATCACTTTTATTACTATAATCATATTTAGCATTCTAGTTGTTTGAAATAGTAAAACAACAAATGTGATATTTTTTAAGGAAGTAAAAATTGCGATTGAATTATTATTTGGTTTTATTACCTTTTCCTTCTCTTCATCACATAGCAATATAACACCAAAAGCTTCCGGTGATTTTATGTGCAAAAGAAACTGTGCTTTTGCATCCTGAAACAGAAAAAGTATAATTGAGCAATTTACACATTAAATTGCTTTTGGTCAATTTGAACCTGTTTTATATCTAAAAGAAAAAATATAATTAACATGTGTAAAACAGATACAATAATTATTAAAATTTTCATGCTAAAGTATAACTGCAAAAATGTCTACAATCTGTGACCTCCTTGTGCCCAAACCTCTCAAGTGATATTGCTAAATTTTGCCTCGGAGCTGGACATAGGATACTTTCGTCACAGAAAATTGTACAGTATAGTACGCTATAGACACTTTGCGTAATAGATATGCAGGTGTCATGTAGTAATAGAATAAACACTTACTTTATTTTTATTACAAGCTACAGTTAAAGAAGCCCCAAGTTGTGTTTCTAAAACTAAAGTCTGCTTATCCTCAAAACATGATTTGATATCTTTTTCCGTTACATATGTCAGTTCCTTATTATCATCATCATCAAGTACATTTTTAATACTTTGTTTTACCCAGTGCAGCTGTCTGAAAGAAACAATATAAATTAACATACAATATTAATACCACAAATCTAAAGTTATTGTTCATTATAAGTATACAAACACACTTGCAAATATAGGTGAATAAAGGGGGGGCAAGTGTTCCATGCCCACCCCTGAATACTTTTTTTAACAGAAAAAGTATGGATTCTGCTCGATGAATAAATCATGGCGCAACAGAGTTGCGGGTTTCATTTAGTTTCTAATATTTTTTTATGTTCATGGCCCGAGATTTAAGTTAAAAGGGTCTAAGGCCCCTCCAAAGTATGGGTATAGATATGCCAACGCCAACGCTTGCCAGCATGTAATAAAACTATCTTGTAACTTGTATACAACTTACTGGTTAAGTAGGTGTTCCCGTTCATTTAAGCGACGAATTTGCTTCCTTAACTTAATAACCCTTTCTCCGATATCAGACGAATTGCAGTCTGGCCCTGCCCCCCTGAAATCATATCTTATTAGATACTCTGCCTTACCATAGATACCTATAACACAAAATTCTTCATTTCCTTACTTCCACTGAATACTGTTTTTACTGCATTTTTCGATCAAACCGATGCCTTCCAAGACATTGGTTATATCATATATTCTTCTTTTTTGTCTCACTGCTAAGAGTTCAGTCGCCTGTAAATACATAATAAGATTTCCACATTTTCATCACTTCACGCAATTAAATTTCGTACGCAAACTGACATAACAAACAGGCATCATAGCATCGTACTTACTATTTTTAAGTCTAGTACACCATCTTTAGCCTTCTGTAATAAAGACACAAATCTTGTTGTGAGCAAGCCCAAGGACTTTTCATATCTTTTGTAACCATATAATTCAGTCATTATTTTAATTCAAAACGAATTTCCCAAAGTTTCTTTCACAATTTTGCGTAGCGGCGGGATCTTATGTTGGCACAACTGATAGTCTATTCTTTTGGTTATGGTTCACCGCCTATGGATTTTTAGCACTACCAACCTAAAGATTTGAAAAATAAAGTTTTAAGTTTTAAATTTGAATCAAAGATATTTTACAAATATGTTGTAAACAATGATATGTTGTAGTACATCATGTTGTAAAATATATTTGGTTGTAAAATATCTTTGCTTTGAATAAGTATATTTTCTCTCTTTTTCCAAATCTTCTTCTTGGCTTTTGCCTCCCTTTAGGAGTTGCCAGTATCAGAGTGTGAATACTGAATGCAATTGTTCAGTTATCATTTATCTATTACTGATTTTGAGCAATGGCTAGGCCCAGACCCAGATAATGAACTCCATGTGAGACCATGCAGATACAAGTTATAAAACACGTAAATGAGAAGGAGCGAGTATAAAGCAAAAAATAGTTTCTCATCAACTGACTCTGACTTTTGACTCTGACTAGACTAGACTTTAGACCATAGAACACAATTACTCACGGAGCTTTAGACTTGACGATATAATATCGCAATTTGTAACGTTGCTGAAAATTATTGGAAAAAAAATCCACCTTTACTTGACACTGGCCACGGTTATATAGCCGTAGTGCGATATAAAGATAAAGATGAAAAAGGTAAAGGTGACGTGAATTTTGACTTTTGTGTTTTTGTCATTTGTGACAATCGGGACAATATTGAGTTGTAATTTTATGAATCCTATGTTATTAAATTTATTTCAAATAAATCTTGGTTAAGGCCAAGATAATAAAAACTCACAATGGCTAAGTGTGGAGAATTTCTCAAAAGTCAGTTTCCACTAATAGACGACGACTTAAAAAAATATGTAGAAGGTACGTGTACATTTAAAGGTTATGGTTTCGAGTTTTTTAAATTTTCTATGATTCATCTTATTTGGATAAGCTAAGGATATGCAGTGCATGAGTAAATGGAGACAAGTTTGTAATTGTAGAAGAGTTCCTCGTTCTATTGCAGATATTTTAGACAATAGTGCAGGGGAGTTTGAAGACACTGAAGAGGTTTATGAAGCAGTTGGCGAGGTTTTACAGGAAATATCGGAGAAATCTGAAGAAGATATTCGGTAAATATTATTGTATAGCACATGTTTTTTAATTATTTTCATTTTTATAACAACACATATTCATGCCCTGCGCTGGACATATTTTTCCCTTCTCATTTTGAACTTCCATGTGACTTAATTTTTTTTATTTTATCTACATTTTAGTATTTTATTTATATATTATATTTGACTACAAAAGTGTGACACTATTTTAGATTAATATGTGAAAAGTTACTACATATGCTTCAACCCGACAAACAGAATACTTCAAACGGTCCAAGAAAAGTGTTAGATGCTCCCATACACCTGGCCTCCATGACAGGTCCAGTGGCAGAGTCTGAAGATTTGAAGAGCATTTGGCTGCAGACTAGAGATGACAGTTTGGTACTAGCATATTCAGTATTTATAAGTAAATGAAAATCTTATAGTCTTATTTTTAAAATGACATATTGATCATATCAATTAGTATGTGAGTGTGTATGTTTGTTTCATTTTTGCATAAAAATTCCTTTTTATTTTTTTTCATTCTTCATTAATTGCATGCCATTAAGGCAACTTTTTATCAGTACAGTGTTCCTTTAGGACAGTAATAGTTATTAATGAGTAAAATAATTTAAATGAAGTCTAACTTTTCTATTGTTAGACTTTAAAAATTTAATTTAGAAAATATTGCATGAGTTCTACAAAACTACATAGTCCTCCATAGCTAAGTACTTAAATTAATTTCAGAAAGTTGATGCCAAGAAACTTGAAAAAGCAGAAGCAAAGTTGCAGCAGAAGCAGCAAAAACAGAAAGATGTTAAAGTGCCGAATGCAGCTCCCGTATTACAAACTGCCACAGCCTCTCAAGTTACGTCAAAAAAAGATAATAAGCTTGAAGCTAAAGGCACCAACAGAACCCAGGACATTCGGATAGAAAACTTTGATATAGCTTATGGAGACAGGTGCTTTAAAACATTCTAAAAATACCAATTTTAATCTGTAGCTTTGCCTGCATGAATTTAAATAAAATCTTACAGTGTTCCTGTAAACCAGAATAAGTACCCTTCTTATTAGACTTACATAAGTCAACAATTTCCTCGAAATCTGTCCAGTATTTGGCATGATTCCCAGACAAATTCCCTTAGAAATTAACTTTTATATTTATAATGTTGGTGGTTAGTAGTTCCTCATTTCTGTAACTAAGTATCATACTTTTATATTATGTTTTTCTGCTTTTCAGGGTTCTATTACAAGGAGCAGATCTCGTACTGGCGTTTGGACGGCGATACGGTTTAGTTGGCAGAAACGGTTTGGGCAAAACCACATTACTCCGAATGATATCATGCAAGCAGCTAAAAATACCCTCGCACATATCCATCCTACACGTTGAACAGGAGGTAGTTGGTGATGATACAGTGGCATTACAGAGTGTATTAGAATGTGATATGGTCAGAGAGAATCTACTTAAAAGAGAGAAGGAAATCACAGCGGCTATTAATAATGGGTAAAGTAAATTATTTGTATGTTAATAGTTCCTTTGAACTAAAATTGAAAATCAGTTCAAAATATTATATTGAGTTTTATAACAGATTAAAACTAGTTGATTATATTATTAATTTAATCTTGTTTTCTAATTTCGCGCAGCAATTAATTTTTTGCTTATTTATATCTGCTATTGGCTTCCACAGTAATCTAGTATTCGTTTGTCATAAACAGTCAAATGGCTTAAAGTATTGTAATGCAATATTAAACTCGTATTTCAGATCAGCAGACTCCAATTTGTCGTCAGAGCTAACAGAGGTATATGCACAGTTGGAGAACATAGAGGCAGACAAAGCACCAGCGCGCGCATCCATTATACTCAGTGGTTTAGGCTTCACACCCGAAATGCAGGCGCGTGCTACAAAAACTTTCTCTGGTGGGTGGAGAATGAGATTGGCCCTAGCTAGAGCACTGTTTTCAAAGTAAGTATGACCTAAATTGATTATAGATTATTTAAATAGCATAGCAATATTTTACTATGTTTAAACATCATAAAATATTGCTATAAGCAAAACTTGCTACTGCAAAATCTAACAATCCTTATAATTGATTGACTCTAAAATTTATCTTAACTCACATTTAACCTTTTTTAATATCCATGCTGTTATTAAATAGATTAGAAAGTCCGTTTCTCTGTTACTTCTTCTAAGAAATAACAGCTGAAATGGTTTAGCTAAAATTTGATATGGTGATACTACTTGGGTTGGATATAAAAGGACTTTTGCGCAACAGAGTTGCGGGCATCATCTTGTAAGAAAATATCCTCTCTTTCATTTTGATTATTTTATTTTTCTTATGTCAGACCAGACTTGCTGCTACTCGACGAGCCGACGAACATGTTGGACATAAAAGCTATCATCTGGTTAGAGAACTACCTGCAGAACTGGCCGACCACACTCCTAGTTGTGTCCCACGACAGAAACTTCCTAGACACCGTGCCCACCGACATACTACACTTACACACACAGAGGATTGACACATACAGGTACTAATGTTTCAACTCAATTGTGCGCGCGAACCCTATGTATGGGTGCCCTTATAAATACACAATTTTTCATGTGTGTCACACAGCAGGCTGCAGGCGCCGTCTGAGCAAACAAGGCTTACCCACACATAAAGCCGTGCGCACAGCTGAGTTAAACTATAATATGTTTATGAAGATAGTCCATGCTCAATTTGCCGTAATTTGGCACAAAATCTCATACGAAATGTTAAATTTTATATATAATTCTGTGCCAAGCTGTTTTGATAAAATTAACCAATTAAAGTCTTTGTAAGCCCCTCTGACGAAGCTACGACGAAGCTCGCGAAGACAAGACGGGCCTTTAGTAATATAATTCTTGTGTGTGTGTTTGTTTGTCTGTAAACTTCTCCTAAAAATTACAATCAAAAGATAGTAACATAAATATGTGCACCAGCCTTACCGCTTTGTGCTTCGTGACAACATATAGGTACACATTTTTTTGTTTTTTTCTAGAGGCAACTACGAGCAGTTCCACAAGACGAAGACGGAGAAGCACCGCAACCAGCAGCGCGAGTACGAGGCGCAGCAGCAGCACCGAGCTCACACGCAGGAGTTCATCGACCGCTTCCGGTACAACGCCAACCGCGCCTCCAGCGTGCAGAGCAAGATCAAGATGCTGGAGAAGCTGTGAGTGTTACTACTAATTCGGGTTATGTACACCAAAGAGTAAAACCGGGACCCTACTGCTAAGACTACGATGCGCGATGTCTGTCCGTCTGTCTCCAGGCTGTATCTCAAGAACGGTGAGAGCTAGAGAGGTGAAGTTTCTGTTGCCGCTATAACAAATACCAAAAACAAAATAAATATTTAAGGGTGGCTCTCATACAGGAAAAGTGATTTTTATTGTTTTAATAATACATGTCGCTATGATGTCGTCTACGTCGCTCTATCGCTTGATAGGACGCGAACATTTAAACAGCTGCAATCTTCGGAAACACGTTTTCCGAACTTTTTGCTCTTTACCGGTACGGAACCGTTTGTGCGCGAGTACAACTGGCACTTGGCCGGTTTTTTAAACCTCCAATTGACCCACCACACATTCCCACCACTCGACTCCATCCCTATGATATGATCTAAGGGATGTCCGAGGGACAGGGAGGGATGGTAAATCTATCTTGGCACCCGCTATGCAATTACCCAGAAGAGAAACAGGCGTACTTAAGTCACTACTATATACAACTTTCATTTATGTGGCAGCATCGAGCATAGAACCAAAAGAGCGAAAATGTTATTAGTTTTCCAATGCCAATGCGCTCTGATTGGTCGGAAGTATCGGGGTATGAACACACAGGTCTCTTATTGGTGTGTGCTGTTTTAGTGCGAGCGTTAGCTGGTCGGCGGTTAAACTATCAGTGACTAAACACTGATAAGTTTCAGACACGGATGGTTCACACTACTTCTCTATTGGTTGCATCCTCGATGTGTGGCAGTGGCTCGGCAGACGTCGTTCGACGTAACAAGGTTCACGCCGTTTGTCCAAAACGCCATTACCGTCAACGAAGTTATTTCTGCCCAATAAAAGGCTAGTTCGGCGACGACTTAAACGCAAGAGCAATGTCGCTATAAAATGAAACCTATAGTCTAATTTAGAAAGTTGCATTTTATCGGTCTAAAATAATCTCGTTTACGGTGACGGCCGGCGCTGGGCAAAAGACTACCTTCACATAGAGCCGCGCGCACAACTAAGTTGAACTAGTTATAAACATTTTATGTTTGCGCACTAATTTTAACATTTCTTTTCTCTTCAGGCCTGAACTGAAGCCAGTTGAAAAGGAGATCGACGTGGTGCTTCGGTTTCCCGAGGTGGAGCCCCTCTCGCCGCCAATCCTGCAGATCAACGAAGTCGACTTCCAATACACCAAGGATAGGGTCATATTCAGTAATGTCAACCTTGGCGCGACACTCGAGAGCAGAATATGTATAGTAAGTTTTGCCGTAGGAGACCGTGCTTCGGCACGAATGGGCCGGCTCGCCGGAGTGATGACACGGCCTTACAGAAAAATGGCGTGAAACGGCGTTGTGCTGTGTTTCGTCCAATGAGTAACTTTGCCGGTGGCCCAACTTCCCTAATCCCATTCCATTCCCTATTCCCTCATAAAGGCCGGCTACGCACTTGCGACTCTTCGGATGTCACGAGTGTCCAAGGGCGACGGCAGTTGCTTTCCATCAGGTAACCCGTCTGCTCGCTTGTCCCCTAAATATAAAAAAAATGTGATTCATTCTAATGTTCTAAAGAGAAATATGTGTTTGTTTCTTTGTCCTTCCTTCACACCCTAACAATGAAACCAAACGACTTAATCATCACATCACATTTGATTAAGTACAGTAGCGAGTTAACAAAACGGTCAGCTAAAAATTAAGTAGTAAGTATTAAGTGACGTGCAAAGGTAGGCGAGTTAAGTAATCATAAGTTGCTGGTTTGATAAGATAAATCTCCATAAATTGCTCTTATTGCCTACAAACTAATTTAGTTAAATATTTTATTAACTAAATACCTATTGTATTAAAATATTTGATAAATTAAATATTATATGAACTGTACTAAACTCAAACGTGTACACGCCGCTGGTGAGTTAAGTTGGCGGGGTGCGGGAGACGCGAGAGGTTTAGCACTTCGCACTTATCTCACGAAAAAATACAATCGCGTTCTATTTCAGCCATCTTTTTGTTAACAACTTAACTCGATTTTACCGTTAAAACGTCAAAAATAACTAAACTCGCCGATCGCGCAAGTTAACTTGCAACTTAATTAAATTAAGTGTAAATCGGCCCTTAGACGTCAAGACGCGTATTATATTTTTGAACTTAGCTATTCTATTTTATAGTTATGAACAAATTCTTTATCCATACTTTAATTCTTAGTGACAGTTTCGATTTCAGTCAACTTTTTAACTGCTAAATCGATTTTGCTTAAGGTGCCTAAATTCGCCAACGGCCTTGACCGTATATTCGGGGTTTCGAACCTGTACCCCGCTAACAGAAAATTATTAATATACAATTAATTCCTCTTCAGG
>JAOTAV010000027.1:397938-462281 GCA_026546445.1 Cyclargus thomasi | reverse complement strand
ATATTCGATATTCTACCATTATCACACATTAAAAACCGAAATAACACAAATTTAACAAAAAATACAAAACTCACAACCTCACTCTCTGAAATCCCCGCCAAAAACTCTTCCTCCCCTTATGTACATTATCAGGGTTTGTTTTTTGCTAATATAATCCAACTATAGAGATAGATAATATAAACAATAATCTAGTAAATAATAATCAAAAAATATTAAACTAACGCAATAAAAATGTCAAAAATTTAAAATTATAACAATACGGCACAAACATTAAATCTAACCGTAATATCATAGATAAAACCAAATTCTAGACCTTACAACTATTGTTACACTAAGGTACTACCGTTTATATATTACTACCGTTGATTTCCCGACTTTTCTTGACACTGGCCATGGTTATATAGCCGTAGCGCCATTCAAAGAAAAGAAAGAAAGAAGCAGCAACTGACATTTTACTGTCACCTTTTGTTTACATCTGTCAAATACGATGCTGTTTTTTTTATGAAACGGTCCTAATTATTTTTTTAATACATACTCTATTTCTAAGTTATTGATAAGGTAAACTAAGTAAAACAAAAAAATTAATGGATCCGCCTTCACCATGGAAGACGCCAAAGGAAGTTATGCGACTGCACACTCTAAAGAAGCGAAAAAAAGCTCTACAGGTAAGCATGGATATTTACATCATTTGAATGTTGTAAAAAGGTTTTAGGCCTTTTCATTTACAAAGTTATTGCCTGTTTTATCACTTAGGAACGTATGAAGCAACCATCATCTACCGTCAGCGAAGAGAAAGTAGAAGAAAAACAGGTGGATTTAGATTTTTCGAGAATACTGAATGGAGATAAAAGAAGAAATCCATTTTCAAAGTAAGGATACCTAAGCTTTTAAAATAAATTTTAATTAGATAGTTGAATGTATATGATTCAGCTTTTAGAAAATAATTTATCTTTCAGGTCAAACAGTGAACAAGAGAGTAAAAAAATTAAACTACACAATCCAACACCTTTAGAGGAATCAAACGACAAAACATTATTTCAAATTTTAAAGCTACCAGCCAAAGTACCTGAGAAACCTCCGCAAGATGTGGATACAGAGAAGCTATCTACGTTTTCCAACTTGTTGCAGAAGTTCACAGCAGATCATAGTGTAAAAACTGTAAGCATGACCTATATATTATTATAATTTATATTCTTACGCCAATGCCCAATACTATAAATAATAATGTGATAAAATGTTTCTAATATTTTTAGCAATTAGCTGAACCAAAGTATGAACATCTAGCAATTGATTGGGCATTGAAAACAAAACTAAGGGTCATGTCCCCAAAACCCTTTCCTTGGACATCTAAACTCAAAGCCAGTGAAGAGGCATCAGGAATTACAGGGTAAGAAAATAATAATTAACATTTTTATGCTATTTGTTTTGCCTTAAATGAGCCTAAAATAATACCATACCAAGCTTAATAAATATGCTTTTAGTTCATGTTGCATGTACAAGTAATAAGCAAACTGATACAATTTACCTTTGTTATATTAAAGTTATGTGATATAGTAAACTATAACTATTGAAGGTTTGTAAAAGTATAAAATTGTATTTTTAACATTGCAAAGCACTGTGAAAAGTACATTGTTTTAATAGTGCAAAACATTTATCAGATTCGTTAGATGTCTGGATACCACATCTTCTCCAACCCTTGACACGTCACCTAAGGCTAGGTTCCACCAGACATGCCTGTACTGGCAACATCCACACCTACCGTGGCTTAACCTGTTCCCCCGTTCGTCCGGAAAAGTCGCAGCCACCAGCTTCATGGCAACTAATGAAGAAGTCAAACAGGCTCTCATGACTGAATGGACAGAAAGCTTTAGGTCTTTGTTTCAAGTAAGTGTTAATAACTCGATATTTTCTAAGAAAATAATTTCTTTTAAATTTGCGAAACTTCGCACTAACTAGTAAACATTAAAATTAGTAGTATATCAATGTAATTTATTTATAAGCACCATTGGCATATTTCACCATTTCATATCTCTAATACAAGTATAAAGTCGCAGCCATTAAAAAATCACGGAATATTTCAAAGTTTATTTTGTGATGAATTCTAGAAAATCCGTATCTACGTGCGTAAATCGTAATAGCAAAAAAATGACGAGGATTCGGAAAAAACTACGAAAAATTCTTAGTAGTATATATAAGTATATATAAGCGGAAAATTGTCTTCCGCCCTGGGCCTACGCTACGCCACTGATAAACAGATAAATTACTCTACCAAATGGTACTAGCCGAAAGACGGAAATAAATTTAATCACAAAGGAATTGTGTCCCCTAGTGCATGTCCGCAATGAGAATTTTATCCACGCGATTACTTTCTTCCGCTACTTCTTTAACACATTGAATGATATGTGAATATCTGCACTGGCGGAAAGAAATCGCCAAAAATTATTCGAAAAAAATCCGCTATAGAGACGTTGAACACTCCTTAAGTCTTCCTAATGTGCTAGGGGTTTCAATTTTTTTATGCGGGTTCTTCATAGAAAAAAGGTGCTCACTAAGACGGAATGTTGTAAAATTCAACTCCTTAGGGTCTTTTTAGGAGTTGAAAGTTTGTATGAAATTACTTCTGAACGCGAACGGAGCTGCGGGTCGAAGCTTGTATATTAAAATGACATTATTACTGTATATGCTATAGTTGCTACGCGCCCGGCACTGCCCGTATTTCTACGTGTGTGCGAACAGCTTCACGGTGCTGTTCCGAGCGGCCGGCGTCGGAGCCGCCGAGCCAAGCGCGCTCATAGCCCCCACGACGCGTGGCCTGCGACGGGCGATGAGGCAGGAGGGTGAGTTGTATATGATGATCACTAGGTAGACACTAGACCTTAAGTCTCATAACCCACACGGATGACCGACACAACTGGCGAGAGATCAGGCGAAGGACCGTCTTTTTACATGACCATCCGACGCAAGCA
Source organism: Cyclargus thomasi (assembly GCA_026546445.1). NCBI lineage: Eukaryota > Metazoa > Arthropoda > Insecta > Lepidoptera > Lycaenidae > Cyclargus > Cyclargus thomasi. Next base: position 459,315 of record JAOTAV010000027.1, on the reverse strand, counting down.
TCATCTTACTTGTCTGACAATCAGGTGATCAGCCTGTATTGTCCTAATCAAACTTGGAAATAACATGTTTCCAACGCGGGAACACGACCTCCGGGTCAAGAGCAGAGCTCTGTACCACTAGACCACGGAGGCGTCCGTCAATCTAATAATATAATAGTAAACATTTAATCTAATAATATAAAAGTTACACTATTTTCTTGTGCAAATAAATATTAAATACTTCTATTCTATATATAGAGGCTCTATGACGTGTGTATAGCGGGTGTTTAGGTAAAACAACGTGTATAACTTATTTACACATTATAAGCATGTAGATAGGTTTTAATAAAAATATTCGACTTTTTTCTGTCCACTAAATTCGCTTAAACCTAATGCTAAAGTAACTTCAACATAACTTCCAGATGTGGAGTTCACAATGCCGTTGCGGCCTGACAAGAAGCGGAACACATCGGACGACGGTGGGCGGAACTCCTCGTTCGACAGCTGCTACGAGACCATGGAGGGTCCGGAGAACAAAGACTGCTCCCTGGACGAGGAAGACCCCGACGAGTTCCTGTCACAGATGGGGTTGGAGACCGAGGAGATCAGGAGGATCAATCATGCCCAGGTACCCATACTAATTTCTTTATATATATAATTATTTTGTACGTCTATTTGTCACTGTCAACTTCTTCAAAATGACTGGACCAATTTAAATGAAATTTGTTGTGTGTGCTTTAGGGACTTGAGAATGGTTCAGATTCTAGATTTACAAATAAAGGCCGGCAACGACGTCCATCGATCAGAGTATAGGGAAAAGATGAGTATTTACTCGAAGGTAGCAATTAGTCTAGTACTAATATAATATCATGAATGAAGACATAAGTAGAAAAAGCGGACAACTAGCATTTTCCTACCTTCGAGTACATACTCATTTTTTCCTTTAAAATTTTGACAAATCTTGTAACTTACCTATTTTATTATCTAGCTAGTGTAACTAGCTACAACCCACATTATTTTATTTACATATAAGTTTTCGGATGGAAAAGTGTCTATTAACGCAAAAATTCTCAGGTTTTTTTAAATGTTAATTCCACTTATGTCTTCGAATGTCAAACTGTGTTTCTTAGTTTTTCCTTCACGCTCTAGGCAACTAATTAAAAGGATAGAGGGCTACGAAGGCTACTTTAAGTCGTAGAAAAACAAAATGTTTGAAAAACAAAAAAGGCCTTGGGTTCGCACTTGTGAGGGTGCAGGTTCGAACCCTGTTGGAGACGTGTACCAATGAGACATTTTCTGACCTCAATTACATAATGCGGATGCTCATTGCCATGGGAGAGCCATCCTTGGGCACGAATGGGCCGGCTCGGCCGGAGTGATACCACGGCCTCACAGGAAACTGGCGTGAAACGGCGTTCAGTGAGTGAGTTTAACGGTGGCCCAACCCACCCACTCCCTAATCCACCTATCCCTATTCCCATTGCCGGCCATAACTTGCGACTCTTCGGATGTCACGAGTGTCCATGGGCGACGGAAGTTGCTTTCCATCAGGTAACCCGTCTGCTTGCTTACCCCCAAAATATCATTAAAAAAACTGTTTACAGACGCGCGTTACGGTGGCGGCAGAAAGCGCAGTGGACGCGGCGGCGGCGTCGCTGGCGGCGGCGCGCGGTGCGGACGCTCAGGCGCTGTTCAACTGGCTGCTTAACTGCCGCTCGCTTGTCGCTGCTGCAGGACCGCTTGCCGCCGTGCCGCCCACGCTGCTTGCGCCGACTGCATTTCATGGTGCCGCGCTGCAGTCGTTAAAGGTAATAAGAGGTAACCCTCCTTTTAGTCAGAATCGGATAGTGACTATGTAAAGCGCAAATATACGGCTTTCGCTCACTGGTCGCCGCTGCATTCGCAATCGACTTGATTTTTGGCATAGTTGAAAACTTTAAAGGATGGAGTGTAACATCGACGACGTCATGTTCCAAAAAAAAATCCTACTTTAAAACGATAATCGAATTCCACGTGACCGAAGTCGCGGGTGAAAGCCAGTGTTATATAAACGATACTCGAATTATTTCAATTAACAGGTGCGCGAGAACACGATAACGTGTGACAGTAAGAAGTACTACTCGATCGAGGTCCGCGGTCCGATCCTGCCGACGGCGCTGCACTCGCTGGTGCGGCTGCTGCGCTCGTCCGCGGCGGCGCAGTTCAGCGCCACGTTCGCGCACCACGCCCCCACGCTGGCGTTCTCGTACGCCGCGCGCGTGCTCGCTGAAGGTAACTAGTGCTATCTCTTTCGCACTTAAGTTTTGAATAGAAAGAACTTATAAGATATTGACTGTACTGTAACTTGTGTTGATCGAAATTAATGTAATAAAACTTTACTTTCAGGCACTTGTTCCACTTTGTAAAGTAATTTAGACAATTATTTTACCTTTACACGATCGGTTTCGATAAACACTTCAGGATGATATTATCAAAGCCGGTCGTGTAAACATAAAATAATTGTGTAAATTGTTTAATAACGTGGAATAAGTGCATGAAAGAAAAGTTTTATTACTATAAGATGTTTTTTTATTGATTTGTCGGCAGAGTTTTACATAACCCGACCAAATTACTAGATCCACAATATGTATCTACTTGTCCGGCCATGAAGTACTTGCTCTATATTAAATTTTCTGCTTCATTTGCGCTCGTGCATCTTCGTGCTAACGTGTAACCACCTAATATATATATTTGACTTAATAAGCACGTTTCCTTACAGAAGAATCGACGAAGGAAAACGAACCGAACCATTTCTCTAAGGCCTTTAACAAGGAGAACCTGTCAGACTGCGGCCTAAATGAGGAGATGCTCAAATTGTTTTGCTCCTCCGACCCCAGCCTAATACAGTCTATAGATAGCGTGAAGTGTAACGAAGACGGGAGCTATACGTGGTGATATTATTCTGTTTATTGTTTGTGTATTAACTTATGAATGCCCAATGTGAATCATGGATTGAATGAAATTTATTTTTACAAACACCACTTTCATTTTATTCATTTCCTTTAATAAGGCATAATGTCCCAATTTTGGATACCAACGATAAAAATAAAATTAAAAAATCGTTGCTATTTTCAGTAGGTTGCCAAAGTCCTACTACTTATTTGAAAACATAATGGATGAAGCAGATAACTAACATTTTTGCACCCTCCGAAAGTATACTATTTTTTTTTCATAAATTCCTATCCTATTTTATTATCTAGCTAGTGTATATAACACACATTATTTTAATTTCAAATACTTTTTCCGGTTCAAAAACGTCCGTTAACCCAAAAATCCCGGAGTTTTTAAAAATGTTAGTTATCTGCTTCTTCCACTTATGTCTTCATTTATAAAATTGATGCATTGGAGTAATAACTACAAGTTGACGGACTGAACAAATAAAACACATCGTTCTTAATAATAAGATTTAATTCAATTTCTCATTTTTGGTAAATTAAAAATAATTCATAAGTCCACAATCGCTTATGCAATAAAACAAGATTCATACAGATCAGGATGAAATAAATAATATTGTAAGAGTTCTATTTCAATATGACATTATATTTATGTTACCTAACATAACTGCACTAACCACTAATTATATCACTTCAAACCCAAGGTGGAGCGAGAATCTTAGAATAAAATTTCAAATATTGATCTATACGCGTCCGCATTATCGGCTCACTGAAACAAAACGTCAAAGTTAGTCATGTGAAAAAGTAAGGGGAAAAATATCATGGTTATTTTCGTGACAAGATATTATAAATAAGTTACACACATATTTAAATGTCTTTGGTATAATCAAGGAAGCTGAAACAGAGTCGAATTGCGGATCAAAGTAAATTGGTTGCATTATTTCAAAGCAGCTGACAGATCACGATTAACATGGAATTGACATATTTCTACTAAGGGCCCGTTTCACCGCTTTCTGATAAAGAAATAATATGTTAGGCTATCCAAAACTTTTTGACAGATTCTCCACACAACATCTGTCAAATAAAGTTGTGGATAGACTATCTTTTAGCGGTGAAACAGGCCCTAAGTGGCGTATGTTAACTGGCTCTATTTTAATTTCGCCCATTATACATAAGTTTGCTAGAAACAAAACATTGCGTAACTATTTTGTTACAATAAACATTATATAATAATATATCTGGATATTTTTGTTAGTAAAGAATAAAATAAATAATAACAATACCTGTACTGTTATTAGCTGTGACATGCCTTAAATACACTTATGATTTCTGAAACAATAAAACATTTCAAATAAATATTTGATTATAACTTTTTGCACGTTGGTAATGTAAAATGAAAGAAATAACTTTTTTATTTTCAGAATTTTTGTTAATAATTTTATTATATCAATAGACAATCGTTATGTTGAAACAATCATACAAAAATTCTTAAATTGTAAATAAAGTTCCCCTTATTTTACAATTAGGGAGGAGATATTGACGAAATCGATTTTAGTCAATACGGCAAACAGATGATAAGAAAAAAGAGCTAAACATTTTTGGGGCAATAATTAATGTATAGCAGATGGAAGACCTCGGGGGAGGACTTTGTCTATACAAATATTATAAACACTAAAGTGTCTTTATCTGTTTGTTATCTCTTCACACCCAAACCGCTAAACCGTTTGAGTTAAAATTTAGTATGGAGCTACACTTTGTCCAGAAAAAATGCACGCTTCTCCGCGCGATAAACGAATTTTGGCGCAACGGAGTTGCGGACTTGTCTTATAGTGGGCTAATAAAAGAAATAGTCAAGTAAATAAATAGCTGTGACATACAGATGGACAGATAGACAAAATGAGCGACATGACGAAGTCTATAAAGGTTTAGTTTTGTTGCCATTCTAGCTACGACCCTTTAAAGATACACTTATGTTTGCACTATGTATGTTCCTCACCGTGGACGCGCCGGCGTTGGCGGGCTGGCCGGGCACGGAATACTGCGGGCGGAAGTTGGTGAAGTTAGCCGCGGCGGCGGTGGGAGGGAATCCCGCCAGCGTGCCGCCCGACCCGAAACCGCCGGGGAACTGAGCCAGTTGAGCTGCAACAAACATTTAGATAGAGAACTCCGCAATGCACAATATCTTCCGCTATAGCCAGGCCGCAAATTAAACGAATTTCTGATCAGATTATTATATGTAAAAAAAATGAAATATCGACTTCCAAGGAGAAAACAATAAAATAAACTTTAATAAACTGAAAAATTTTAAATAATATTAGTTCTTAAATAGGACTTTTTATTCAGATTTTGGCTAAACCTCAAATATTTCTGGATACAATTTTTATAATTTTGAAGTTGGTACCATGTCCATTTAAAAAAGAACTGATCTGAAATTTTTTAAGACATATTTTTCTTATCCTGACTTTGTCAATCATATAATATCTATGTTCGAATTAAGTTTTCATTGATTTACTTCTAAACCGCACATACCGTTAGGCACCGGGTTGCCGGCAGTGGCTGCGAGGCGCGACAGTATCGACCGCTCCGACATCTGCAGGCGCTGCGCGACGGGCGGGATGCGCGCCAGCGTCGCCGGCAGCCGCGAAACGTCCGACTTCATGTCGGATAACAGCTCTTCCAGTTGGTTCAGCACCTACAAGAAGAAAAATATTACAATATTATAGCATTAAGTTTCTGAACATACACCGCGCCAGGCCGGTTTTATTCAAATTAATTTGAATTAAAATTTGAATTTCGCTCAGGGCGCCCAGAACATCTTGCGAAATTACTTAAGCCAGTTAAACTCAAATGTTATAAAACCATGAATTTGGAATATCCCCGTTTTTTTTCGTTTTACTTTTCAATATTATATTTTCTGAGTTTCATTTTGTATGTGTGTGTTTCACTAGTTATTGCAACAGTACCTTGTGCAGCACAGCGTTGGCAGGCTTGTTGCCAGCGAGCGACTCCTTGCTGAGGTGTTGGTGCGACTCAGCGAGACACTCGACCTCGGCGAATCGCGCGTTCAGCGACATCGCCGGATGGTTGGGGTCCTGCGTGAGGTTGAGGTACGCGGCGCGACGCAGTTGCTCTTCGATGACGAGAGCTTGCTCCAGCAACTGAAACGGGTCGCATATTCAATGTAGGTAAAATGAGTAGGTAACTAATAATTTTAAAATTGACGGAATAGGGAGTTAATATAACGTCGCTGCGAGTTCCAAATTCCATATGTGTTTTTTTTATTACTTTTCGTTTTTTCGCTAAAAATAATCTCAGTTTCGTTCTGCACATTCTGATAAAACCATTTTTGTAATATACCAATATCAATAATCAATAATTTTGTATTTGTTTATATTTTCAATCCAATAACATGTTTTTTGTTGTTTCCTACAACCTGACCAAAATCACATATGGCACTCGCAGCGACGATAAAGATATTGGAGTAGGTATGTAACATAGAAAGTCATATTTTATGTATGACTACAATCTTCAACTGCTTTCATTGGGCCCAGAAGCTTTCATTGAAACAACATTCCGACCCGACATTTTTATAAAACGTTACGTAGCTGTCAAGTACCATCTTATGCCGTTCCCTGGGTATAATCAACTTTTATTAGAATTGTTTAAATTTAACCACTAAGAGGTAACAGTCTGACTGACAGACTGGTGTTTATAAGAAAGGATATTAGGATTAGAATTATCTTACCTTAAATCGTCGTGCCAAGAACTTGTTCTTAATCTCGAGGAAGTTGCCTTTGCCGACGTCCATCTTGAACGGCTCGTTGATGATGGCGAACCGCAGGTCGTTCTGTATGTCTTGCCAACGGCCATACCCATGCGTGACGATGCCTGCCAGCAGCCAGTAGTCGTGCCGCCTGTGCCAGATCTCATACTCGCGACCGGGCGCGGCGGCTCGCTCCTCGTTGAGCCACAGCGTGTGGAGCTCTGTGAACCCGCCGTCTGCGATGTTGAACATGAACTTGCGTCGCTCCACTTTGAGGTCCTCCTCCTCTTTAACCAGGACTACGTCGTCATCATCGTCGTCCTTCTTCTCGTCCTTTTTGTCCGACCCCTCAGACTCTGCTTTTTCGCTCTTCGAGTCCTCCTTCTTGTCCTCCTCCTTGACCTCCTCTTTAACTTTCACGTCCTTCTCCTCAGATTTCTTCTCGTCCGTTTTATCCTCCTCCTTAGCCGGCTCCTCGTCCACCGACATGCGTCTTTCTTCTTTCTCCTCCACCTTCACTTCCTTAGGAGGTTCCTTTTCTTCGGGTTTCTCCTCTTTGACGTCACTGGTGTCCATCGGCTCCTCCTTTTCTTTGCTCTCTTTAGCCTCCGGCTTCTCCTCCTTCGCTTCCTCTTTCTCATCCTTCTCGGAGCCACCGGGAGTCGGCGCCTGTCCGGAGTTATGTGTGACCTGCGTAGGCGCCGGCGAGGGTGCCGCGGACGTGATGGGTGTGGCAGTAGACGGGGCGGGACTGGGGGCGGCGCTCTCGCCCGCTATCTTTACCGGCTCGACTGGCTTACGAATCAGTTCGGGCATGCTGTAGTAGCCATTGATGTGCTCGAACTCTTGCACTTTCTTCCTTATTAGACTCATGACTCCGATTCGGGTCAGAACGTGCTGCCTAGACAAGCCCTCCCGAGGAACGCCGTCGGCGAATGTCTCTGCGTTATCGGCGCCCGGCTCGCACAAGTGACGCATGAAGAGTGACACGTAGGCTTTGAAATTTCGCTCCGATTTTCCTCTGAGATCTCTAACTAGCCACTGCGAATTGAACGCGTCCTGAGGAGGCATCCCGTACCGCATGATTGCATTGAGGAATGACTTTCTTTGGCGAGCGTTAAAGCCGAGTACTTCCATGTTTCCGCCGACTCGGGCCAGAAGAGGAGGTAGTGGTCTATCCCTCTCCTCGCGCCTCTCCAGGCGTCTCTTGCTGCGTCGGCTCATGAGATCACCGTTGTCATTCTTTTCGTCGAAGTCGTCATCCTCCTTGTCGTCTTCGCTACCCTGCGAGAAGTCCGAATTGTAATCCGATCCATTCTCTTGCCAAGTCGAATCTTCCCTGTTTTCTGTCTGCGCCACACTTCCATCATTATAGTTGACTTGTTTACGAACTCGTTTACCTTTGCCCAGTGTTCGCGCCTGATCTTCTTGGTGCTGCTCGTAGTGATGTCGCAAAAGTTTGATCCAGTACGCCGGGTCAGTATTCTCAGCCTCCTGTTTAATAATCTCAGTGTCGACTTCCTCCTCATTGTCGCCCTCTTTAGTGGAATATGAAGCCACCTTGAACGAGCTAAGATACTCGTTAGCCCAGGACTCCTTCTGTTCGATACCTTCCTTGGAACGATCCAGCAGCTCCGACACGGCCTTGTCGTCGTAATGTATGGCCTCCTCTTTTCCGTCTTCCTCCTTAAACAGCTCTTCCGTACCGAATCTAAGGATATCATCCAGCTCCTGTTTTGTGAAGTTGGCACCTTTGCCACCCATTCCGGGTCGAACGACTAAATGCGTCAACATCATCTTCCTTTTAGCCACCTGCGTGACTCTCTCTTCTACACTATTGCGTGTTACGAAGCGATATATCATGACTTTGTTCGCTTGACCGATACGGTGAGCGCGAGAGAACGCCTGAATGTCATTGTGAGGATTCCAATCGGAATCATAAATGATCACAGTATCTGCAGTGGCCAAGTTAATACCTAAACCACCAGCTCTGGTCGACAGGAGAAATACGAATTGCTGAGCTCCTGGCGCGTTAAACCTATCGATAGCTTCCTGACGAATTGTACCGGTTATACCACCGTCGATTCTTTCGTATTTGTAGCCTTCGCCTTCTAAGAAATCTTCGAGGATATCCAACATTTTTGTCATCTGGGAGAAAATGAGTACTCTGTGCCCCTGCTCCTTTAGTTGCTTTAACATTTTGGACATTAAAACTAGTTTTCCAGAAGCCTTTACCAGAGCTTGGGTATCGTAATTACCGTGGGGGCCGAGAGGCGCCTCCTCGGCGGCAACAGGGAAGAGATATGGGTGATTACAGCACTTTTTAAGGTCCATCATGACATTCAATAAAGAAACCGTTTGTCCTCCGCTCTTGGGGTTCAAGGCCTCATAATTTCTGGTGAGGATGTACTTGTAATACTTTTTCTGCATGGGCGATAGTTCGACACGAACGATAAACTCTGATTTAGTAGGCATGTTCTTCAAAACGTCGGCCTTGAGACGTCGCAGCATGTGCGGTCCAAGCATCTCGTGAAGCCTCTTCACCTGTTCTTCCTTCGACACGTCAGCGAATTCATTCTGGAATGCTGCCAGATCATTGAACTTGTTCTTGTTCAAGAAGTTCAGAAGATGGAACAACTCCTCTAGATTGTTCTGTAATGGTGTTCCGGTGAGCAGCAGCTTGTAGTTGATGTGATATCCAGCTAAGAGCCGGAAGAACTTGGACTGGTTGCTCTTAAGCCTGTGAGCTTCGTCTACAACTAGTACAGCCCAGTCGATAGATCCCAAGCATGTGGAATCAATAGAAATAAGTTCATATGATGTTAGCAGAACATTGAATTTGACTTGCGATTTAATTTTCGAGGGTCGACCACCTCTGTTTGCGCCATCGTCGAATGTTAGTTCATTCTCTCTTATGACTGCTCTCGAATCTTTGTCACCGACATAGGTGATGCAGTACAGGTCTGGAGCCCACAGCTCAAACTCTCTCTCCCAATTAATGATTGTGGAAAGAGGCACTGAGACAAGGAATGGTCCTTTGCAGTGTCCCTCCTTGAAAAGGGAATACAGGAATGTCACAGTTTGGATAGTTTTACCGAGACCCATCTCGTCGGCAAGAATAGTGTCGATACCCTGTCCCCACGAGTACCGCAACCAATTGAGACCCTCCAGTTGATAGGGATGAAGTTGCATTCCCGTTTCGTAAACGAATGGCGGTTGATCCTCGTACTTTTTATTGAGATTTGTAGTCGGCCTGTCCGGCGGTGGGTTGTATTTTCTCCCTTTCAGCTGTAAACCACTGCTACTTTCGTCTTCGTCGATATTATCACGGTTCTTGCTCTTGCGCCCGACTTTCTTACCCTTGCTACCTTTAGTTTTGCCTTCGGATGTAATATACCCCCGCATGTCCTGAAAAAATTATTTTGTTTTAGTTATATAATTTATAAAATTTAGAATGTTATCTTAAGTATTAGTCATGAAAATTAACTTTACTTGATAGAATTCAATAGCGTTCTTTAATCCAGCAATATCTTCATGCTCTGACTCCCATGTGGCTTGGTCGTACGATAAGTCCCTCCATTTGACCAGGTAGAATGTCGTGCCGTCACGTGCTGTGCGATGGTTGATCACTCTATGTATTATCAGCCATTCTGGTTTCACTCCATACCTGAAAAATTACACAGAACTATACAAACCTATAACAATCAAAGGCGTTAAATAATCAGCTGCTTAGTAAAATAAAGGTGTTAGAGAATTCGTACATTATTAAATAATTTTGTGCAAATATATAACCTACTATAAATCTCATATGCATGTTCAGTAGGTCTGAGAATCAGCTACTTTATTCTATTTTTCATACCCCTAAGGGTTGTTCGAAATAATTTATAATATAAAAAACAAGGTTTGCTGGATCAGCTAGTTTTTATATATTTATAAAATACAGCAAAATGAATAGTCATGACTAGAGTATACCTGTAATACTTTTCTTCTAGCATCTTTTCATCAGAATCGTCTTGCTCCTGCTGTTGATGTCCCTTCTTCTGTCTCTTTCTACCCTCTCGCTCTTCTAGGGCTTCGTCCATTTTAGGTGGTTCTTCCGGATCATATTTACGCATGTAGTAGCGGTACATCAGTGGGTGGAATACATCCAACTGAAAACGTATATTTATTTACAACATTGTTACAGAATAAAGATAATTTTTCAACTTTAAAAAAATACTTTACAGCTGTTTAAGTTATAATTTTGTACCAGATAATATGTTAGGGTGAAGTGAAACATGCTTTTTTTTGTGACTTGAGTCCAGAAATTCAGTCGCGCGTGTGAATAGAGTTACAATTTTCTATGACATGGAATGCAGCAGAATTTCTGTCAACCGAAATTCTGCGACTCACGACTCACATAATTACGCTCGCTGGAATTTACCCACATGTATAAAATTGTGCTATATAAAGCGCTGCCTATAAAATCATATTCGTATAAATAGTTTTCCAGCTCTCGAAAGTTTTAAGAGCTTGAAAACTATTACTTGTTTGGTTTATTTAAACATTACGAATATAAATTGTTTCTACTTATGCTATGTAGTGTTAAATATTACAAATTTTCAAATTTTACCTGTATTTCTGAAATCCAACTGCAATGCCAGTATGACCTCTCATGCCACTTGACGAAGAATTCCCTCGAACGAGGCGCCTTTGACTTTGCGGGATGTTCCTTCCATCTCCATGTCAAAATCTTTGCCACTTTACCATCTAGTGGTGGACACTGCAAATAGACAAGATAGTTAATTTGGAAACAAAACAAATATTTTTAATAATAAGGCTTTGAGCTTGTGTAATCAAAGTGGCCTTAGGTCTTCAAATATTTATTTGCATTTGTTACGGTTTTTCGTAATGGAGAGTTTTGCAAAGAGTTACATTTTGTAATTAAATACTTACACTGCAACGTGGACATTTCCATTCTCCGTCCGGTACTTCCTCTAGCGGCGGATTCAAGCAGAAGCGATGATACGCCGAAGGACAGGAGTCACAACACAACAGTTCACCTCCATCTTTGCAAATCCTGTAAAAGTCATTATCATTTAGAATTTGGATATTATACGGAAAAAATTATAATTATACGAAAATATATTAATAATTATACGGAAAAAATCTAAAGCCAATAATTTTTGAAGTCTACAGTTTGTTTATATGTATGACAATCTCATTTTTCTTGAACTTAGTTTCAGGTCTTAACATAACAAGGTTAAGACACACTACTAAATAATGTTTACCAGTCCTAACAAACTGATATATACCTGCAGAACTCTTGATGTTCATCATCATCATCTTGATCCTGGTTGCCTTCAGACTCACAGTGGGGGCATGACCACCGTCCCTCCGGAGTCTCTTCAAGTTCAGGCTCCAGACACACAAGATGGTAGGCTCGGGGGCATGTGTCACAGAGTATAATCTCCCCTCCCTGCTGGCACACCTCACAGTAGTCCTGATGCTCTTGCTCACCCTCTGTTCCGTCGGGAAACTTGTTTGTCGTCTTCATCTTCTTCTTCTTCTTTGTCTTGTTGCCAATCTTTGTTTTTGCCTTCTTTTTTGGAACCGGCTGGTAAATAAAATAAGACATTATAGGTATTGCATAAAAAGTGCAGAAGCAACAAAATTTATTTATTTAATAAAAATAAAGTTATTTTTATTGTTTTCTCCTCTTTAGCATAGCCAAAGTATAAATCTTAGATAAATCTTAGGATATTTGCGTGTTACCGAAATATAAGAAATATCAGTGCATTCTGCTTGGCATTCTCAAAAAACTGTTCCCAGAATTTTATTCATCTCGAACCATGGTGCGCAATGTGCTGTCGACATGATAATAAAATCAGCCTATAAGCAAGCCATAAACAGCACAGCGAGTTTCTTGTATACTAAGTAGCGATTTCAATTTTTTTTCACTTAATTTACCGGGGCATTTGGGTCTTCTTCCTTAACGGGCGGTGCTTCCTCTGCGACGCTCGCGGCCGGCTTTGGCTCATCGGCTTCAGCCAGCATCTGTTCGAACTCAGCATCAGAATCCGTATTAGCTCCACCGCTACCCTCGTGATCTTCCTCCTGTAACACAAAAACTCATAAATATGTTTTTTTTAATCACACAAAGTTGTTATTTAAAATATGAGAAACAAAACATTATTTAATGTTTAGTAGGTATGTTGACCCTATAACTGTTTTTTTTATAAAGCAAGGACAACTAATTAAACGAAATTTTGTTGCGAAAGGCAAGCAAACACGTATAACTTTTGCTAATTACGATTTTTCACAATAGACATAACATATAGGTTTGACATGTCCTTAGCATTATAATGCATAAAGAAATAGGACCGGGCCGCATTAGCAAACACACATTACTCTGAAAGGAACTTGCATTTGTGATACAAACAGAACTTGTAAAAGGAACACATTTTAAAATTGTCAGGTTGAAAAACATGCACAATAATAATACATACACTGCTAGTCCTCTTCCGCTTGCTGAACTTGATCTTGAGCGTTGGCACTTTGGGTTTCCGGCCAGGTTTTCCTCGCGGTGTGGGCGCGGAGCTGTGTTTGGGTTTGCGACCGCGCTTGCGGGGCCCAGCGGCGATAGGTGTGCCTTCATCGCTGACCAAATCGTCTTCCTCCTCATCTCCTTCCTCTAAGCCCTCGTCCAACTGTAAAAAGTTTTTTTTTAATTATTGCAGGTGTAAGATGCACTTGCACACAATTACATGATGCATATATTTAACAAGTTCAAACTTGTTAAATGTTAGCATATAAGTTAAAAAGTAAATTTAAGCATTATTACATCTTGTTGTATTGTTCTAATATTAGGCTGTTACATCACTTCCTAATAAGTGTATAATAGGCTATCAGCAATTTTCTTACATAAATCACCTATCAGATACATATATTGTGGATAGCCTGGCTCTTATCAGCAAGTTTATGAAGTGGTGGTGAAACAGGCCCTTGAACTTATAAATAATTTACACAGCACACAAAAGTCCTACATAAACTTTCTACAGATTCTTTCAGTATTTTTCTTGTGAATTTTACTCATGTCTTACAGTCTTACAGTACAAGTCAAGGTAAAAAGTACCTTAGTCTCTCTAGTTGATCGGGCTGAGCGTTTTGGAGTGTAATCAGAAGTAGTTGAAGTGTTAGTGTTTTCTTCTGACCCAATGTTCTGAGTGCCACCGTCCAAGTGAGGATTTGTTTCGCAAAATAACCGCCATTTTGCAGCTACCAACATCATCAGCTTTGAAACTGGTACCTAATGATAAATTTAATTTGTAAGTATAAATATTACACAAACATTTTCAATTAAATAAACTATGATTCAATAAGCCATTTTCAAATTCATACTCCTATATCTAGTCCATAGCTTATTAATAAGCTACCTAAAAGTAGCATGTGCTTTATTTGCAAATTTATATATTTTTGTGCTTTATCAAATAACTTGCCTTAGGGTTTTCCTTTACAATCAATGGGCGCACATGCTGCTGAAACAGCTTGTAGCTTGTCAGATTCTCCAAGTCAGCATCAGAATATTGAATATCTACATCTGTGAGGCCAAATGAGGAACAAACTTCTTCCACGGTGGGCATTCCTAAAAATATGTCACTTTTAGTAAATCAGAAAAATAAAAAATAAGATGCCATCATAATATTAAATTTTAATTTCGGGTATCAGCTTTAATAAAAGAAATACATAAAATACTACAAAAGTTAAGCATTTAATATAGGGATGATAATGTATTGATATATGTAAAACTTCCAGGAGTTTAGAAAAGGCATGTTATAAACAGGTTTCAATAAAAAGATAATCCAATCCAAAAAATATTCCCTAAGTACCTTAAATGATAGATGATCTTTTTCCTATATAACATACATAACATGAGCTATTAATTATAACACATACTTAAGTTTTTAAAGTTATTACCTGAACCAGTATCAGACGACGGAGCTGGTGTGGAGGTGTTGTGCTTGCTTCCTCTTGCCTTGCGGGATTTCTTGCTCGAAGATACCGCACTTAGAGCATAATCACTGTCGCCTTCTCCATCTCCACCAACTTCAAGGCCAAATTCTTCATCCTGTCATCATGCAATGCTAGTCAATACTGTGTGTGTCTGTTTGTGTGTGTGTAACTTATGAACTCTAGAACTTACACTACTTATGTCATATTTCACTAAATCTTATGAAATTTTCTTCTCTTGGAAAAAATAATTGGTAAGTTAAAATTGAACTCAACATTTTTCCAGTGCAAGCATAATTGTAATATTTTTGCTTGTGATAATCAACAACAAAAGATACCTCTTCACTTTCATTCTTGCGCTTCTTTTTTTTCTTTCTACCCTTCTTTTCGTCACCCTTAGCTTTTCTTTTCTTGCCTTTTTTCTTTTTTCTTCCATCTTCTGGTGAATAGTCGCCATCATCCTCCTATAAAAATAAAATAAAAATTCTGTTGTATGATGGATTTTCTTCAATTTATTTGCAGTATTGCTAAAAATTAGAACAAGAAATGGCCTTTGTTCATATTGATAAGAGTAACATTGAGTATGGGCTTACAATTTAAACTGAGAAAAGGCCTATATAATGTCTCTTTATGAAATCATATAACTGTTACAAAAAACTTTAATAAAATGCTACTCTTCGACTACACCATACTTATTATAACAGTGGTATCTGGTAATAAATAAACAAATAGAGTGACAAATACTACTAAAACTATAGTATATTAAATTAAGCATATGATAAAAAGTTACCTTTGGTGGTGCCTCATCACTTTCTCCAGAATTTTCATTCTGACCCTCGCCTTCTTCAACGTCCTCGTCACCTAAAACGAATTTCTGTCAGTAGTCAAACCAGTTCCAGTATCCTTACCACCAGACATTGGCAAAACGTAACATTAAGGACCATTTTTTGAACATACACGCGTATTCCTAGGCTAAGGTCAGTAATCCCTTTGTTTGGTGGCGTCCATTTTGTTAAGTAGTAATGAGGGGATAATGCATGTTCTTTTCTGTCATAAAATGCCACATAAAAATATTTACATTACCAAAACAACGGGCGTGACAAAAACCCATTCATGAACATCGCTACTTTGTTGTTTACCACTCTATATGAACGTTTTAGCATATACTTTGAATTTAAATTCAAAATGTTGAGAATTTTTAATTGCTTACCGCAAGTAAACATATGATACCGCTATTCGCGGCTTACCTATGACATGCTAGTGATAAAATTGGGGCTTACCTGCGAAAGAACCGTCTACTTCCTCGTCAGAAGCCATTGAAAGCACTATTTAACACAACTTAAAGTTAAAATGATAATTTTTAGTCTAGAAAAGGAAAAGGACGCGCAGTTTTTTTGCGACAAATGGTAATTAATTCAGAAATTGATGCCGCCGTCACTACGAAGAACTAGCACGTAAAAGTGACAGCGATATTGTCTGTCTTTGTCTTTCATCTCGCCATGTTTTTTTTTGTTCTTTAATCAAACTTGGCAAATACTTAAGTACAGGTGCGTTTGTATTTAAATTACTGAAAATTATGAAATGAATTAGTGCATCAGTATGAACACTTCTTTAAATTATTTCTGCAAATAAATGACGTTTCAAATATCTCGCAATCAACAACCGTTTCCCATATATCGTTCATATATATAAATATCAAAACAAAACTTAAATTTATTCGGTAGAATTTATGACCCCAATGCTAGCAATACTAAAATTTAAATGACAAATCCTTCTTCTATTTGATTGAAGACGGCAGTCGGCAAACATTTCATGTTTTGGTACACTAGCCATAAAAAAAAGAGTGATAAGGAGAAGAAGAAGCAGCATAGCGCATTTTGCTAGTTTTTATAATTTAACTTTATTTAATAATTTAACTTTATTCTTTGAAATTAACACTCAAGCCAGAGTTGGAAATAGTTTGAGTCTTAGTTCATATTTAGAAAATATCTTAATTAAAATTTGTTATGAATGCCTTACTAGATTACGGTTCATCTTCCAGTGGTTCCGAAGAAAGTGACGATGATGAAAAGTATGCATAGTTATAGTACAATAGACTTTTTGAACAGTATTCTAATTTTAAACAAACTGAAATTGGCCCAGATACGGCTTTGACTAGTTCGACCAGGCTGCTCGCTGTAAGCATACTCGAGGTATGCTTACAGGAAGCACAATAAATCAAACCTATTAATTTCGAAGTGGCCATTGTGGTTTAACTATCACTTACACTGTTTAAATCATAAAGAAATATAAAATTACACAAACAAAAATATTTGTTATAGATCAACTGAAGATAGTATAAAACCTAAGTTACCAAAGCCGGCCCTTGGAGACAATAATGTAAACACTTCAACATCTGTATTTTCAAACCCATTTGTAGCAGCTGAGCAGGCGAAAGCAGCAATACTGGAAAAACATGTGAAAATGGTATATGTTGACTTTCTAACAAACAGCCAAAAAATTTAAACCAGTTAACAGTAGGACCAATTCCTTCCTAACAAAGTCTTCAGAAACAATACAAATTTATTATTTATCTAAGTTCCTAAATCTCACTTATTATGTTTTTTTCTTATTGGTATTCATCTTATCTAAATAAGTAATATTTTGGAAATTTCTGTTCTGTCATTTATTATTTAGCAGACTGATTGTCTAATTTCTCTTACAATCGTCAAGTACATAGGCCGTGAATGTTAAGGTTCCAGGTAAAGACAATATACAAATGATAAACGGCAAAAAAATCTGTTGGAATCACAGAAAAGGAAGGTGCCGTTTTGGTCACAACTGCAAATATGCACATGATTCAGATATCCAAAAGTCTTCAGAAGAATTAGAGGCTGATAAGCAGGTATTTTTGTGTGCTCACTTTTGTTGTACACAAATATGCTGGTGCTGATTGCTTATATTAAAAACATTTACCTTTTTTCTTCAGAAGTTAAAAACGGTTGTGTGTGAAGGGTCTGGCACAATGACTGCAGCCCCACCCCCTCAAATATCCCTAGACCCTGTGACACCAACTGATGATGAGGCATGGGAGGGTAAACTTGGAAAGAGAAAAAAAAGACCAGGCCTCAGTGCAGGTTTGGTTCCGTCACAGAAAGTCATGAAAATTTACAAGCAGCAGAAGAGTAAAGAATTAGTTAAGAAATAAACATTTGACCATAGTTTAAGGCTTTTTTATGAACCTTCCTGTTGATTCCGACATTTATGTATCTTGTGTAATCTTGTTACTAATTTTAACTAACATAACTAGATGATGCCTGCAACTCTGTTCATTTTTATCTAATTTAAATCAAAATTAAATAATTTTATTTTGATTACTGAAGATTAACTATTAAAATAAAAAAAAAAACAATTTAACAGAATTAAATTAAATTTAAGTACTTTTATTTAAAGAACCAGTCTCTAGATAAGAGTATTTCTGAAAAAGTTCGGTGACAATGTAAAAATGATCGAGTGAAAACAAGAAGAGGGTTGATGAATTTCAATAATAGTCATATTTACAACACACTGTATTTATTCAAAACACAATGCTTATAAATAATACAGAAAAATGGAGATTTAAAAATTATAAACCTGAATTGCACCTTGGTCATGATATTTTGATACTAAACAGTATACACAACCATTTACATCAGTAACAATCATGGTGCAATCTTTTTCAGAGAAAACTGGAGCAATAGCAACTCTCCATTATGATAGCACAGCCATTGAATATGCTACTGAGGGGCTCCTTCATCTCTATAACTCTGTAACATTTGATAGATCTATAATAATAGTTCCCTAAAATTGATAAGTACAGGTCAACTTAAATACATAAGTACTCAAAGGAAGATCTAGATACCGTGACAACAATCATTTCTATTTGAATAAAATTTTAAGCTTACATTGAATCTATAATGATAAACAATAAGTCCTTACATGAATTCCAACATTTAAGTTTTATATGTTAAAACAATATTGTTTAGTAAATCGATCTGCATTTTCATTGTGCCTATTTAAATTTCAAGTCACAAATCACAATAGATAAAATATGTTACCACTATGAACCAATTCATTGAAATCAAAATATTACTCTACAAATTCGCTACTCTAAAGTCATGAAATCTAAAGTGATATTGCATTAAATACAGTAGTAAATTTTAAATGTATTTTCAATACAAAATACTGTGTGAAGGCACAAAAAATACACATATTTTTATTCAACAAACATATTAAATGTGCATATTTCATTGAGGCATATATATGAAAAATATTTAATTAAGGAATACTATAAAAATAGTTGTTTTATTTGGCATTTATATTTTAATACAATCATAAGTTACAGTAATAGATTAAAAATTGCAGTAATGGTTATTATTAATATGCATAAGACAATGATTGCACCAGTAAATACCGAAACAGAAAAAACCTTTAATGCTCAACTCTCTATATTTTAAAACCTGATGTAGTCACAGATTAGAATAATAAACAAGCTTTTCTCTGTTTCAATAGTCACTTGTGTGATTTTGTGTAAAATGTTTATTCAAAAGTAGGATTCTAAAAAGATAGCTTAAATCTTTATTACAAATTATGTTTTTAAAGGCGTCCTGGCATCAATGCCATTAGTAAGCTTGACATTATTGTGTTCATTCTGTCCTATTGATGATTTTTCTTTGCTGTGTCCATTCACGGGTCCATGACCATTGACCGCATGTCCATTGCAGATGTGTTCATTGACTTTGTCAACATGGCCATTCTCCTTCACCGCATGGCCATTAACTTTGGCATGTCCGTTACATTTGTGTGTACTATGACCATTGGTAATGTGTTTACCTCGCCCTGACAAATGAAAGCTCCGTTACACTATGAGTTAAATCGTTATGACACTGGCATAAACTGTTACACATAGAAATGTTAGTACACATTCTACTACAAACACTTAGTGTTACTTAAAATGTCAATGGTCACTCGTACGTTTATCAGAACATGAGCATCCCACCAGATTATCGCCATTGGAATCTGTAAATACATTTTTGTGTTTTACGACTGCCGGGCAGCAGGTCACTACTTTAAGGCACACACAATGCAGTGCTAATAACGGATGTGGTACTAAACAACAACAAAATGTACTAACACTGTAAAAAAAATAGCAAATACCTAGTGAAGAATTCTATGGATAACATTTACGCCAGTGACAACAATAATTCTTAGACTAAAAAACATGCAATTTTGTGATATACAATTATTGGTATAGTATACAATAAAGATGGAGACAAACAAATTTCTTAACAATTTTCATAATATTCAACAAAGTTTTGCCCTAAATGTGGCTTAGGTTATTGATAAATTTTAATGTATGAAAATTGTTAAAGCTATGAGAAAGGATGGACAAAAACAGATATCATGCAGGGAAACATATTAATATGGCTGATCATAAATGGATCTTAAGGTATATTGGACATATCGAATGAGGAAAATAATTTTCCATGGCTACATTATGCTGTCCAATTATTGTACAGTTTCCAATATTTTAGTAATTCAATTACTAAAACATTGCTGCAGATAACGCCACTTTAAAATGTTTTTTGGATAAAACATTTTAATATAATGTCTTTGTTTAGTGTTATCATAAAACAAACAGGTATACACATAATCATATATTTTGTTTACTGATAATACTAAACACACACGTGGACATGAAAACATTATAAAGAAAAACAACACATTCTTACCATTGGCATCTGAGCCTGCATAGTACTTTGTAGAGGTCTTCCAGTCCTCCTTCAGTGACAGATTGTACATGGAGTATGCCGGATCCCCGGTCACCTCCTTCTCAATAACTAGGAACTTTGGTAAACTTGCTAGAAGTGCATCTTGGTCGTACGCAGCACTGTATGTTTCTAGTAGTACTAAACCCCGGCACCTAAAGGAGACAAACATTGCAGTTTATTAAAAAGATTTTTAACTTTACTAATCGTTATATAACTTTACTAGCCATTTATCACCGTACATCTCCATACCAAATTTAAGCAAAATGGGATCAACTTTTTAGGTGTGTAGAGGTAACAGACAGACGGACACTTTCGCATTATGTATATTCATTAGGATATTAACCTGGGATGTGTAGGTTGTCTGTAAATGTCGAGCTGGTAGTATTGGTTCTCGTGTATAAAGCACCGGCGCTTCTTGAAGATGGTGAAATGGGCGTCGTCCCGCTGCGGCAGCATATTCAGGTAATCGCGATGAGTGAGCTGCGTCCTGATCTCGACGGACTGGCCGTTGGTGGGGTGGAGTTTACGCAGCGTGTGGATATACGACCAGTGGCCCTTTTGTCCGCGCTTGCGCAGCCTGACTTGCGCCTTGCGGTAGTCGCTTTGCAGGTAATTGTGTACCACGTCGAAGTCCTGGAAGGGCGGGAACTCGGAGTCGGGCGCGAGCGGCGTCTTGACGAGGAACTTGCGCTTCTTGGAGTTGACGTTCAATCTGTCGCCGGTGTCGATGCCGACTCGTTGACACACGCACGCGATGAGGCGGTTCATCTTCTTGTCGAAGTCGCTGGAGTTGTCGATCACGTCGAAGTACGGGTGGCCGATCCACGCCGCCGCCGCTTTATAGTCCAACTCTCGAGCCAATTCCATACCCTCCGAACGACACGCGTGGTCCTGCAAATGTGAAATCGACATGTGAAAAAATGTTTAGCTTCACACGAAACTTAAATAAAAATTGTGCCAGATTATAAAATACAACAGATCATAAAAAGCGGGTCACGAGGTAAACAGGCAACAATACCAACAAATCAGCTTATTTACAACACTACTCTAGGTATTAGATAACTTATCATTTATGATAAGAAACAAACGTAAATAAGTTTTAAAACCCAGATGATTAGCAAAACCCATTTTTGTCACGTCTAATCCAAGTAAAATTCTCCGTTAGGGGTTAAGTTATGAGTTATGACGTAGCTACGTGCGGAAACACAAACATTCCAGACTGGATGAATTATCAATTATTTAATGTTAAAAACATTTCTGATGGCCTAAAAAGGTCTAATAACAATATTTCAAAGTAATTTGTTTTAGTACATTTTGCTAAAAAAAGTAGTTTTGATAAAATAGTTACTTTAAAAATGAATTTCAACTGATTGTGAAATTACAGCTTAGCATAACTAGCAGTTTTGCTAAGTGGCCTTTTTAGACCGACAGGTCTCTTGCTTCATCACTATAGGAACACCGAACAGGCAACGATACTTTAAATTTATATTAGTTAACAACAAGTGTTTAGTTGTTTACCTCAGTGGAGTAGAAGTCTTCAGCGCCATTAGCTGCAGTGACCATGTGTACGATGTGGTTGTATCTGTTGTCGCGCAGCTCCACGGAGTTCCAGTTGTTGGCATGCAGCATCGACTCCCAAGTCTCTTTAGATATAACTGAAAACGAAACGAGCTATATTTTTTATTTGTCTTAAATTCAAATGGATTTCTAAACTTTTTTAGCTGGTTAAATCGGTCATTTCGATATATTGCTAACAGCAATTTATTTTGTTATTTTTCATGAAAATAACTACTAATATTGCAAAAACTTAATTTCACTATCGATTTAAATTAATTTTGAAGTAACGTTTTTATCAAAACTATTAGATTTTTAACAAAATGTACTAAAACGAATTGTATAGCAATTTCTTTGCAATATTGCTATTACGACCATTTTAGGACCCCTGTTGTTTAAAAAAAATATGAGGAAAGCAAAAATTCAAGCAAACAGTATACAAAATATTACGCATATCCCTTCAACACTGTCGGTGTAAACGAAACGACAACCATCCAATATAGACAATGACTTGTGTAGTGTAAACAAACACAAGAACACGTAAACACTAGTTGTATGTGAGACTCATAACACTGTCTTAGCCAATACCAGGTAGCAAGGAATTTATAGTCTTTACAAAGTTTTAATTTCATATGGATAAAGCTGAGTTACAAACCCCCTTTAAAAGTACGCGTGACAATGTTGAACATGTGTGTATCATCGAGCAAAGATAGTCGCGTATCTTGACCACATCTTTAGGAACATCTACAGGCCTTTACAAGCCCTAATGATAGGTAACATAGCCAGAACGTAAACTCCCTGGTTAACTTTACTTTTATTTACTGGAGACGTAAAACATCTTGGCTAAGAAATGTCCGAGAACGGACAGGGATAACGTCTATCAACTTTTCAGACTTGCTTTAGACAAGTAAAAGTTAAATACCTTGACTTTTCTTGTCTAAAGCAAGTCTGAAGATATAGGTCTTTCGATGACAATCCTAAATAGAGTAGAATAATAAAAGGTACAGAGGATCAAACAACACCAAAAACATTGTTCAATTAAATAACGTAAAATTCACAAAGCAATACATTGGGTTTATTTTTTCAGCGTCTCACGTAAAATACAATCTCGAATCCAAAAGAATATAATTTGCATTTTACAGGCGCATTTCAATAAAAATAGCGTCTGAATACCTAATGTAAAGCCAATTTACATAATTGCCTCGAAGATATAATTTCTCATGAATCTTTCATACTGAAAATAGAACTGAAATCGACAATGCTGAAAGTTGAAAACGACAAAACTTTTTTAAACTAGTTTTTGCATGTCAAGTATAATTGAGAATTTTTTCGGTAAGGGTAACTTAAAGTAGGTCACTAATTTAAAGTTACATTAAAAGGTTAATATTTATTTAATCGTTTGTAGTATGTGTCGGTAAACAACTGATTAGACTAGTAGCAGATTGATTGACAGAAATCCGGATAATGTGCAATATGCATTGTATAGCCGGACTAAATCGACGAAGCTTCACGTTAGCATGATATTATATAAAATTGTACAAAATACTCAAACGATTAAAGAATACCAAATAAAAAATCTTTATTGTTGATTTTTTTTTTTTCAGAATACTCTCATATCACAGGAATTATGACCAGAGGGATGTGTCGTTAAACAAATATATTAATATATAAAAAAAAAACATTAAAAAGTAATATAATCTACGGGATCAAAGGTATACAGTTAAACCGGTTATATCTAGTATAATTGAAATATACCGCGACACATATTTCTTTATCGTTATAATGTTATGATCACATGTTCAGTATTATCTCCATCATCATTATCAGCCTGTCAACAATCGTCCATATCAGGGGTTTCCAAACTTGTTAGCGTTGTAGCGGGCAAGCGAGCAGACGGGTTACCTGATAGAAAGAAACTGCCGTCGCCCATGGACACTCGCGACATCCGAAGAGTCGCAAGTGCGTTGCCGGCCTTTATGAGGGAATAGGTAATGGGGGAATTAGGGAAGTTAGGCCACCAGTAAAGTCACTCACTGAACGAAACACAGCACCACGCTGTTTTACGCCAGTCTGTATCGAGCCGGCGCATTCGTGCCGAAGCAGAGGCTCTCCGACGGCAATGAGCATCCATATTATGTACTTGAGATCGGAAAATGTCTCATTGGTACACACCTCCGCCGGGCATTATAAGCAATAAGGACTAGTAGGGTCGTGAAAATAAACGTTGCTCTTTGCTTCCTTGCACCGATATTTGTGTAGCCAAAATCTTTTTATCGCGTGAGAATTTTTTTTAAATAGAAGTACAAATAATGTTTTTTTTTATTTTCTATGTAACAAGCTGACTAACTTTCAAAGACGTAGTTTTTTTCCTAGCTGCGTCAGCTTTATTTATTTTGAACGGAAATCAACTATTTGCTTTATGTACCACAATTTGCAACGTCACGTACACGGAAATCGTGCCAATCATTTTCTTGCAACAAGTTACAAGTTTAGCATAAATATAAACAATCACTTGTTGGCAACTGGCGAGCTTATTTAATTGAATCATAATGATCTTAACGAGTACAAGCTTAGTAATGACAGGCTGCTGCAACCAATCGACTTGAACTTTGGCATGTATTTAGTTGAAAGAATGGATAGTAACAGGCTACTTTTAGTCTTGGACAACATCATGTTCCTGAAATATTCGTACTATACGTGATTTTCGAATGTCACAAGCTAATGAAATCCTTTTAGATGAATTAGAGACGTGTTTATGCATAGGCAAACTAATCCTTGCCACTAATATGAATGCGGAAGTGTCTGGCTGCCACTTGTCTGTTAACGCTTAAATGTATAGAGATGCCTTAAATTTTAGGGAAGGGCATAGAATACTTTTTATGTCGAAGAAATGCAGTACAACACAATGAACAAATTTGGTGTTACCAAGTTGCTGATATCAAAACACCACTACACTATAAATCTCTTCTAGACTATGAGATCCTAGAATTTAGTAACTAAAATAAGATTTTGGCAGAAGCCAACGTTGATCTAACAGCAACGTAATTATTTACAATATAGATGTAAGGATCTAAAGAATTAGGTATTACGCAACAACAGTCAAATGTACGATTGGCTCATAAAAATAATATATTAAGGAACGCCAGAATCAACTATAAAATCTATAAATTATAGTGTAACCTCATGAACGTAGGGAAATTTCGGTTGAAAGTCATTAGACGAAGTTATACGTCTCTTAGGTTTTTTGACGGGAGTTAAATATGTAATAATAGCCCTTCGATAGCCTTGTCGATCGATTACCTTCTTGAGGTTGGCAATTAAGCATAAACTATGAATGCTCGCTTGCATTTTGAACTGTATGTCTTGTTTGTTCAAATAAGTAGGACAAGTAAGGACTTAAAATCTCGAGCAATTTACTCACATGCACTGGCGTCCATGGCTCCTCTGTCGCAAATGATGAGGCAATTCCTCTGACACGTTCGCCCCAACTCGAAGAACGTGTTCTCAATCTGAATCATGGTCTTCAATAAATTCTCTTGGAACTTCACCGCTGTAACAATGAAACGAACAAATTAAATTCCTAAAATACTGCTAGTTAAAGTATAAGCAATAAAATAAGTTGCTATTATAAAAACCCATCTTCGATGAAAGACAGGTCGATCATTCATTCACCTATGTTTCAATGTACAGGATTTACTTATTCAAAGAAATCCAAAAGAAAAAACCTAAAACAAATTAACCGTAATAAAAAGACAATAATACATTTTCTCTGTCTGTAAAAATTGAGGGTCAGGGTGAAACCTCGACGTCCGAATCCATAAATATACAATACCCGTGATAAAAATAAACGTACTGATGAAAGATTTCTGAAGAAGAAGTCGCAATTTACGCGATAGGAATGAAATGAAATTATATGTGATTGATTGTACTGTTGATTCACGGTGGAAATTCATGTTCATACTTAATGAAACACCTGATGATGATCTTGTCGAAACCGGTCGTGTATTCATTATAAATTCGTAAAATCTAAGAAAAGATAGTGGAAAAAGTGCAATAGAAGTGTGTTTCATTAACTATGTAATGAAATTATTACGATGAGTTTATATTACAAATTAAGATAGCGAGTCTTTTATGCATACAGTAATATAATAACGTAGCAGATGTAAAAGATTTAATTACAGAATCCTAACAAACAATCAAGATTACATGTTGACAGAAACAAAATCCAAAATATGAAAAGAAAATAAATTATACTACTAAAAAATCACAATAAGCGCAAAGGCTGGGTAGAGACCATTCCTTTTGTGGTTGGTTTTTGCATCAAAGGTAGTCACAAAGATCAAATCAGCTAGGCCCAGGCTTAAAACGATCCGAATACATTAATCTAATTGTAATTGCTCTAATAGCCGTCATATATTAGTTATATTATATTAGTTTTAGATGAGCACAGTGTAGGAACAGGTCGTCTTGGAGTCTGGCCAAGTTCAGAACCGGGAATGGGATGCTATCGCCATAAACCCAAGGTCAATGTGTTACGTCGGGTTTTTACAGTGCGAAAACACAATAATATCTACTAATGTTGCCACTGTCTGTATTTATTGTATCGTTTTACTTGTAGGTATTAGATGTGGATTTCTTTCGAATCTTATGTTTCATATATATGAATATCTAGAATGGCAAGGATTACCAACATCAATGAGCAAGCAAAAATATTATGATTATTGCAGTCTGCTTCTATTTAGGCTTCGTACCCTTCTAATTATTGCCTTTGGAGTTCCATATAGAAGCATATATAGAAGTTTCTATGCATTATTTTTTATATTTTTAAACAACATCTCTGAAAAACTTTTGATTCATGTCCCAATGCTTCTCTATCGTTGAGACGTTCTCGTGACATGCACTTATGACAATCTTATCAGTATATCAGTGAATCTACCCACATGAATATTTATTTACTTATTGTTTTACGTACCTACACCTATCAAGCCTTATCAAGTTTTGCTTGTGAATTGCAATGAAATGTTCACCGTTTACAATGTTGCTGAAACAATGTTAATTATATCTTTACCAAACAAATTTGAAAAGGATGCTGTGTATAATCAGGTATTTTCTACCATCGATATATGATTTTACCCACAGTTTTGTCATAAATCTTTTTCCAAATCACGTGGGACTGAAACAGATATTTCCAATTTAGAAGCACACACAGGAATCAGGAAACGCTTTGCGGTATTGAAAAGGTCTAATGAAGATTCTTTCGACAATAATGCTTCAGCTATGAAACTCACAGATCCATTCAAAAGAAGGGCGCAAGAAATAATAAATAATTCCATACTCGAAAATACTGATTCAATCGCTGACGTCCAACATAAGAACACTGCATTTGCTTTATCAAAACTCAATGCCCCGAAGCATCTATACAGGAATGTAAATGACATTTCTCGAGAATTAGGATAAGTCGGTAGACATTAACTCCCACGTTCGCCACATAATAAATGTACTAGTCCTAGTTCGTCGAGAAAAATAGTATCACAGACCACAGTCACATGAGTTGAGACCATAACCTCAAAATATTACAGTTTACAAATCTGGCACGTGTTCAGAAGATTTGTTATTAAAACAATCATGTTTTACACCTGTTTGTAGTGCTTCAGATTTAACTCAGCCATATGAATGGTGGTTGTTTTACATAAGTATAGTTAACAAAATAGCATTTTTTTTATTTTATAGCAATTCCTTCATAGAAAAAGAATACGTAAAAATTTATTATATTATGGTTAGTGAAACGCTAAGTACTATTATGGTATGGAGAGGAGCCTGGGGACAAAGTTCAAGAAATTGTGGAATCTTATTGAAACAATCGTTTAATAAACATCAAGCCAAGCACGCAAAAAGCGTGTGCGAAACGATCTCAAAATTTATGGACGCAAAGATAACTGATGTTTATGATATTTAGTTAAAACATTCAACAAGAATCAACAGACTTGATGGCGAATGGCGATACACGCGCCGTTGCGCAACCAGTAACGTTATATCACATTTAATAGAAGCACCACGACCCTGAACTTGATAACTTCTAGTACAGAAGTAACGACGCTTCAGTTTATTTACATTGTATGAAGATACATTGATTTTTAATGAAATTTACATGTTGGCCAATTCGCCAGGCCATTCATACAACATTGTTAATAATAAATTTTAGTCTTTTACAAACTATTGCTCCCTTTGGACTTAAGATATGATAAAACTGGATAGATGTTTAAGAAAAAATCGTAGATACATAATACAGCTCGAAGCAATCAAGCAAATCATCATCTGATTTATGGCTTTAAATATCATTCAGCTTATTGCTTAGTCACAACATGACAACATGCAGTCCCCAGAACTTATGCAATACTGTAAGTTCGTAACATAACGCTATATGGCAAGATTATTCAGCATGATACTAAATCTGTAACAAGATATTAGAAAAAATGCGTCAATGAATAAACTAATATCAAGGTCATATAATATTGGGAAAACGATGTAAAATCAACCATTTACAGCGATTCTATTATGATTTGCGACGCGGTATTGTTGAATGTTTGTTACGAGTCATACTTGATGTCCACGTTTCGGAAACGTTTATTAAACGTGATAAATTACTAAAACAATACCTATTGAGAGTCAGATCCAATCTTTTGATATAAAATTCTAATCTTGTGATGTTAGTTGCTAACGCCCGGCTAAACTGATTGTGTTAACATTCCGTGTGCTTATGCTGTGGATTATGGATCTGAGAATCGGTGAAGTGTCTTTTTATCCTCGAATTAACATAAAAGCATTCCCAGCATAGCGCAGTCCTGAACCGAGCTTGTCGAGGTATTTAAAAGGTTCTATTTACTATGGTAGCATATTCAAGGTTTTCTTTAAGAACGGGATGCACAGTCCGCACCATATATGGCAAAACCACATCTTATATTCTGCCCAGCCATTATTACAAAAACTTCCAAGTAAATCAGCTATTGTTCTTTATCTTTCATATGTTATTATAAAGTGACGGTGTAGGAGACGCATAACCTGAGTAAAAGCAACTACCGCCCATAGACACACATCAGAGGAGTTACCAGCCTAATCAGCCTTTTTAGTTTTCCTGACGATTTCCTAAATGCCTATGTCAAATAACTCTTATAAGTCTTTCACATAAAGAAATTCGATACACAAAACAATAACAGTGCATAACATTAAGCAGAGAAATGTCGAGAATAATAAGAATGTGGTTGGAGCTTGCGACTGATATTTACGACTTTTACTTTTACGATCCTATAAAACGTCAACTCGTTCTGTATGTAAATTGAATTAGCTTTTACCCTCAAGGTTCGTAATTACTTTCCACTGAAGGACAGCCCTATATTCTCTACCTAAAGAAATAATGGGGATCTTAAAAAGATTTCTTTTATAAAATTTCATCATTGAGCCTTTTTAAGAAAGAAAAAGCAGCTTAGTACACTTAGAATATCATAAGTTTTAGTAATAATTATGATCTTATGTCATAATTGTATCTCATAAGCAGTTTTGAACTGGATAACTATTTCTAGATATCGGAAGCGTCACATAATTCCACTAACCATATTGTGTGATAATTTTTGTGTATCTCGAGTAACGCTTGTAATATTACACAAAATAATTAACAAAAATATAATTTGTACAACTGTTACTACTACTCTACCATACAAGTGAAGAAGTTTGATACTCCCTACGGACGTGTGCCATGTTTGAGATACTGTCCAGTAAGCTTATCTCAGTTACAAACTGATCAAATACTTTAAGGTGTCAATGACCAGACGATTAGACGATAAATTTAATACGAGAAGGAGTCGTGAACCCACATCACGCCGGTCTAGCATGATATGTACCTCTCATTGCATAATAGTAATTTACATTTTAAATTTTAATGCATGAGTCATTTCCAATAAAGGTCCTTTCCTTATATTTATTGGATTCTGATCTCTAGCGACTTTTAATGAATAAAGTTGAGAGGACTAAAGGGTCTCGATTCCGTGAGTAATCGATTTGAAACGATCCCTGAATGTTGCAATTCCAACGAAATGGCAGTATATCTTGTAAATAATGGATAATAATCGCGTGATCAATTCTAGTAAATTAGTTTAATGGCGACCACATGACTAACTCTAAATCTATGTTTAATATTAATATGCGAGCGGACAGCTTTGTACCACTTTTTAATAAAGACGCGTAGACGTAAGAGCATGAAATTTCTACCAGTTATAGTTGGTATGGAGAAGGGGCGTGTGAGCGTACAAATATTATTTTTTTAATTAATTTTTAATAAAATTTAATGGGCCGGTAATGAGACCTTAATGCCAAATTTAAGTCTGTTTTTGAGTTGAATTGGGAATAGATTATATTTTTTATAGCATAATGGATTTCAAAATTTTCGGCCGAATTTCGACCACAGGGCGACCTCTAATATATACATTTTAAATCACAGCAAGTCAATATTTGTCTTGAGTTTAAAAAAGCGTTGAGTTCGATGTCCCATGTGGATAAGGGATATTTATAATCGTTACTCTGTAACTGTACGACAGTCAGTATTCAGTTAGTCCCACTTTTTAAGTACATTGAACCGCCGTTTTTGAAAACAGTCCAAAGACATATTCGTTACATAAATAAACTCGTCAATGGCCGAGAATCATATTTAATGATGACAAGAAAATCTCCTAGCGAACACACTTCAAAGTTAATTCGTCTACCAAAGAGCTTAGGATGAAGAAATGACTGCCAAACTGAATTTGGTGAAGAGAGTTAACAATACTAACTATAACTAAAAGGAGCAAAACGACAAGAGCGACACTTGAATCAAATTTCCAAGACTGCTCCCATGGAGAAGCATGTTCAAAATCTGGCAAAATGAATATTACTTAATCGATTGCGAGTGATCTAGCGAGACTACGGTGAAACTCACCAGAGTTACCAAGTTTCGCCTTCACTAACGCAGCAGCAGTGCACCTTTTGCAACTGCCTTGACAATTCTCCTCGGATACATCTACCCGAGGTGTTGCTACAATATCACAATATTATTGTTGAAATTGGGCATTGATCTACATTCGAACAATGTAAGAGAATTATCTATTGATATAAACGAGTACAGGGCTAGCGTTTTCGGTAAGTAATTATATCGAAAGCGCCTCAGTATTGATAGAGGTCGTCAAATATTTGTCGCTGTAAACGTTTGACGCCTACGTGCCATAGGACATATATATTATAACGATGTTTCATTATTTTATGTTAACTTCTCTCATTAACTCAAACTCTACCTCCTTTGCTCGCGGCCCTTATTAATAGTCAGAGCTTATAAAAAACTTTGAGATGAAGGGACCTTCAAGAATTTTCATTCGTGAAGGTTCCTTCATCTCAAAATTGCTTAAGCGGTGACTATAATTACGGGCCTTATATTAAACCGACTATTTTTACTAAAAAAGAATGTAGATAGACACATAATATCTAAAATCTTATCAATAATAATAATTTACGTACAGAGAGGTAAGTGTGTAAACAATTGTGAGTCATTAACTTTAATGAGGCTCTGACGTCAAACTTGAAGTTGTGGACGATCGGATTCAATGGGATACAATCAGTTTATTCGAGTATAGGGTTACCATATCTCAGGATTTTTTAACTTTTCTCGGAATTGCGGCCGGACTAAGCAAATCTCAGAATTTTGAGATTGACAACAAGATACAGTTTATTTTAAAGATTTTAGATTGCAAAAAAGAAAATATTTTGAATTTCAAATGGTTTGACAAGAGTATTTTAACGCTGTAAAATTTTTTGTTTAGGATTTTTTGGTAGAAATCAGGCCTAGTCTCCGGACTTTTTATATTTTCATCTGGTAACCCTATTCGAGTATAAAATTGTTCAATCAGGATAAAGTGACTTGATAATTTATTGAAAGAAACTATATCTCAGTAAAATGCCAACGAAATATTAATCCAAGCTATTGATACTTGATTTCGCCACAGTACGTGTAAGTAACCTAGTAATTTGCTACCTTGATCCGCAGACAAGGTCAAACTAAAAGAAAATAAAGTTAATAATGTATACCTCAGCTTTTGCCATTTTCAACTTGCAATTAAAGGATGAATAATTTAATCTTTAGGTACTCCCTGGATGTTTTTTTTTATCTCATAGAAAATTTATGCTTCTGGCATGAAGAGGCAAGAATTAGTCTCAACTAGAGTTGAAATAAATTAAACGGTAAGTAAGCCTTAAGGTGGTAATAGAATAAAGGCTATTTTAGTTTTACCTTTTTAAGCCTTTGGCATTCCGATCTTCTCAGCAGTCAGCAACCGCGACCGACAAAAATCGATGTAAAACAATATTTTATTAACTAGATTACAGATTTTGTACTGGTCAGGCCGATTAGTGTAGCGACCGTTGCCACTGCAGTTTGCTGGCAGTTGGGATCGGTAAGTCGCTTTTACACGGCCATGAACGTTGACGCATATAAGTCAAGCCCGATTTGCAACGTCATGCCTGAAACCCTACAATTACAAATCCAGTAATATCTATTTTTATGCATTTGACTATTACGATCATACCGACTTACCCGATCTGGGTGTATTACTATGACCTTTGGTATATCCCAGATCCGTCTAAACAAAACTTCTTTAACGAATTCATATATGTATTATAACGCATAGATAGAGGATGATTCGTTTGATCCAGTTAACGAGAAGACAAACGTAACTTCACACAATTTTAGATATTCAAAATAAAATTTGTGCTCGTTTTATAGTTAGACCAGCAACACCATAATAAATAAAGTACGTTGAATATCAATAAATAAATGCGCATGTTAATTTATTTCAGCAGTCGCGCAGATCAAATTCTGCTAATGGAGATTCTTATTTAAATTGGCCATTTACCGAACCGTTTCTATTTAGTGCAAACCTGATATGATTTGGCACTGATGTCGCTTTACGTCTGGATATGATAAATGGCAAAATGAACGCGCGATTTAATGACTTATAACTTTATTTAGTTCATTATGTGTCATAAGCCATTATGCATACGTAACAATGTTGGTTCATACAATTTAGAAGCAGGGCGCTAGATAATTACGTAGATTGTCGTGACCGTGAAAAATCAACAATAATAGACAAGATTACATAAGCAAGAAGTATTAGCAGAGTATTAGCATCCATTGTATGAGTTTTAGTTAAAAGTCAAGAGAGGCCATCAATATGTATTTCAGGTGGAATTTTATGCCGCTTATTCAAGAAAACAGTCTGTAAAGAAGAAACAAATTAAGATCTTCCATCCTATCTTAGAACCTTTTTAGAGCTGCTTGTTTATTCACAAACAGCTACTAAATAGCAGCTACACAACAATAGAGTTGGAAGATGGAAGGCAAAGACGTAATGAGCGTTGGCAAAGAGTCTGTTGACCTACCTCACCTATGAGGGGGGCGTGGTTTTTCATTGTGAAAAACTGACGAATTAACACGTGACACTGTTTAGGTCGCTTGCATTTCGAGAAAGAGGTAAACAAGTCACATGAGAGGCCAACAATACCTGATGATGATAACAGGATGTGATATAAATAATCGTGTATGGAAAGTCTGTTACACAACGAAAGCGTTTTATAAAATCCAAGAGCAAATTCTATTTTTGAGTACAATGGCGCGAAACTTTGTTTAAATTCAATTTTTGGCACAAGCTGCTCGTAAACTTACTGACAGCGTCAATTAATGTCAAATTTTCAACTGATTTGAGATTATTATTATTTGAAGCTACTACCTATAATACCTTCACATAACTGCACCTCTGTTTTCACCAGCCGCCTAGATATAAGTGCTTAGCAGTATTTTAGGGTTTTTTAAGTAACAATTAATTGTTTATTTCATAAAGTTATAAAACATTGAGTAAAGTAAATGAATAATATTAAATATTTTAAAATTTACACATGCATTGCAAAAATAATTAAAAATGTTTGGAAATTTTTGTAATATAATTTATGTATAGTATTAAAATAACTTTTACATGTAAATAATAGAAACTCTTACCTTCATCAGGACTGAGATCTGCAAACTTGATGCCTCCACTGTAAAAGAAAAACCAACATATAATAACTGTTGCTAGTTTTTTTTTAAGTTTGTAAGTATTCCATTATTTTTCCTTAATTTACATATTTTTCAAGCATTCAAATTATATTTTAGACAATTTTGGCAACAATAAGTTCCTTTTGACACCTAGTAGTATGATAACAGGGCCTTACAATTTTATGGGCAAATATTATGTTATAAATGTTGGCGTCAATAGTTACTTCGTCCAATCAAGGCAATTAGGGTCATTAGCCCTTTGTTTAAAAAAAATTGTCATTTCTATCCAAACCACCATTGATACAACAAAGTGACAACACTTTCTACTACTAAATAAGTTTGTATAGAATTTTTATTTAACATGGTTAATGACCACAACCAACAAGATTGGGTGAATGTACTATAAGTTTTTACGTATCAAAGTGAGCAAAAGGAACTATTATTTAGTTGCACATCCTACCTTAGAAGGACAG
This sequence comes from Cyclargus thomasi, assembly GCA_026546445.1. Taxonomy (NCBI): domain Eukaryota; kingdom Metazoa; phylum Arthropoda; class Insecta; order Lepidoptera; family Lycaenidae; genus Cyclargus; species Cyclargus thomasi. The sequence continues at coordinate 424,732 of JAOTAV010000027.1, read as the reverse complement.
TAGCCGTTTCCGGCACCCGGAACACCTGGAAATAAACACAATGTGGAACAATGTTTCATCGGATCTCCAGCTGGAGAAACCATGTAGTAAATAGACATTTTAATATTCAACTTGTGGTAAGTTCAACACTCAAATTTTTTTAAATTTAGAATAAGAATATTTTTATTTTATCTGTTACAAGCTTACGTACGCAACACAATTGCCGAAAGCGACACAATATCCAAATTGCACAATATAACAAAACAACACATTATGGATAAAGTTGCATATTTATATACATTTTTAAATTAACGTGTCTAATTATATATGTATCAATTATTACCTTCCATCCTAGATTTTCGAAGAACGTGCTCAGACGCGATTGCCCCGTTGTTTTGCCACCACAAGGCCCTGGTTAGGTTAAAAAATATTTTTGTATTTTTTATAAAACTGTGCAAAGTTTCCACGTGGACCGAACACGAAATTTTTGCATTAATAAATTGTAGACCAATTAATAGAAATAAACTGCTTAGAGAAGTATTTTTAAATAAATTTAATTAGCGAGATAAAATTTTTACTCACCACCAGTTAGTACCAGCTTATACACAATTTTTTGCGACTGATTTGCCATTTTTCTTTAAAAATAATAAACACTAATACTAAATTACACTACCCAGCTGTACCAGGGATAGTATTAATATCATAAAAAGATTAAATATATAAAAGTGATAGAAAGAGCCATCACAATTCTCTACACATCGCCTGACAGGCGCGCAACGAAATGAAAGATCGAATTCATATTTTTTTTGACAACTGACAATCGGCCTCGACCATAGTGTTACCAACACCTTTTTTATAAAACTACCAAAAACTACTAGAAAAGATTAGGATCATGATATAAAAATTAGCTTGAAAGCAAACACTATTTTACGGCTATTTAAGGCTAATCTGTAAAATCATTTTTTCACATCTTTTCCCATGTAGAGGGGCATAGCCCTTGACCATGGTTCTCCACCCGGGGCTCCTTCGCGGGACCAGGTGTGAGATTGTTCACGTCGCATTTTTTCACAAATTAATACCAAAGGCTTGATTCGTCACAGTGAAAAAGATGTAATCCAGGTGGTCCCTGGTCTCCAAGAAATGTGCAAGCTGAGGTCTCAGCCCGTACTATCTGAACTTCTTGTCTCAAGTTTTATTCTTGGAACTCGTGAAATGTTGCCGTCCTACATTAACATCATTTCACATTTATTACGCCTATAGTACTGTACACCGACGCTGCAACCCGCGAAATTTCGGCGAACAGATTTTCTGTCTCAGAGGACACATGACAGAAACGTAAAGTTGCATGATGCTTCTCGCTCATTTTCTTTTTCGCCGATGTCTCGCAGTTCGCAGTACTAAATGCGTTGAGTAGGACGCGGGTCGCCGCATTCCAATTCGTTCGAGTCTCAAAATGCTTTAACGCCTCTAGTTAACCGACAACGCTCTGAATTCGAAACATGGGCGGACAGATTCTCTGTCTCAAAAGACGCAACAAAATGCTAAGTTACATCTCGCTCATTTCGTTTTTCACCGATGTTTCGCGGTTCGCAAATCGCAGCGTCGGTATACTAGTGGTATAAGAGTACGAATACGAACGGAGCAGCAGACCATCATCTTCATAATAGTATATTATTATATTATAATTAGCCTTTAGTGTCCCACTGATGGGCATAGGCCTCCCCTCTTTTCTTTCTTAGCTTACTTTTAACACAAGTTGGTAGGTACTCTTTTATAAGGTATTTTATAGACCAAAAGCTTCTTAATGCCTTTTCGATATCTTGGTCTACCTCCATTTCTTGCCTTTTATGAAAAAAATGTTATCTGACCTAAATACTCAGGATTATTCATAATAAATGAAAAAAAAAATTAAACGCAGCTAATATTATGTAACTCCTGAATTATTAATAGATAGTATACATTCCCCAACAGTTATAGATGAAATATTATACTTTTTTACTTTGACATTTATGAGGTGATGATTCTTTTCAGATTCAACTATCTTTTCTACATGCACTAGTATAGCTGGAATGTGTTGCCAGTATTTGCCTAAACAACGGGTCTTTCTTTCCACATAGATATTCTCCTTAGCAACTTTTGCTGCTTCCTCATCTGTAAAAGAAATGCAGATAATATTTCATAGCCATTACAAAAACAATTAATATACATTAATAATCCATTCAGACTTAATGCACAAGGGTAAATCAATTATAAACCATAGCCCTTCTTTATGTTGCCTAGTTATAGGTCATGCCAAATGACTAACATGTATGGATTGAAATTTGGCAGCAGGTAAATGTTTTTTCAAGAAAGGATTTTGATTATTTACCTCTATGGGTATAAGTAGGAGATGAAAGCTTGTATGAAATCACGTCTTAACATGAGGAAAACCATGGACAGAAGCTAGATTTTATATAATATTATTATGATTCATACCATCAATATCTGTAGTATCCAGTTCAACCCATCTTGTTTCAATATTGACACAAATAACAGCAACTCTTAGCTTCCTTCCCAGTGTATGGCATAAAGTTACAAAAGTATTCAGAAATGTTAAGCCTAAAATTATAAATATTTATATAGTCTGGCTACCATAAATTAAACTTTGTATTGATTTTAAATAGCAACATAATCAAACAAAGTCTTTTGTTTTCAATTTGACTACAAAATTAATTTTATGATTTTGATATTTGATAAAGAATATGATAAAGTTTTTTCTCTTAAAACATGAAATGTTATTGTTAATATAAATGATATCTTTATAAAAGATATATAAACACACCCTATAATAAAATATGAGAAACAGGATTTTGTCCCTCCATAGAATGTATAATGAGTCTGATTTTGATTATAGCAAATAAATTATAATTAAAATTATTTGTATTTTATTTATTGCAAACAACTCTTTGTTTGATTAATCTCAATAATAATAACTCTTTACTTTTTACAAGAACAGGAAATATTTTTCATGTTTTTTTATGGTGTACAGTAAGTTCTTACAGTATTACTTTAATATAATATAATAATAAATTTACCAATCTTGTTTTTATCACCAAAATGTTGACACATCAATGCTGGTAAAGAATCTACAATGATTACAGCCAAATCATTAACAGCTGCATTAACTGTGCTCAAGTTTTTCATAAAATCAACTAGATCTTCTAAAGTCCAAATGTTAACTATTTTTATTTTCAGCATAACCTCAGCCATTTCCTGCAAAAAAGTTTTTTTTTGTTAGATCTTCATTTAAGAATATTATTTTAATTTGGTATAATTTCAAAAGAAAATTAACCTTATAAGACAACCCATTCATTTGCAGCATTTTTTGAATACGGATTGCAGAGAAATCACCTTTAGTATCAATATAGAGTACAGTTTTCTCTAGCATCCTTGCACAGTTAATTAAGATCTGCATACAAATTTGTGATTTTCCAGAACCAGCCAAGCCGCATATTTCAGAAATTTGTCCTATTGGAAATCCACTAGATAAAATTGAATCCAATCTTTAAAAAAACATTAGCAATTTAATACTGCATTATTATATAATATGTTAGTATTTTATTTTTATATAATTAAATTCAAATCATACTGTTAGCATTATTTATCATTGAATACTTTTAAACAAAACATATTTTATTAATACTTACTTTTGTATACCTGAACTTATATAATTTTTTGATGTAACATTTTTCAAAAGCAGATCTGTGCCACTTTTGAGTGGCGCAGAATATCTATAGAAAAAGTAATTTCTGATCTCTACTATTTGTGATAGAGATAGCTTAGTAATAATTGACAATTTCTCTGCATCTTCACATAAAAATTCCAAAGTAGTTGTAACATTATTTTGAGATAGCACTTTTTGTATTCTTCTCGTTATAAGAAGATGATCTCCAGCTGTTATTTTATTCATGCCTTTTAATAGTAACGTAAACAATATTATTACAGTTAGTTCAAGTTAAAAACTAACAAGTTTACGAATTATTGTTATTACAACTTTGTTTTAACATCTTTTTATATTTGTACGGTCAATCAACTATATGGCAGCTTATCACAAAAAATGTTTTTGAATAATGCCTTTCATTATAAATAAAATAGAAAAACGGTTATTCGCAATATTTATTTGCTCAAAATCACAAATAACTCACAAATTTAAAATATAGCGGTACGCACGGGCACGCAATATTTGAAATTTTCTTTTCTTCTTTTTTTTCCATAATGTCTTTAGCAGCAAAATTTACGTGTTTTCAACCCAGGTTCTAATTTTTAAATTCGGCTAAATCCCAGACCTCTACTATTTTTTAACTCTAAACTCGACTCGAGGAAGTCTCTAGTAGGCAGTAGCCTAGCATACTTTGAAAAAGCAGCTAAAACGAATAGATCGTAAATCAAAATTCAAAAGTGAATGACCATCGGGCAAACGCCAAGCATCCACATCTCATTTTACCCGCCATTATTGTTTTCTGTCAAATTGCAAACATTGGTAATGTCGTGATTCGCGAAGTCGTGCTTACATTTTTCGTTTTTATAGTTGAATCACAGTAAAATCTAAACCAAATTAGTGTTTAAATTATTTTCAGCACAATGTCTAATATATCTCTGGACAAGGATACGTTTTATCGTCGAATAAAAAGGCTTTACGCAGCTTGGAAGGTACTGAATTAACAGGATTGCGGCGGAGTTGAATTTGGATCATAATTTTTAACCATCACATTTTTCACAGGCGGCAGCTGCAGATTCTAAAGCTGATGATGCATTAGCTAAAGTAGACTGCTTAGTTTCTTGTGTCGGTGTCGATGAAGATACATTGTACAGCAAATCAACCGCGTTGCAGGTTCGTTATTTTGCTTTACATACATGTGTTCTGCGCATAAATAGACAGAATTTAATTACCAGTATGACTTACTTCTTGTAACACATAAATAAATCTTGTGATTTCAGACATGGTTATTTGGATATGAGCTGCCAGACACAATAACAGTACTTACAGAACATAGCATGTGTTTCCTTGCAAGCAAAAAGAAGATTGAGTTTTTGAGACAAATTGAAAATGGAAAAGAAGACAGTGATCTACCTTCAGTTAAACTTCTTATCAGAGATCGAGTAAGTGTTAAATGTATTTATTTTGCTGCATGCTACCATCAACACTTACTTTTAAATAAAAATTAATTAAAACATCTTTGAACCAATAGTTAATCTAAAACATTCTCAAATCCCCTTGAATATCTCTACAAATAAATTAATCTAAATCGGTCCTATGTGAGATGAGATGAGAGGAATTCAGATTGTCGAGTGCAAGTTTTTTTTTACATTTGAAATTAAACATTTTTTTGCGTTTAATAGGATTTTTATATGGGATTTGTACATGTGACTGAAAGCATCACTAGTTAATCCCATATAAAATCATGTTCACAATTGAATGTAAAGAAAAAAACTCGCACTCGGCACTCTGAAACCTTCACACACCCAAGAGTAATTATAATTTTGACATTGCTTGAAAAATAAAAAATTTACCTACATTACACAATTGTTTTTTGTTCCTTGCCCTTAACTGTAAAAAAATTTGTTTCAGAATGATAAGGATAAGGAAAACTTTAATAAACTCATACAAGAGATTAAAAAATCAAAATCTGGTAAGACTTTGGGTGTGTTTGCTAAAGACAACTATCCAGGAGAATTCTGTGAGAGTTGGAAAAACACCATGAAATCAGAAAAGTTTGAGAATGTGGATGTTAGTTCTTCCATAGCTTTGTTGATGGCACCAAAGGAGGATCCTGAGATTATTACAGTAAAAAAGGCATGCTTGGTCACTGTTGATGTTTTTACAAAGTATTTAAAAGATCAAATCATGGAGATTATAGATTCAGATAAGGTAATACCAAAAAAAAACACATAATATAAAAACTTAATACATGTCATGCAAGTCAATATTTTTTTAATATTTCTCTTCATTTTGTGTTTTAGAAAGTCAAACATTCAAAGTTGGCAGAGGGTGTAGAAGCCGCAATATCTGACAAGAAATATGTAACCGGAGTAGACACAAGTCAAGTAGACATGTGCTATCCCCCGATAATTCAATCTGGCGGCAACTACAGTTTGAAGTTCAGTGCAGTGTCTGACAAAAACCACTTACATTTTGGTGCAATCATATGCTCTCTCGGAGCTAGATACAAATCCTACTGCTCAAACATTGTGAGAACACTGTTAGTTAATCCCACAGATGAAGTACAAAGTAATTATAATTTCTTATTGAACTTAGAAGAGGAGGTCATGAAGCGGCTAGTTTCTGGAGCAAAACTGTCAGCAGTATATGAAGCTGGGCTGGAACTGGCTAAAAAGGAAAAACCAGATCTCGTTGAAAATCTCACTAAAACTTTTGGGTAAGATTATGAATAAAATTATATTGTAAAAGTCACAAACCTCTATAAATACTTTGGACTGACAATAAGCTTAGCCACGGTAAAACAATTTGATATGCTGTGTTTCGGCACTGATGGCAGTGACAAGTGGGAAAGAACTAATGGGTTTTACATGGCACACACTCTTTTGTAGTTTACCTATGAACTTCCACCACTTATAACCAAAAAGTATATAAACTATAATACAAAAAAATATATATGGTATAACAAACAAACTTTTAGTTAAACACTTTGTAAACAAAATAGAATTAAAACTATCAAGTGGTCATTTGCAAATATTTTTTTTTTGTAAATTCTGTCAGATTTAGTTCTGTTTCTACTTGTTTCTACACTCGTATCATCTCGGGAAAGAGCCATCATTTCAATGGGTATTTTCAGTCCACTGTATATAATAGAGGTCAGTAGTAAAAGGTAACTACCAAAAAGCCTTCTTTTATATGTAAAATTAGTAATTAACAAATGAATTGCTAGTGTGCTAATTAATTTTTTATAGATTTGCTATGGGGATTGAATTTCGAGAAAGTTCAATAGTGATTGGGCCAAAAACATCAATTGTGGCTAGAAAAGGCATGGTGTTTAACATCAACATTGGCTTGGCAAACTTAACTAACAGTGCAGCTACTGAAAAAGAAGGAAAAGTAAGTATTTTAAAATCACACTAGCTGACTTGATAGTAAAAGATAATACTTGTATTTTAGAACACACACAAAAAAATTAGTCAAAATAGTTTTAGTTCTTTGGGAGGAGTTCAATAAACTCAAGACACCCAAAAATTATATATTTTACAATCATTTTGTTAAAGGAACACAGAAATAAATATTTTTACGATTTCTTTTCGCACTCACACACAATGGACAAAATTTTGAGAGATAACTCAAATTAAAAACCTTCAAGTATCTTTAAGTTTTACTTATTGTTTTTATATATATTTCTATTTAATCCTCGAAAGTTCTTTCTTGAGTACATTAAATATTTAAGAAATCTTACTGTGTTCCAGACATATGCATTGTTTATTGGTGATACAGTACTTGTAAATGATGAGCAACCTGCATCTCTGTTGACACAATCCAAGAAAAAAATAAAAAACATTGGAATATTCTTAAAAGACGACGATGAGGAGGAGGAAGAGGAAAAGGAAAACAAGACTGAAATACTCGGTAAGTTTTTTTTATTCAACCAGTTTGGCTAAAGGGCTCGAAATAAACTATCGGACGCGGCTTTCGGAAGCGACAGTAGCTCGATACAAATTACCTTTGTGTTGCGGCTGTAAGTGATAAACAGACAAAAACATCCAGCATGCTAGATTTGCTTTGAATGTCCAAAACCTTTAGCCTTAGGACAAGCCCGTGACTTAATAATAATAACAATACGTCTAATAGTTTGCACGCTTCAATGTAAAATTATTATCTGGATACCTAAAAGTCCGTAAGTCGCGTCCATTAGTTTTTTTTTAGCTTAACACTAATAATGGATTACATCATTATAAACTCAAAATTTCATCATCAAAATTGTATTACTATTGAAATGGGGTTAAAAACTCGCTAAAAAGTCACATTTTAAACATTTGGAGAGAGATTTGCAATTTAGTTGCTTTCAATGACTGTAGCTAACAAACCAAATACTTTTTTAATTTGCTTGAAAAAATTCAATCTTTTTATTATACAATAAATAATGTTTAATTATTCCTACACAATACTCATGTAATCATTGCATTTTAATCCTAATAATAATTGCTGTAATAGGGAAGATGCATCTACAACAAAATTTATTAAATGCAAATTATTATGTTATTGGGCTAAAATATATACCGAATGACAAAATATCTCAATTTTTTTTTTTAAATAAGATATTAGCGATTTAAGTTTTCTACCTTGTCTTAAAAACGTAATTTAGTATGAACTTTGTATGCAGCTTGTAGACTTCGACATGGCAGTCAATTTCGGATTTCTCTTTCTAGCTGACTACTTTAAAGGCTTGTGACTTTTTTGTTTTCAATTTAATCAAAAAACTGATTGGACTACATTGTTTTTCAATAACAATAGATTTATTTAAAGATAAATAATCTCGTTCTGCGTTGACAGTTTGGGTGGACAAACGGTGTTACAAGAAATTAATACAAGAAAACATTCGGAATATGTTAATAATATATTCCGATTAAATGACGTGGGTTCTTTAACTAGATCTGTATAAATTTTTTCGACTTTACTAATAAAACTATAGCCCTATCACACCGGTGAACTGTTAGTGGAGATATTCCGGGCCTCAGTCAAGCCAACTACCTTATAATGATCTCTAGAAAATTACCCAGCATTATCAGTGTGATGGGTGATTGAATGTTTGGTGTGATGATCACACACCAAATATGGCAGTGTGATAAGGCTTTATTAAAAATTGTTTTAAAAATTTTGATTTAATGAAGACATTCATTAATAACACATATATTTTAAATAAACATTAAAATCGGTTTTATAATAGAATTATTATGCATATTGCAGCCTGTAATAACTAATTTGTTAATTTTATAAAGTAATTTAGAAAGGAAATACATAACACAGAATAATCTATGCATAACGGTTCTATTGCTTTTATCATTTGTGTTATTTTTGTTGGGACTTTTCATCTAACATTTTTCTGTTTTACTTACATGACATTGCTGACGAGTAGAAAATGGAGGTGAGTTAAAAAATATTTATAAAATTAAAGAATGCCTACAGGATTTTGAGTAGATCACGAAATCTTTTGCATCAAAAAATTAAAAATGTAAACTTACATTAAAGTACAATGTTCTATACTTCTTTTTCGTATTAATTTATTCATTAACTACAGGTAGAGGCAAAAGAACGGCAGTCATCGAGTCCAAACTTCGTACGGAACATTCCTCAGAAGAGAAACGTAAGGAACATCAAAAGGAGCTGGCCATAGCTCTAAATGAAAAGGCTAAAGAGCGATTGGCTAAACAGTCTAGTAATAAAGACAGCGAGAAAGTAAGGAAGAACACTGTATCCTACAAGAGTGTCAGTCAAATGCCCAGAGAGAATGAAGTGAAAGAGTTGAAATTGTATGTTGGTGAGTCACTTGTTTAACTTACTTTATAATATTAAGAGCTTTTGCCCGAGGCTTTGCTTGCTTGTAATTCGAAAATTGGTAAAATTCGATTTAAAAAAAATGGTATGTTTAAAAAACAAAAGTAGCCTTTATCCTCCATCCCTTCAACTAAGTCTATGCCAAATAAATTATGTCGATTCATCATATCGACTAAGTCTATGCCAAATAAATTATGTCGATTGATAAATTATATTGTTCGGGCGTGAAGAAAGGACAAACAAACAAATTTATTGGCAACACTTCGTCATGGCGACTTTATTTGCGCTTTGTTTTGGAGTACTAGTTTGTGTTTTAAATTTCAGATCGCAAATACGAAACAGTTATTTTACCTATATTTGGTGTGCCCGTACCATTCCATATATCGACGATAAAGAACATCTCTCAATCTGTGGAGGGGGACTATACGTACCTGAGAATTAACTTCTTCCACCCCGGAGCGACGATGGGCAAGAATGAGGGTGGCAATAACCAGCAACCGGATGCCACATTTGTTAAAGAAGTGTAAGTATTTATGTAAAATATAGCAAGAAAGGCGCTGAGGCCGATGGATCATATTATTCTAGTTAATTGTTCGCGGCGCATTCAACATGCCATATAAAGTTATCTATAAGCAGCATTGACAGCTTTCACATGGCCCGGTGACGGTGCCGTGACCGCATGTTGCCCGTGCTTTGGGTAAGCACGGGCAACATGAAAGCATGGCAACCAACTCAGTAATATATGGACATGGAAAGAAGCTTTTACATGTACAGCATGCCGTGAACGTGTGCACGTTACAAAGCGGTTGGTGTATTAAACCAGCAAAGTCCTAAATAGTGTAAATTGTATATTGCATGTACCAATATAATGCTTCGTAAATAACTTATAACATGTTTCAAACTTTGGGTTTGTGAAAAATCTGTTCTAAAAAAATGACTTGGTTTCCTTTAATCCCTGCATAGAATGGAACAATACATCTTATTACAAACAAGCATTAGGAAATCTTCCTTCAAAACTATAAGTTAACAATACCAGATTTAAGTGTGACTTTTGTCTGTCTTTATAGTACATACAGAAGCACAAACACAAAAGAACCCGGTGAAATATCTCCTCCATCGGCTAATCTCAACACAGGCTTTCGACTCATCAAAGAAGTTCAAAAGAAATTCAAGACGAGAGAAGCAGAGGAAAGAGAGAAGGAAGATTTAGTTAAACAAGACACATTAATAATGTCACAAAGTAAAGGCAATCCGAAACTGAAAGATTTATACATAAGACCCAATATTGTTACAAAGAGAATGAGTGGCTCCTTAGAGGCACATTCAAACGGGTTCAGATTTACTTCAGTCAGAGGTGATAAAGTGGACATATTGTATAACAACATCAAGAATGCATTCTTCCAGCCGTGCGACGGAGAAATGATCATTCTTCTGCATTTCCATTTGAAACATGCAATAATGTTTGGTGAGTGTTTTATAATGTTGAGGTGATAACACATTTGTCAGCGCCGTACGGCACCGCACGCGTCGCATTTTAGAATTCGTTGTATGCAATGATGAAGAATGATGCGTGCTGGCAAATGTGCAATTACTGGTCTTTCATGTTCTTATGTAGCATATAACTTTTTAAGGTGAACTCTGTAATCACCTTAGCAAGATGGTTAATATTTTACATTTGTGTTAAATAATAATACCAGTTTCGTACCAGTAGAGACCTAAAAATAAGGAAAACTTGTTCAGAAAGTTGACCACGTCAGGTAAGCTATAGCGTGATGTAGACAATTAGGGACGTCTATTATAAAAAAGAAAATGACAAAAAAATACGTCTGTTCTATAAAACCCTACCTAAATATTACGGACAGACATCAAACTTTTAGTAACCAGGTCCTGCTTTGGGTTTTTACTTATTAGTAGGGTTCTGTACCCTTTGGGTACAGAACCCTACTAATAAGTTATTATTGCCAACATCCTGACTCAGTCATAAAACTCCTTATTTTTATATTCTAGGCAAAAAGAAACATGTGGACGTTCAATTCTACACGGAAGTGGGTGAGATCACCACAGACTTGGGCAAACATCAGCACATGCATGACAGAGACGATCTGGCCGCTGAGCAGAGCGAGAGAGAGCTCCGACACAAACTGAAGCAGGCATTCAAGAGCTTCTGTGAACGAGTGGAGAACATCACCAAGCAGGAGGTCGAGTTCGACACGCCCTTCCGGTCAGTAGTCGAATAAAAAAAATATTTTAATTAGGCTTTCCCCACGTCAAAGTATTTTTTTCTAAGTGAACATTTAATCGGAATAAAAAATATACTCTAAATTAGCCAATACACTACCTGTACCAAATTTCATCAACATCCATCCAATAGTTTTGTAGTAGTGATTGACTGTCAAATATCCAAAAAAACTCTCAAATTTAGGGTTAGCCAGATTTTTAATCACGGTATATGTTTATCTTTATATCTTAACTCATAGATGGCGTTAGTAGTGCAATATAATTGCTAAAGTTATTTTTTTTTATCATTACTTATAATATGATTACCATTCTGTTATTTCATATTGACACATTTATACACATTTAACTTTTTTAAGGCTTAAATCTAAATATGTTATAGTTTTCTGTTAATTGGACCACAAAAATATATTGGCAATGGGATTGTAAGACATCTACATAAATATAAATAGAAATCTGCAGCTGCTGTCCAGTAGACTGCATTATTTATGATATCGTTAATGCGTCGCGCTATTGCATTCTACTCAGATACGACGGCGCAGTTTTAAATCAAGTTCGAATTATTTTAGTCAACAATGCCAATTTTATTGTCATCTCTACAGGGAGTTAGGTTTCCCCGGTGCACCGTACCGCAGCACAGTTCTACTGCAGCCAACGTCGGGAGCGCTAGTCAACCTAACAGAATGGCCTCCGTTTGTCATTGCACTGGAGGACGTAGAGTTGGTTCACTTTGAGCGTGTCCAGTTTCACCTCAAGAACTTCGATATGGTGTTTGTGTTTAAGGATTATGCGAAGAAAGTTGCTATGGTTAACGCTGTACCGATGAACATGCTTGATCATGTGAAAGAATGGCTGAAGTAAGTAAATACTGTATGTTGTTTTTATATCTAAAGGTATTAGCAAACTTTGCCGGGCCGCAGCGGGCCGGGTCTCAGCGGAAAAATCCGCCTCCGTACAAACACGGGACGGATGCGTGTATCGTAGTAGAAATCTACTAAATATGATTGAAGGTTTGAAGGCTTGCCGGGCCGTGTAGCATCCGCCGCGCAAAAATCCGCCCCGCTGAGGCCTGGCCCGCTCCGACAAAGTAGGTGCTTACCTTTACAATGCTTTCTTTACTCATAAGCATTCTAGTCTTCTAAGACATGTTATAGTTTTAACAAGCATTTGCTGTAATAATTTGTATTTATTGTTCAAAAATATTTTGCCAATCACCTGTGTCTCAAAAAAGTCATTTATGTTTTATTGATATCTCTTGATTATGACTATTTTATAAGTATTATGTTACAGCTCTTGCGATATCCGTTACTCGGAAGGTATACAGTCTTTGAACTGGACCAAAGTCATGAAAACCATCACAGACGACATTGAGGGATTCTTCGACAATGGAGGCTGGTCCTTCTTGGATCCCGAGTCAGATGCTGAAAACGAACAGCAGGTTTGTATATCAAATCGCCTTTAGAATGATTTTTGCTCTTTATAACAACACAATAACTGTATAACATGAGAAAATTTTAAAATATTTTATGTGAAGCAAGCACCTGTCGCGATATAATTAATCGCTCAGCTGGTAAGGAATAAACAAATTACAGTCTATTTAAACTTACATATTAAATTGTACCTAATGAATTTATTATTCTAATGTCTACTACTAAATTCTTCATTGCATTGTGGTGGTACCCACTATTGCGTCTCTAGTACACCGACGCTGCTAAACGCGAAACATCGGCAGTCAGATTCTCTGTCTAAGAGGACACATCGCAATCCTGCATCACGCTATTGAAGTTTCACAACGGCTAAAATGACGTCAGTGGGGCTTTGCCCTGGCCAAGCATGCTATCTCGCTCGGTCGGAAGATATTCCTTTGCGGCAACCACGCATAGAAATACAAACTTTTATATTTAAAAACAACATTTTTGTTATAGGAGGAAGATTCTGAAGAGGAGGATGACGCATACGAGCCGACAGACGCTGAGTCTGAGGAAGAGTCGGACGACGACTCCGAATACGACTCCGAAGCGTCCGACGCCTCGGACGGCGACAGTGAAGGTACATATTAAAACTAGCTGTTGGCCGCGACTAAGTCCGCGTCCAACTTTATAAATTAACCCGTTTCACAATTTTTTTCATTTCTGCTCGGCTCCTATTGGTCGTAGCGTGAGAGCCTAGAGCCTTCCTCGATAAATGGTACTAACAAACAATTTTTTAATACCGGCCAGTAGTTTCTGACATAAGCGCGTTTAAAGAAACAATCGAAAACACTCTATATCTTTATATTATAAGTATAGATAAACAAACAGACATTCACATTTATAATATTAGTGTGATGTATGAAGACTTTTAAAATACATTTTGTATATACCTGTAGAATAACATTGATCCGTATTCAAAGAGTTTAGACGATTGCTTAACTTTAATGAAGATTTTGATGAGTTAAATAGATTTTCTGACAAGAACATTTTCTGAGTGTTTCTAATAAAAAAATAACAATAAACAGACGAGGACGACGAGGAATCCGGCAAGGACTGGTCCGACCTGGAGCGAGAGGCAGCCGAAGAGGACAAGGAGCGGGCGATGGGGGGCGACGATTACGAGAGGAAACGCAAGGGCGGACAACGAGATTACCACGACAGCAAGAAGCACAAGAGCTCCTCGCACAAGAGCAATCACAAGAGCCCGTCCAAGCACAATAGCAGCAGCAGGTAGATTTGATGTTTATTGTTAATAATCTGTAACACACCTATTGTCTATCTGCAGGATGAAGTAATAAAACTAAGTGATAATTAGTTTGACAAGTTTTGGGACATATTAAGTTCCCAAAACTTGTGTTAAACTTTATACAAGTTAAAAAGACCAAAACACATATTTGATTCACATACGAGGCTAATTCCGTCGGCAGGATTTGATCTCGTGACTTCCGGCTTGAGCTACCAACGCGCTTACCATCGAGGTTTAGCAATTAAGATTGAGATAAGAAATTGTAGCTAAGAGAATGCATATGATCGCATCGAAACTCTGAAGTTGCGTCACATAAATCGAAAGGCCTCGCTATAAATACTTATGTTTTTTAAAATGTTCAACACGTTGATTAACTTCGAATTATCCCAGTAGTTTTCATGAAAATTATATTTGTTTTCCAGTCCGTCGAAAAGTCGAGACAAACACAAGTCGTCCCACAGCGACCGGAAGTCGTCCCACGGCGATCGCAAGTCGTCTCACGGTGACCGCAAGTCGTCTCACAGCGACCGCGACAAACACAGCAAGTCCAACGGCGACCACAAGAAGTCCTCCAGTGATAAATCTCATAAGCGCTCACGGGACGACAGTCGCGAACATGAGCGCAGCTCTAAGAAAGCTAAGTGAGTATTATATTTTTGTTGCTTAAAATATCTCTGAAGCTGCGTACACATTGGGCCGACGAAGGCGAACGAATGGTTTCGTTCACTCTTTTAGGACGATTTAGCGAACGCCAGACGGTAACATCAATGGAATTAAACCATTTAGTTCATCCCAACGCTTAAGATATTTGGACGATCCTACAAAGAACAAGCGTTCGGAAGCACTTTCGCTGAATCTCTTTCTTTGGCCAAATGTGTTCGGAGGATTTCAAAAAGGGAGGTTGATTTTGATGGTTAATAAGTTTGAGTTTAGGAGGAGGTATATCACCAATTTAGGAGATTACTTAAATTCTATATTTATATTATTATATGGACCAGAATCAGAAATAGCCTTGTGTTTATATATACATGTATATACACACACACACATATATATATATATATAGTAAATCCTAT
Organism: Cyclargus thomasi; assembly: GCA_026546445.1. Taxonomy (NCBI): domain Eukaryota; kingdom Metazoa; phylum Arthropoda; class Insecta; order Lepidoptera; family Lycaenidae; genus Cyclargus; species Cyclargus thomasi. Next base: position 409,186 of record JAOTAV010000027.1, on the reverse strand, counting down.
ATTAATTGTTGCAGGAAATGAAGTGTTTACGGAAACCAAGAACCCAGCGCAAGTCTCAAGGATGTATGATACAAGTTGCAATTGGACTTTGTTGATTTAAGCCCAATGATTATGAAAGATTCCCATTGTTATAAGAATTGTCAGAATGTCGTTATGTTTGTAGATTTAATATTCCATCTGTAATTTTAATTTATACCAACACAAATAAATATAAGATTTCTATTTGACGCTTTTATTTCCAGTCTAAAGGAACATTGCATTAACAAATAAAAATAATTTACTTAATAGTAACGAATCTCGATTGCAATTCGTATTGAAATCTATAAACAACATCACAAAAGTTTATACATTATTTACAGATAAGCTATTTAACAATAAATTGTCTATTTCATTGAAGTATTATGTTCTGAGTCCTGTGCTGCTACGAATGGCCCCCGTGGTAATACTGTAATTCTCTTGGACTCCGGAGTCTTGTCCACAGCCTTCTGTGACTCCTTCTGCTCAAGTGTTTCTCCGCTGCTCCAGTACTGTTTGTTGATAAGCATCAAAAGCATGAGTGCAGGCAAATGTATCAGTGAAAACCTGAATAGTTTTCTTGAACTGCCACTGTCAGATTTTTTGTAGAATTGCCAGGCTAAAAAAGAAAAGAAGAATAGGGGTAATTTATTTATTTTTTTAAGGAAGTACTCATGTAATGCATTTTTAGCAACCATTCTTTAACTTGTGTTAATAAGTGTCCCCTTTTATTATAATATTATTCATTATATATTTCAGCATCAACTGATGTGTCGCCTAAGTTCTTGACCTTACAGAATTAGGTGACATATAAACTTTGGTGGAGATGGCAGCTTCTGGGACACTTAGCGACGCCAAAAGTCAAAAGTCTTTTAAGTTACCTACCTAAGTACGTGAAATATAAGTTAAGTGGCAATGATTCGGCAGCAAACCACATATTGGTAACACCAAGGTAGGAAGAGGTGAGGCAAGTGGCTGTTATTATTCCGGTATGCCGCAACGCCACACGTCGACATAACGCTGAAATATAAATAAAGTATAAAATAATAATATAGGGTCAAGAGACCAAGAAATCCATTGATGTTTCTTGATCGCTCAAAAAATATATATATACTTTTTATTACTTCAAATAGTTAATTTAGGGTAGATCGAAATGTTTAAAAAAATTATTTATTTCTTTTAAGGGCTTAAAAGGTCACTTTGCAATATTGCTAACAACAATTCATTTTATATTTTTTTCTTGTAAATAACTACTAATTTTACAAAGCAGTGATTTAACAATTTAAATTGATTTTGAAGTAACTATTTTATCAAAAGAATTCAATTTTTTAACAAAATTTACTAAAACGAATTGTAGAGAAATTTTACTAAAATGAATTGTAGAGAAATTCCTTTGCTATATTGCTTTTACGACCATTTCAAAGTAAATTTGAAACAAATCTTTTCAGAATATCTATATGTTGACCTACCACCGGTTCGGGAACTAGTCGTGCGAGACGAACCGGTGTAAGACACTCGCACTGGGCCACTTTTTACCAAAAAAGTGAAAAAATTAATTTGGCAAATCACATTTTAAAAAAAAAGCAATCAAATGTAACTTATCCAATCCATTGTTAATAAAAATAATCATGTTAAAAAAAATAACATTAAAAATAAGGCGCCCGTCACGCTATTGTAATGAGGATGAGATTGTATTTTTATTTTTAAATGTCCAAACATGATAAGCATGATAAATAAAAACACCACATATCTGTAACATTATCTGGATGATGTGGATTGATAAACAAAACCTATACAGTCGGTAGGAACTCGAATGGCCTTACTTTTTGCTACTTACAGACTTGGGAATTAACAATTACCAAATTCGCAAATGTATGTTTTATTAACAGTTTTCACCAGAGGAAAATTTACATTTTGATGAGCGAAGGCCAATTAATTTCTGTCACCCCATGGACTTCTACGAGGCCAGAACACTGCTGCACCCCTAGGACGCTACCGCCCATATACTATAGCCTATTATAAATGATAGACAAAGATTACTTATAAATCCAAGCCAGAATCTTACCGGGATCAGTGACAGCCATCATCCTGTACCCGGCGCGTGAGTAATCTGGCCTGAGGTTCCACGACAGAGCGTTGAAGTGCGGGAACTGCCACGAGTACAGTATTATGCTCAGCACCAGCGCGCCCGCGTCGAGCGACCCCGCGCACCCCGCCCAGCCCATCAGCGGCGGAATGGCACCAACTGTCAATTGACAACCATTTAATCAGTATCTATAATCTGCTTACATTTCACGTTTAAAACGTTTGGTTAAGGATTTCGTCAAAGGTTAGATTATATTTCGAAAACAAAAATACAGCTTCCACGCGTTTCCAGTTTGATGTGCGATTGTAGGGAAATAATACAATTTCATTTTTGTGAATAGGGGGTGGCCAGCATAATAGGGACATTTGAGCCCGGTATGCTGCGTTTTTCAAGTATGTTTATTGTTAGTCCTATAATATATAAATATGTAACTTTATTGTCGCTCCTCCTTGTTCTACCACTTGTTAGACGGGATAAAAAGTGGCCTATGTCTTCCTAGTTCTGAGCTACCTCCTTACCAATTTTCATTCAAATCGTTTCAGCTAAGTTACACTATTTATATCTCAAAAATGAGATATAAATAGTGTAACTTTACCTCACATTAGTCGTGGATAGGCCATCCACGGCTTATGTGACAGATTCTCTATACTTTATCTGTCAGACAAGTTGTAAATAGCCTATACTGCACTTATTAGAAAGTGGTAAGACAGGTCCTTAATTTACAATAATTTTAGTATTGCTTACCCACAGATCCCAGCCATGTGTTAAGAATGGACATTCTCTTCATTGGAGTGTATATGGATGTATAAAGCACCAGGTTTCCAGCCCCCAGTGCTGCAGTGAGGGGGTTAACTCCGAAATACAGGAGGCTGAGCCCGGTCACACTTGTTGCTGCTGCAAACCCTATGGCATGAACTGGTCTGAAATAACACATTATATTATTTACTTATTTTGTGTTTGTTAGTCTGTTTATTGAGAAAGGCCATGTAACATCACACTAACTTAGCTACTTTTAGCCTAACATAACTGCCTAGTTAACTTAAGCTAAATAGTTTTAGGGCTATGGATAGATATTTAAGAGCTTAATGGGTAAGACCTTTGGTTAGCACTCTAAAGGGTTCAGGTTCAAACCCCCATGGAGGTGTGTACCAATAAGACATTTTCCAATCTCAAGTGCATAATACAGATGCGCATTGCCGCGGAAGAGCCATGCTTCGGCACGAATGGGCCAGCTCAACCAGAATTATGCCACAGAAAACTGGCGAGAAATGGTGTTGTGCTGTGTTTCTTACGGTGAGTGAGTTTACTGGTGGCTCCACTTCCCTAATCCCCCTTCCCTATTCCCATTCGCTAATCCCCCTCATAAAGGCCAACAAACACACTTGCGACTCTTCGGATGTCACAGGTGGACATGGGTGACAGCAGTTGCTTTCGATCAGGTAACCCATCTACTCACTTGTCCCTTAAATATCATTAAAAAAAAATTATTGTAAAAAATTTTAATGTGATACTTTTAACTTACTCAAGCAATCCTTTAACAAGAACTCGATTTTTGGTTCTGGACATCTGAGCATCAAATGGTACCTCATGATACTGGTTTATAGAGTTAGCTGCTGAACTCACAAGACCTGTGCCAGCGGCACATAGAGCAAAGGTGGTGAGATCGAAAGGCGCTGGTGCTAGTGCATAGCCCGCCATAGATGTCATCACTACTAGAGCTGAAAATAAAAGAATTTAAAATATCATTACATAAAATGTTTGAATAACTTTTATTAAGACTGTTTTCCTGTTTAGGAATGTAAGTGTGATTCTCTAGAAATTGAGTGTATTTAATAGGGAAAAAAGAAACAAATAATTATGTATATTTCAACAGAAATGTTAATCAAATTATTTTTAAAATCATGAACTTTGTAACTTACAAGTCAGTCTAAACTTGGAGAGCATCATACTGTAGTGGACTAAATTATTTTTAACATCATGTATTGGTGTTTCCTTCCACACTCTGGTATCTTGGGGTACATTTTTTCCCTTTTTTTCTTTAGTTGTTTGCAGTTTTATTATTGCTTTATTGCTCAAATAGTGAGAGGTGGAAATTTTAGCCACATGCTGAGTTGGAAATACATTCTAAAAATACAAAATAAAACGCTTAGTAAAATCTAAACCAAATAATATCAGGTTATTTCTGATCAACAGGAAAAATTTAATTACACATTTTAATATTGATTACTTAATCAATATTTCTGTTTAACAATATAATTTTAGGGTACTCACTTTAAGTTTTATTGAGAAGGACTTCTTGGAAATATCTCTAGTTCCATGTTTCAGGCATAATATGCAATGAACTCTAAGGTAGGACATTTTAAGGGACAGTATTTCAAAGCTCCTAGGTGGCCATCCTAAAATTACAAAAGAATGGTAAGCTGTAATGCTAAAACTTCTTTTATTACACCTATTTATTAATCAGAAACACTTACTCGAAGATTTAATTATGAGCCTACGTCTTTATTTATTGAAAAACACATAACAAGAGGTTATTTTTCGTATCTATCGCCTGACATAAGAATTTAGAGAACACTCATTACTATGAAAGCTTTAAACTAGCATCTATCTCTTTTTCACTTTATGCGTTTTAGCATAATAGAAAAAGACACAGAGAAGTGTTGCCTATAATGATTACATAATTTGCAACGAACATCAATGGATAAAGGCCTGTCCACATTGATAGCAAAGTGTCAAAACTTTATTTTTAATGTCATTTGTCATTATGATAAAGCAAGAATATTTCAAGCTGCAAAAAGTTATAAATTATTATTTAATGTTGTTGGTTTTTATGGTTTTTAGCTTTTATTAAAATGAACGACATGACATTAGACTTTTTTTTAACTAGTAACATTTTGCTTCAGTTGCTTTCTTTGGCCTTTGGGTAAAGAAAGAATGATTAAAAAATAATTGACTGAAATATTTTGTAAATGAAACAATTTTAATATCAAAAAATCGAAAAAATACGCATGTATAGAAAATATTAATTATTATTTTCTTTCCCAAAAAAGTGATCAGAACATTAGGATTTTTGGGTGCTAAAACTTAGAGCTTAGAGGGTCTTTCAAATACATGAATATATAACATATTATGTACTTAACTGTAACTGCTGGTCTCATTTATTCAAAATTTGTTTCAAATATTACTTTACCCTCTAGATTTAAGATAACAATATGATCAAAAAATTATTAACGATTGCTTGTGAAATATTTGTTACGTATTTAGGTTATTTATAATATTGCTAAGTTTATGAAATCGGGAAATTCTTTCAAAGTTTACCGGTAATCAAATAATTTTGGGAGTCATTTTTGTAAATACATGTTTTATTTATGAAAATGACCTAGAAGAGATTTTTTCGACTCCAGAATCTTTACTCCAGTGCTAATTTAGTTTTTTTAAACTGGTAATACTGAAGAGTAGGGTAGGGAGGCACTAGGGAAAAAAAATAATAATGGTCAATGGAATACAGATTTATTTGTATTGAAATTCGAACGCGGAAGTTGTTTTGTTTTCCTTCAATAAAAAGTTTTTCTATACATATATAGAGATGTAATGCCCTTACTTAAATTGTATATTTCATCTGCTAGCTAATAACACGAAAAATGGCTTCAAGAGGGGATAAGCCAGGTGGAAATGGCGAGGAGCAGATAGTTGAGGTAAATCGATTTGCCCTACTTTTCTGCGAAAATCGACAGTTAGTTAAACTTGACCCAGGTGATTTATTGAAGTGTCATGCTTATTTTTAGACCCTGGCGGAGGTTTTTCGATGCTTCATATGCATGGAAAAGCTGGTGGATGCCCACCTATGCCCCCACTGCTCTAAACTCTGCTGCTACGCTTGCGTCCGTCGCTGGCTCATCGAGCAGAGGCCGCAGTGCCCTCATTGTCGCGCAGCCTTACATCTTCACGAGCTGGTGAACTGCCGATGGGTGGAGGAGGTGACACAGCAGATAGAGAGTATGCAGCAAACTGGTACACCTGGACAAAGGGAACCTTTCCGTGATAGGTATATGTTTATTTAAAATATTTTTTTTAACAGAAACCTATTTTATTAGTACAGAACTTTTAATCAGATGCTTAAACCACTGCAATGGCAATTAGGGTCTAATTCAATCAGTGGTTCTTGTGCTTAGTGTACTACTTCAAGTGTCTTTTTTTATTTTTTTTTGTACTTTACCATAACAACTATTATAAAAGGAATAAAACTTTTATAATAATAATCATTCTATCTCTAAAAAGCATTACATTTTGCTTTTTTCACATTTTTCACATTTTCATAAAAATATGATTTAAGATGCTCTACCCACCATGAGAAACTAACAGTATATTGCTGGACATGCCGACGATGCATATGTCACCAGTGCGCTTTGTGGGGTGGAAACCATTCTGGGCATACATTCAAGCCACTAGAAGAGGTGTATGAGACTCACCTTGCTCAGATAAGAGATGAGGTGTCACAACTACGAAGAAGACTGTTGGAACTAATCAGTCTTGTACAGGATGTGGTAAGATATTTTCAATTGATTTATAATAATATTACAATTAGGTATATTGCCAGTCTCTGACTAAAAAATGTAAATAACGACATAATATGTCTACTTTGTCTAAGACATTGAAAAAGTTTACCTCAAATTGTTGTGTACCAAGTAAAAATTGTTTATTAGTAAAAGTGTACATTAGTGTACATGGTTCAAAAAATACCTGACATAAAATTGAAAATATAACTATGATTTTAGGAGCGTAATGTTGAGTCTGTACGTGCTGCCAAGGACGAGAGGGTGAGAGAGATAAGAAATGCAGTGGAGCTGATGATATCACGTCTGGACTCTGCTCTTAAGGCCAAACTCCTCACCCTGATGGCACAGAAGAACAGTTTAACCCAAGAAACCGAGCAATTGGAGCATTTGCTGCAAGAAATTGAACACCAGTTACATACTTGTACCAGGTAAAAAAATTTCTTTATTAATAAGAAATCAAAAGACAATTCCAGTGGTTGAGCTTGTTGATACTTCAAGCCCGGGGTTGCTATATAAGTAACATATTATAACACAAGTCCTTCAGGTACTTAACATGGGGCCAGACTGATGTGGTGTGAAGCATCCATAGATATTATTATTTACAATTTCATGGAAATTTTAATTTAAATTATTATTTAATAAAGCAAAAAAAAGGGACAGTTACATAAATATATCCATAAGTAATTGATGCCTTACTGCCTCAACCTTATATCTTAAAAATGGCAACATTGTATTGGTCAAGTAAAACTTATTATATTTTTTTTCTTAGTAATTGTACAAAACTTGATATAAGGTTTTTTGATAGGTAACAATTTACTTATCAAATTACCTCATATCTAGTTTTGTACAATTATTAAGAAAAAAAATATGATCAGTTTTTTTGTCTCCTGAAATGTAGCCATTTTTAAGATACGAGGTTGCGGTAGTAAGGCATCGAAATGTTATTTAACTTCTTGCAGATCAGAGTTGATAGCTAAAACAGGAGAGCTATCTAAGATGATCCATCAGGTACGGAAGAAACCCATGGCCAGTTTCGTGACTGCACCTGTACCGGCGGATTTCCATAGGCTAGTATATTGTGGAGTTAATTAAATTATAAACTTTTTAGTAAACAGTGACTTGTATCTGTTAAATTCTACTAGTGTGCCTCAAGACATAATAACAGACATGATCACATGGATAGTATTTTTGATTCCTCCTTTTTGAAAGTCTTATTATTTACTTATATGCAATATTTTAATTATAATGTTTGTAACATTACAATAATAACAGTTATTGTAATGTTACAAACAGACACAATTTTATTTATTACCAACAGCAGAACATACATATATATGCATTGGGAGTAAGAAATTGTTTGTATAGATTTTCTGTACAAGCATTATATAATTTACCTAAATAATTATGATCGACAACTTTCTATAACCAGTATTTCAATCGCAGTGAAATCGTGCCGTCGTACGACAGCAGCACGTTTCCGCTGGCGGGCTTCACGCAGCTGCAGCACGCCGCCGCGCCGGTCTACTCCGCGCCGCTCCACGTCAACGGACTGTGCTGGCGGCTGAAGGTCTACCCGGATGGTAATGGAGTCGTCCGGGGCAACTACCTGTCCGTCTTCCTAGAGCTGAGCGCCGGACTGCCTGAGAACTCAAAGTGGGTGATGAATGTGTATAGTTAGTTCTACTCAATTGTGCGCGCGGCCCTTTGTGTGGGTGAGGCTTGTTTACTTGAACGGTGCTACCGCCTCACTACTACATGAATGAATGTTTTATATTTACTAGCGCACGCACACAGGGCCGCGCGTACAATTGAGTTGAACTATCTGTACGCAACATGCACGCAAATGCGAGTACATGAACTAATGCAAGTTGTGAGTTGGACTTGTCTTTTTCTGATGTAATCAAAGGCGGGATTCGAACCCGCGACCCCCGGCGTGAGCCACCAAAGCGCTCAACCATTGCGCCACAGAGGTCGTCATCAATATCAAAATCATGATTTTAAACAATAAGGAACAAGTTACATAAATTAAACCCCAATGTAAAATTTTGATTACCCTTCAAGAATAGTAAACAAAATATTTCGTTATTACAAGCATGGCGTTGTTCAGATTAGGGAAGAGGTGAGTAAAGAGATTATCTTAGATCTAGCAGATGTGGCATGATATCTTTCTGTGTGCGAATTGCTGAACCATACTAAAGGCGCTGAGCTACAAGGAATGTTGGCAAATAATGTCTAAAGATGAGTACTGGAACCGTACTCCGAAATAAATTTGAGACTCGTACTAACTAATCAGATTGCATGCATCCTACTTTAACATAGGCGGATTGTCGTTACAGTAGGATGGCAACATTGTGTTGAGGCCGAATATTTGAATGTCTGTTTGACAGTAGAGCTTCAGGTTAAATGCGACTAAATTAAATATAAGTGGATGAAGTGGGTAAGTAACAATTTTAAAATAACGATTTATGCAAAAATACGTACATGTGTACGCTAATATTATACTCTACGTTTGCTTAATACGACATGGTACGAAGCGTTAAAAGTAAATTTTGTTATTACGAGATTATTTCGACTCGATAAATTCCACTGTATCACGTAGGCTACAGGTTTATTTTGTTTTACGCCACTGCAGAGCAGCGACGATATGAGCACTAGACCAATGTCGGTGCGAAATGATACCTGTAGTCATATTCATAAAGTGGCATTTTATCGGTTCAAAATAATCTCGTTGGCGGCGTGCGGTCTAACTTCATACTTTGCCAATACTCCTTTTGCACAGTGACTATAGAAAACAGATTAATAAAATTTTCTTAATGTCGAACAATTGATCAGTATTAAGCATAATTTCTATTTTATAGTTTTCGACTGAAACAAAAGGAACATAATGTTTGAAATAATAATTCGTTGCTTTTGCTTATGGTGTGAGACTTTCATGGCTGTGGCGATGTAGTCAGTTTCCGAACTCTTCTTCTTCATCAACTAGGTTACCATAAGCATGCATTATTAGTAATCGTTTTTTGGGTATATTATTATTATTTTTGATCAAAGGACCTTTTATATAATATTAAATTAAATATGAAAAATCATTTGGAAAACGTTGTGATTGTGTCAAAATCCAACAATTTCTAAACCAATCCAAATAAAGTTTTCTTTTCCCCCTCATTGCTTTCTTCTTATTTTGACTCTTTATATTGTTAGGATGGACTTCCATAGACAATATAAAATTACTTCAACTATAATATATTGTTGTTATAAGCTTTATGTGTAATTTATGTCAAGTAATACATAACACTCCAACAGTGTTATTTCCTTCTTGTACTATCAGTTAATCCATAGTTACATTAACGACCCAAGTAATTTGGTCGCGTTATGTCAAACTTATGGTGAATGTCCATCTATAAAAGCCAAATAAAATTTCAGCAAAATCGGATCTTTGGTTTTGATGCGAAGAAGTAACAGACAGGCACACTTTCGCTTTCATAATATTCGTAGGGATAAATACAGAAAATTGTTTATTTCAAAATGCCGCCTAATTTTTCTTTTTATGTTTGCGATCCGCAATGTCCGTAGGTACGAGTACCGCGTGGAGATGCTGCACCAGGTGTCCCGGGACCCGTCCAAGAACATCGTACGCGAGTTCGCCTCCGACTTTGAGGTGGGGGAGTGCTGGGGCTACAACCGCTTCTTCCGCCTCGACCTGCTAGCCAGCGAAGGGTATCTCAATCCAGAGACCGACACGCTCATACTGAGGTCAGTTTAAATTCAACTTAAGTTTCACAATAATAGGACACGTAAATGATTTTTTTTCGCTGGGTTTAATGCAGGGGCGTACGGTAGTAAACTTCCCACTGATGCAACGAGTTACAACACTATACCTAAATTAAATTATAAGTCTTGACCAATACTCGGAATCACGAAAAAAGCACATAAAACCATGCCCTTTCGGAGGAGGTAAGTATATAACCATAATAAATAAGTAAATAACCATTTTTTTAATCAATTTAGACATTACACTAAACAAACAATAAGTAAATAAAACACTCATATCAGAGTCGATAAATATGAAAAAAGTTTTTGTAAGAATACTTGTCTTCGTGAAAGGTTCCAAGTTCGGCCGCCGACGTTCTATCAGCGCTGCCGCGACCAACAGTGGTACATCAATCAGCTCGTCACGATGCAGAACCAGCACATACTGCAGATCAACGATCTTAAAGAGGTGAGTTGACATAATGACGAGGGAAATATGTAAGCTAGCTTATGTAAGAGGAAAATGCAAATATTGCACATGAACCTTTAGCTTTCTAATTTCCAAGACAATCTGCTGACTTCGGCTTCGTAGACCGCACTCTATCGCATTGAATAACGACTGAAAGAGATCACGTAAGTAGTGTGCGACAGGGATAACGGTCCACGAAGCCGATATTAGCCGCTGGTCTCTTTTAAGAGGTTGATGTGCAATATTTATCGCCGGATACCTTAAAATGACGACCTCTGTGGCGCAGTGGTTGAGAGCATTGGTAGCTCACGCCGGGGGTCGCGGGTTCGAATCCCGCCGACGAAACAAAAAGTTTTTCAATGTTCCTGGGTCATG